>JACEVL010000397.1:1122500-1285000 GCA_020284085.1 Aporrectodea caliginosa
ATACGTCATGACCTTTATCAACCTGGTAGTCGGAGATGGTAGATTTGATTAGGCTAGAATATTGACCTATTTCCCAGATGTGAACTCAGTTTCTTGTTCCAGGCTGCTGATGCGCTGTCGGATTGTTTTGGAAGTTTTCACTTAATTGTTTATTTATTTTAACTATTTCGTAGTTTTTATTGAATTGTTTATTTATTTAAACTATTTGGTCGTTTTCGCTGAATTGTTTATTGATTTTAACTATTTTGTTCGTTTTAACTCAATTGTCTATTTATTTTAACTAGTTGGTAGTTTTCACTTCACTGTTTCTTTATTTTAACTGTTTGGTAGATTTCATTTAATTGTTTATTTATTTTAGCTGTTTGGTAGTTTTCACTGATATATTTATTTATATGAACTATTTATCTTATTTTTGCTTTGTTCATTCATTCATTTATTATGTGGTTATCAATAGTTGGCAAGTTAATCAATGAGTCTATTAGGCTGCATGACTGTTAAATCTTTCCTTTTAATTGCTTGTTGATCCTATTTGGCTTTAAATTTAAATGAAGCCAAGACCATGTTAATGTAAGTAGGCTGTAGTTTTTTTTACATTTAAATCATGATCAACACAGATCAACACAGATAAACGTTAGTCTATGGTGTTAACCCCTTGACGTCTATCTATCGTAGATACTTCTGTGTACATGTGTTGGCATGTTTGTTGATCAGTAAAATGACCTTGACATGGTAGTTGCATTAAATTAGCATCATTTTAACAGGGAGAGCCGGCAGATATTCCAAACTACTTGACTGAGCATCGATGGGGTACAAAGCCAGGCCCACCAGGACCTCCAGTAAGTCTTACTTCCTCTCCTCTGCTTCAGACAGCGTGCCAACAGATCTTCTAAGAGATACTTTTATCAAACGATGATAAAGAATCGTAACTAGATTGCAATTGACTTAAAATTAAACATCGCAATTGACTTAAATAAACATTTCTAAGCGTTTCAATGTGGCTTACTTCACTTTATTTCACATCAATTGCTGCGTTGAGGATAATGGTGCAACTACGCTAATATATATTGTATGTTAATTACAACACTACCTAACGATGCAAGAAGACCGACTCAGAGATTATAATAAAGCTGGTTCCAGCAAGATTGCGACGGTAGAATCTCACAGAGAAAGTTACACGATACAGACGCTAACCAATACCGTCGACCTCGAAGATCAGAGACGTGGATATTAGAGGAAGCCATATAACCACCAGCGCTTTCAAAGGGAAGGCAATCTTTGGGTGGAGTCCGCTTGCCTCAGGCAAACCATGGCCTCCACTCCTGCATAACTAAAAACAACACACATGCACACGCTAATGTACGTACTTGCTTAGAAATAGACCTAAACATGTGATTGATTGTACGCTGGGATATACGTTTTTGCTCTTTTTCCTCAGGGACCAAAAGGCATTCGAGGATATCCCGGATTCCCGGTGAGTTTATGTGCTCAAGAGGCGGTTCTGCCTCGCCATTATTCATCGCAGGGTGGCACCATCACTTGGCGGTAACTCGTGGTGCTTGTTGCTGATGGTGCTTCCGGGGTTAACGGATTGATTGACTGGCCGACTCTCTGACTGGTTTACTCACTCTTTTGCTTGCTCGCTAACTCTTATTCGATAATTTAATTGCTTCCTATTTGCATTTTGCAGATCTAACTGACTTATTCGCCTACGGACAACATTGACTGGCAGAATTTTTGACTGAGCGCATTGCTCACTTACTCGCTGAAATTCATATACTTGCTTGCTTACTTCATAATTCATGACTCACCGACTTACTTGGTCTATGAATGGTTGATCATCTGACTGGCTTCTTACTTAGTGACTGAATGCATAACTTAATGACTTATTTAGTTATTTAAATACTCACTGGTGTAGTACTTCACTGTTTATTTGTTTAATTATTTATTTCCAAATTTACTGAGGAACTGGACTACCTCCCTCCCTACCTATCTGCCTACCTGCTTCCGTCCCTCCTTATCTCCCTCCCTGCCTCCATACCTACCAACCTACTTACAACCCTCCTTACCTACCTACCTCTATACTTACCTTCCTTCATCTCTCCTTTCCCTACATACCTACCAATAGTACCAAACTACCTCCTTCCCTATCTGCCTACATACCTACCTCCCTTACCTAACTACCTGCCTACATACTACCTTCCTTACCTACCTGGCTTCATACTTACATCCCTACCTCCCTCCATCTCTCTCCTACCTACATGTACCTACCTCCTTCCATACGTGTAAACCTCCTCCCTCCATCCCTCCCTGCTTACTCACCTATTTATTAATGTCTCACTTGGTTGAAAAAGAGATGAATCACGTTACAGAGTGTCATTGTGTTTTTCAGGGTCCGATTGGTCTGGATGGGATGAAAGGAGACTCAGTGAGTACTTGTGTATATACACCGCAAGCGTAAATATAAAATATTAAGCTTCATTACTGGGTTCTCGGTGGTCAAATGGTTTGCATGCTGGACTATCGCCCCAAAAGTCTGTGGTCTAAATCCCGTGAGAACACGAAGTTTTTTCCAGATCTTCGTTCAATAGCACATCTATGAGCAAATAGTCACAGGATGAGTGTATGGACCATAGATTGTCAATGTGAAGATCAGACGGTGGAATGGCCTAACCGTTCTCGTATGCCGAGTCTAAGAAAGCGAAGTTGCCAACACTTCATCTTGACCGCACCCTATTGATTATCTCAAGGGAGTGATGATGATGATGATGATGAATACGACAATTTCTACAGCGCCGTAACACGGCACATGCCGTTACAAGGGCGCTTTAGGGAGCGTATACATAGTGATCTTCTTCAAAGTCCAGCTCTATACGGTTCCCACATTAGAATTTGGGTCCCATATGTGGGCTCCATATGAGCGTTCTGGCAGAGTTTATCAGAGAATTTTCTTAACGTTTTAACTGCTTGTCAGAAGCAACATTAATCTCTTATCTTTGAGTGCAAAATGCGCAATCTTAATCAATTGCTAAACGTTTAATAATCTGCAGTCATTAACTCCACTTTAGAATAAATTGTTTCAAAATTTGTGTGTCTGCGTTATAATTTACTCTTGCAGTCCCTAGCTTCGTAGAAAGATGTATGGGTTCCTCTATGCTAAACGCAAGGATGTGCATAGAAACTTTATAGTACTGTTACTCTCGTTTTGTTTGTGAAAACTGCCTCTTGCTTTATCCACATGATAATTAGTAAATTGTATAGCACAATTCTCTCACAATAAACCACTAATTAGCTGTTGCGTGTAGATACTTAATATTTCCGGTTAATTTACCGTACTAATAATAAATTCTACTCTCTGTGAAAGACTAATAAAATGTTGAAAACTTGAGTGTAAGGAAAAGTGAAGTCTAATGTTTTCACCAATATTTTGGATTCTGGCGTTCATCTAGGCCATACTGAAAGCATGTTGTAGACAGAAAGATATGCAAAGAAACCGAAAAATAATTAGGGCATATATAGGGAGCGTATACATACAGAAAGTTGAAAGGCAGATATAAAAAAAATGCAGGCAGGCAGACAGACAGACCGAAAGGAAGGCAGGCAAGCATACAGGCAAGCTCAAAAGGCAGAGTGTAAAATGGTTCAAAGGAAAAACGTGAATTGACTCATATTGCTAATCTCAGTGAGGATTTGTTTTCTTTGAACCTATAATCTTCTTGAGTGACAATAAGTGATTTGTTCTACAGTTTTCTCTGATGACTGAATAGGCTTTCACAGCATGGATCATCGCCTAAGCTTTAGTGCGATGATTATGTGATTTCTGATTTTTGACAATCTTGATCCATATAGAAAAAGTACTTGTACCTACCTTTTAAGTTAAAAACATAAATATATATATATATATATATATATATATATATATATATATATATATATATATATACTTTCACTTTATTCAAACTTGAAATTTTAAAAGTACTTTTACTTCTTTTTCACAATTCTCGTCCACTCCTGTTTCAACAGCTTTGTTTATATTGTAACGATGTATTTTGTTTAGGGGCCAAGGGGCGATAGAGGAGAAAAGGTTAGTATTCACTTTTAGTTAGAAATAAAATTCCCATTTATGCTTTATTAAAAAATAATGTGCTGTGCACCAAAAGACTTTGGAAAATAATTACAGAGAGAAGGTATTGTATCTTGGGCTGTTTCTAGTAGTTAATAGACCTGCGATTAAACGGTGCTGGGTATCTTTTATTGACAGTTGCCGCAATAACCTTCTACCACCGATGTTACAAAAAGACTGATAAGATTTTATTCAACTACGAAGAACAAGTAATAGACTTTTACGTAAAAAAGACTACATTGTCAAAAACATTTTCTGTAATTTTCCTGGTAAATGAATGAGTCAATGGAATTTTAGCCCATTTACAGAAAGATAGGTCATAACACATTGTCATTATGTCTGAGCTTCTGTCCATGAAACTGGTACCGGTACTTCGCTTTAACCTAGAACTTTTCCAATACCAGGTTATGGAATCGTTACACACCTTTCCTTGTATAGCTTAGTCTACATGTAGCCTCTTTAGTCGACGAAAAACGTTTAATCGCTAACTGACATTGCAGTAAGTTGACTATTTTTAAATATAGATGCGAATAACGCTTAAAAGACATTGATTTTTGTGCTTCTATTTATAGGGAGAAAAAGGTGACAACGAGGCCCCAGTTTATGATGAGAAACCAGTTGTGAAGGTAAGCTGGAATATTACGGATTCTGATTGATTTACCAACTAAAAAGCTGGTATTGCTGAAGAAGCTTTCGTATGGAAATAAAATAAACAAGCGCCGTTGCCATTTTAAAGTCCTCTTTGTGCTTAAAAGGCACCAAATATACCTCCGGCTGCAAGGCAACAAATATACCTGTTACCTGTGCATACTCACGTATGCACAGGTAACAGGTTGGCAGATATATGGTAAAGCGTTGGTCCTTTACTTCTGCGACTTGACTTCGGATTCCATATGCATCGTGGAAATCCATAAAGATGTCATAGCGAAACTACGCCGGCTATCATCTTATATTATGAGCATTCATTAAATCTGATTTAAAAAGTGGATAAAAACGGAAGATCTTATTTGTAACAGTAAATCTTATGATATTTTGTGAAATTTCGCTTCAAGAGAATAATGCATGGCGAAGAGAAAGAGCTTTTATGAGGTACCTTAAACTGTGCTAAAGTGTCCTAATACATACATACATGTACATATACATTATCAAGGATCCTGAGTGGCCGAGTGGGTTGGTGCCCGCTCGCCGCGCCGGCGCCCCGGGTTCGCTTCCCGGTCGGGTCGGATTATCAGAGATTAATTTCTCGGATCTTTACTGCGGGTGGCTCGGTCGCATTATAAACGTGGAGTACAATACAACACACAATACAACACATCACAATACAACTGGGGCGCGGTGGTTTAGGGGTATGTTCGGTGCCTTGCAGCTGGAGGGTTGCGGGTTCGAATCCACCTCAAAGTCGCCGCGTAGGAACCCTGGGCAAGTCCTTCACTCGCAATTGCTCATGCGCTTCGGCGTGAAACTCCGATTCAGCGTTCGCGCAGTAGTCGGGAGCGCCTCTGAATGGGAAATCTGGTTGGGGCGCTATAAAAAGTGTTCAAATACAATACAATACAATACAATACATGCATTATCAGTTTGTGTGTTATCTTGTAGTCACCCAAACGATCGGTCAAGCTACATGATGGATCTTTTGGTTTCGCCGAAATCATAACAATTAAGGTTGGTATAAATTTCAAAAACTGTTATCAGCAGACGATTAAATGCTTTAGCTTGTCCTTCGCTTGTTTCTTCAGTCTTTGAAATTGTCGCTTACAGCAGAAGTTTGTTGTTCAAATGAACATTTTTATTTGCTGTGAGTTTGAGAATTTAGGGTCTTCAATTGCTAACCACATAACTTGCATTTTATGTTTACTTCTCATACTTAGCCTATACAATATCAGTAAGTCCAGGCGCCAATCGATAGCGTTGAACAATTGAGTGTGAATGACTTGCTCAAGATCTAATATTCGTCTCGGGGAAGGTTGGAATCCGTACTTTCCGCAATACTAGCCGAGCGTCAACCGGTCACTTAATAATAATAATCTTCGTTTAATTTCAAACTGGCACAATGAAGGATGATTACAATTCAGTATGAACGGATGATCAGAAGTTATTACAAGAGTCGAATTTAAGTGTATACGGCAGCCATGCAAGGCGCCCATCACGTCCTACATCTAATTTTACCAACGCGCCATCTCGCAAATGATAGGTTGAGTGGACCTTTGGGAAGGTACGGGAAGCGATCCCGCTACCGACTGCTCTTCACGCCAGTGATGTTACCACTACACTATGGACCCCCTTAGTAAGTAAGTAAGTAAGTAAAGTAAAGTATATTCCTTAATGAGAAGCACTAGCAAACGCACAGCACTGTAAATGGCAAGCTCAATACATTCAAACAACGAAACAAAATTTATATAGGGCCTACAAGTCAAAAATTTAATGAGAGGAATTATCGTGTATCAATAGGTTATAGTATATTAACTGTGATGCTGTCTAGTTGAAACTTCGACTTAACAATATAGCTTGTTTGTGTTATTTTTTCAAGGGCTCTTACTATGAGGTGATAACGCTTAAGGTAAGTAGACCTCTTCAAAACACTAACATCTTAGCTGCTATATTCTTTTCACGTTCGATTCACCCGCAGTGGAGTCAATGACTGCATTAGTGCCTAAGATTTCTTCTTGTATTAAGCTATTGCGCTCATCTACTGTATGATAGCACCTCAAGCAGGTGAACATTCTTTGTACAATGTCTTGCTAAATTTTAGGGTGAACCTGGCACGCCCGGAGTTCCGGGGACACCAGGTGTGCATGGAATTGATGGACTTCCAGGTGTTCCAGGATCCCACGGCGAAAAGGTAAGAACCACGTTCAAGATTTTAACGGAATGGATCCTTAAAGAGTCTTTATTATTGAGAAGCTCATAATTATTTCAATTCATTCAGTAAACAATCCTACACAATCATGTCCTGTATTTACATATTTACATGCATACATGTACATAGATGCGAACATGCATGCATACATACATGTATGTACATACATACACACATACATACATACATACATACATAAATGGTTGTCGGAGTTTAGGCAGGTTTAACCGGGGGTTGTGGGTCACAAAACATTGGAACAGTCACTGTCTAATATAATAAATTACAAAAATAAATTGTCTCGACAAAAACAAAATTATCTTTAATTTTCTCAAGCACGTAAGTCTCAAAATTTTAGCATTACAAGTTCAATTTATAACGATCGTAATTGTTCTCTAGTTAGCTCGTGTTAATACCCACCAGATTTGTCGGTATTGACTATATAATGGTCTGGAGTAGTTTACAAGTTTAGCTGTATTTGTTTACTGTTTCCAGGGACTTGAAGGCGTTAGAGGACACATGGTTAGTTTTGTATTCACTTGAAAGCAGGCATATGTCTCCTTCTTTTGGTTCTCTGCCTTGCTAGGCAGGTTCGTACGCCCAATTTCGCCATTCATCACGTTTTCTGGCTCTTTCCTTCAGTTTGCTGTAATCATCCTCCATCATCCAGTTCAACAACATCATTCTCGGTCTTCTTTTTGTCTTCTTCCCCTCCATTCTTCCCTCAATTAGTCTATAATTCTTAGAAAGGAATCTCCCCTCATGATGTGGCCCAACCATTTTCTTTGTCGGCTTCTTATTATCCTTATCATGGATCTTTTTCGTCCACCATTTGTAGTATGTCTTCATTTTTCATCCGATCCATCCAGCTGACTCTCTCCATTCTTCGCCATATCCGCATCTCGAAGGACTCCAATCTTCTGATGTCTTCCTTCCTTAGAGTCCATGTCCCTGATTCGTATAACACCACACTCCATATCATAGAATTGATAATTCTTTTCTTCAGATTCTTATTTAACTTTCCTCTCATTAATTCCTTTCTTATAGAAGTCATCTTTTCCCATAGCTATTCTTCACATTATTTCTACATGACAGTTTGCATCATTTGCGATCATACTTCTTAGGTAACAGAGTTTTTCGACTTGTTCCAGTTCCTTACCTCTATAGTGTTCTTTACTGTTCTTTCCTTTCCTTTGCTTATCCTCATGATCTTTGTCTTTTTAATATTTATTTTCATATCATACTCCTTCGAGATCTTATTTAGCTGATCCATCATTTTCTGTAACCCATTCTGACTACCTGCCAACATCGCCTGGTGATCTGCAAATCTTAGTGCTTTCGTCAATCTTCCTCCCACCTTCATGCTTTCTTCACCTCCTCCATCGCCTCTCGTACTAATTCCTCAATGTAGATGTTAAAGAGAATTGGTGATAGTGGGCACGCTTGTCGTACTCCTATATATATGTATTATATTAATAATTCTGTTAAATGATTTTATGGTTTTGGAATGTAACTACTATCGCTGAATGTATCTACTACCTACAAGTCGTGATTTAGAAACATTCGTTTTCTACCACAACTACTACGCTATATAAAGTTTACATTGATTGATTGATTGGTTGATTGATTGATTGATTGATTGATTGATTGATTGATTGATTGATTGATTGATTGATTGATTGATTGGAGTCGTTTTCAATTCTGCTTGGAAGTAACTATCGATAGATACCTGAGCATTACAAAATCGGTGCGATGAAGTTTCCAAATTATATTTAATTTATGTCATGTTCTTGTTTGTTGTGTTTTAGGGTCCAACAGGACCCCAAGGACCACAGGGAGCTCCCGGAAGACCGGTAAGCATTTCTCAGGCGAGGCTTATAACTTTAGAAAATGTCTCTACCCATCTGTAGATCTGTAGGCCTATGTATAAATGCAAGTATATATGTATTCCTGCATGAATGTATGCAAGTATATAATGTACGCAAGTATATATGTGCGCATGCATGAATAAACGTGTGTATATATGTATGTATGTATATATGTATGCATCGTATCTATAGATTTATATAGCGCCTATCTCAGAGTAACTATCCAGAGTCGCTCTTAGCACGAAAACCACGGGGGAAATGAACGTCTTTAAAGAACGAGAGACCAAAGAGGAAACCAGTCATTAGTTTAGCACTTAATGAGGGGAAGGTCATTCCAACTGCAGCAAATGCCCGGCTTTGAGCCAAGACAGTACTAGTCTATATGTAATATTTATGTATGTGTATGTATGTATGTATGTATGTATGTATGTATGTATGTATGTATGTATGTATGTATGTATGTATGTATGTATGTATATATTTAAATTTGCATGTATGTATGTATTTATGTAGGTATGATTCGGGTCAATTACAAAGCGGATTCTGATAATATTTCAATGGGCAGATGGTTGAGAACAACATTGTTATTTACGAATACTACAGTTGCCTTTTGACTCTTTGAATATTGACCTTTACACAACCATCTTTCGCGTCAGAATCGCAGTATACTCTGTTTTAGAACAATGCAAAGCATGATTAATTTCTAAAAGAAAAACCGTACAAACGTACGCTCTAAGTCGCATTTGTTCAAGCTAACCAAAGCTTTCGTTAGAGTCAACAAAGGAATGAATTTAAGTTAGGCCTACGTTTTCTAGCCGATCCTTTGACGAGGTTCTGCGGTTGCTGCGTTGGCGTTCTACCGTCCGCCAAAAGATCATTCAACCCTTGTAGGCGGCCACATACTTGAGGCCTGCTATTAATAGATCATAAAGACATTGCATAAACAGATTATTAGGTTACATCGCTATCACATATCAGGCGCTTCTTCGACCTTTGATGTATTGATGAAGGCCTGTCGATATTTTAAACACGTAATGGTTTGCTTATACTTACTTCTTTCATGCTGAATTTTTATTGTTTTCTTTCCATGTCTATTCTGTTTTGTTCTAACAGGGTGTTCCGGGACTAGACGGGCCACCGGTAAGTATGATGCATAACCTTTGGAGTAGGGGAGCCTGGGGCATAATGTGAAACCGGAGCATAAGTATTCCGTTATGCGCCGGTCTCTCCTATCTAACGTATGTGTTCGGCCTTAAAATCCTCTATAAAATTATCTCTTATATTATGTCAGGCGGACCATGTGCAGTTGTTAGCCAATATAGTTTTATTATTGCTAATGTTATTGCTGTCATTGTTGTTGTTCCTATGTCATGCATCTCAGCCAAAAGCCCTGCCTGCGATCGTTTGGCGTGGGGCTTTTTGTTGAGCCACGATAAAATGGGCTCTCTTGCATTCCATGATGCTGCCCATAGGAATAGAACCGACTGCGAAAGTTCTCTGATGTGCAAACTATTTATTCCTGCAAGGCTTCAACAAACTCCCAGAAACTCACTATTCTATATCTTAATGGGTTTCCAACATCTAGGATAAAAAATATGACAATAGCCTAACTGTTCAGAACCTTGCGATTGACTGACCATGCACCAGGTGAAAAACAGGTCGATATCTGCGCCGCAGATTCACATTTCCTCATGACTGCAGACGTTACAATGCTACTATTAATATTAGTAGTAGTAGTTGTTGTAGTAGTAGTAGTAGTAGTAGTAGTAGTAGTAGTAGTAGTAGTAGTAGTAGTAGCAGCAGCAGCAGCAGCAGCAGCAGTAGTAGTAGTAGTAGTTACTGTAGTAGTAGTAGCAGCAGCAGCAGCAGCAGCCGTAGCGACTAGCAACTGCAATAGTGGTAAAGATATCAATTTTATTGCAATTTATGCATGACACCATGATTTGATATCCCCGATGCAAATGTCATTAACCCTGGAACTGCCACTGGGGTCAAAATGACCCCAAACGATTTTCCGTTCCTCACAACTCCTGCATAACATGAAGGATTGTTATGATTTTTTCTGACTTTGTACATCCAACCATTCTTTGTAAGATTCTGTAATATTTGTACCATTTTATCTCACCAGATGGCGCTCATAACGATTTGCAACACTGACAACCATTGGGGTTATTTTGACCCCAAATGAAGATGCTGAATAGAAACTAAATTTGCGTTATAGAAATTGTTAAAAATATGTAAATATGAAGTGCTGTTTGAGAAGAATTAAGCCCCTGACAGCAAGACATCGTATGTTTATCATCTGGAAATTTTACACTGCGAGACAAGAAGGTCAGGAATGAGAGCAAAACCAATGAGAACGTGTGGTTTTTGACGTTGTACAAGACTTGCAAGGTTCAGGTAAAAACGTT
The DNA here is from genome assembly GCA_020284085.1 of Aporrectodea caliginosa. Taxonomy (NCBI): domain Eukaryota; kingdom Metazoa; phylum Annelida; class Clitellata; order Crassiclitellata; family Lumbricidae; genus Aporrectodea; species Aporrectodea caliginosa. The sequence continues at coordinate 1,133,754 of JACEVL010000397.1, forward strand.
ATCTCTGACAACATCTTGCCAGACTTGGTCTGGTGCAGGAATTGTCTCAAGAACAGATGATTCTACTCGCTTTCAAAGATGCTAACCCCTCCTCCTCTTGTATACCTTTCTCGAAATCTATTTCTTCTCTCATGGCCTTGTGCACTGAAAGTGCCTCTGAACGGTACACCTACCTCTAGTAAGCTACTAGAGGCGCTTTATAAATGTTTGAATACAATATACAATACATTAAAGAACTATAAGAAACTTCAGCCTAAGTTAGGATGCCAAGGATCGTGAAAACTGTACCCGTTTTCGCGGTTTGAAACACTTGCTTTCACATTGTTCGAAAACCGCTAAAAGTGGTATGTTTTGTACAGCATTATTCCAGGACACAGAATAATAGGACAGGGCAGGTTTTAAGACCAATTTGAATAGAAGTTATCACAGCTTGAAAGGAAACAAAATTTAAAAAAAATTAACTTTTATTCATGCATCACAATGATAAATGGTATGGGGTCATTTTGACCCCAATGGTAGTCAGTGGGTGCAAAAAATGCTGGTTGTTCTAGGGTTAACCTTCGGAGGCCGAAGTGGGGTAGATTTCTACCCCAGCGGTGTTTGGATGTTGATTGCGGAGTAACTTTAGGTAGTCATAACTTGACGTTCCACATGTTTACAAGTTAACACCTCCGACATATTTCCACACCAAAACGATCATCATGTGATGTTGTCTGAGAAAGTTATTTCAGTTCAAAGTGTCATGGGGTAGAAATCTACCCCACTTCGGCCTCGGCGTTACAATTTTTTCGTTCATAATGAAGATGTATTTATAGCAGATATAACTCAAAATGTGTGTATCTAAGCTCATAGATAAGCTATAATGACAAATAAAATGTCCCTTTTGATAGTTCCAAGGTCAAGGAATCGAACTATCGCATTGGCAATAGTGTGGGAATAGAACTATTCAAGATGGCGGCCAATATGGCCGCCGAAACTCAAAATGTGTATATCTACGCTCATAGATAAGCTAGAATGACAAATGAAGTGTCCATTGTGATAGTTCCAAGGTCATGGAATCGAACTATCGCATTGGCAATAGTGTGGGAATAGTACTATCCAAGATGGCGGCCAATATGGCCGCCGAAACAAAATGTGTATATCTACGCTCATAGATAAGCTAGAATGACAAATGCAGTGTCCATGGTAATAGTTCCAAGGTCAAGGAAACGAACTATGGCATTGGCAATAGTATGGGAATAGAACTATCCAAGATGGCGGCCAATATGGCCGCCGAAACATAAGATGTATTTATAGCAGATATAACTCAAAATGTGTGTATCTAAGCTCATAGTTAAGCTACAATGACAAATGAAGTGTCCATTGTAATAGTTCCAAGGAATCGAACTATCGCATTGGCAATAGTGTGGGAATAGTAGATATCCAAGATGGCGGCCAATATGGGGCCGTCAAATGTGTATATCTACGCTCATAGATAAGCTAGAATGACAAATGAAGTGTCCATTGTGATAGATCCAAGGTCAAGGAATCGAACTATCGCATTGACAATAGTGTGATAATAGTACTATTCAAGATGGCGGCCATTATGGCCGCCGAAACATAAAATGTGCATATCTAAGCTAATAGATAAGCTATAATGACAAATGAAGTGTCCATTGTAATAGTTTCAAGGTCAAGAAATCGAACTATCGCATTGGCAATAGTGTGGAATTGAACTATCCAAGATGGCGGCCATATGAGGGTAGATATACACATTTTGAGTTTCGGCGGCCATATTGGCCGCCATCTTGGATAGTTCTATTCCCACACTATTGCCAATGCGATAGTTCTATTCGTTGACCTTGGAACTATCACAATGGACACTTCATTTGTCATTCTAGATTATCTATGAGCGTAGATATACACATTTTGAGTTTCGGCTGCCATATTGGCCGCCATCTTGGATAGTTCTATTCCCAAACTATTGCCAATGCGATAGTTCGATTCCTTGACCTTAAACCTATCATAATGGACACCTCATTTGTCATTCTAGCTTATCTATGAGCGTAGATATACACATTTTGAGTTTCGGCGGCCATATTGGCCGCCATCTTGGATAGTTCTATTCCCACACTATTGCCAATGCGATAGTTTGATTCTTTGACCTTGAAACTATTACAATGGACACTTCAATTTTCATTCTAGCTTATCTATGAGCGTAGATATACACATTTTGAGTTTCGGCGGCCATATTGGCCGCCATCTTGGATAGTACTATTCCCACACTATTGCCAATGCAATAGTTCGAGTCTTTGACCTTGAAACTATTACAATGGACACTTTATTTGTTATTATAGCTTATGTATGAGCTTAAATATACATATTTTTGAGTTTCGGCGGCCATATTGGCCGCCATCTTGATAGTACTATTCCCACACTATTCACAATGCGATATTTCTATTCCTTGACCTTGGATATATTAGAATCGACACCTCATTTGTCATTGTAGCTTACCTGTGAGCTGAGATATTACATATTTCTTTGGGGTAGAAAACAACCCCACTTCGGCCTCCGTGTCCAGAAACGGAGCTTCGGCCTCCGAAGGTTAACTAATATTGCATGTATGGATATACCTAGACGTTTACATAGCGTCTTCATTGAACCTCACAAGTGCACTGAAGTACGAATATCTCACATAGTCAAAAAGACGCTAGTTATCGTCGCCATTTTATTCCATGCGAAGAATAGTTATTCATATGTTCAATAATAGTTCGCAATATTGTGGAAATTCAAATAAATTTTCCTCTTGTTATCTGTTATAGGGTGTTAATGGAGTACCTGGTGGGCAAGGAACACGAGGAGATCCGGTATGTGTAAAAAAATTAACTCATCAAATAAAATACTTTCAAGATAAACTTTGTGCTGTTTCAAATCGATTAAAATACCCATAATAAAATACAAATTAATGTGTGAAAGGTGTTCATTAATTCCTACTGTTTTATTAGAAACTAGGACTTGATATATCGCCAGTGTCTAGTGCACAAGGCATCGGTCGATGGTGCACCAACACCAAACCGTAGTCAGGAATGAGGTCAAAATCTAGAGAGTCTGTCTAGTTTGCGCAGAGACAGCGTACAGTGAATATGTCAGCCGAAGGAAATATTGTCTTAGGACAACAGAGTTAAAACAACATAAGAGGTTGAGCAGAATGAACAGATGCAGGGAGGAATTGCATTGTAGAGGTTAATAAGAGATTAAGCAAACAGTAATCATGGTTTTTCTAACTGATGCAATATATTCGTTCGTAATGACATTTTAACATCATACAGGCTAGCGCAGATAGCGCTTCTGAGTAAGCTTAACTTGAAGATTAATAGAGCATTGTTAGTAAACATGTAATGTAATTGTGATGTAGTTGAAATTTGTGATGTAGTTGAAATTTCTTGAATATCTTGAAGGGGCGCTATATAAATTTCAACTACATCACAATTACATTACATGTTTACTAATAATGCTCTATTAAGCCTCAAGTTTATTTTTAAGTTCTTAGCTACTGGCAAGTACGACCGCTTGTTAGAATTATAGGTCTACATAAATGCATTAAACGGCGCTATAGTGAGAAGACCTGAATTCTCTTAAGTGTTCTCCAAACATTCTTGCCAGTATGTTCGCCATGATGATAAGTAGGCATACAATGTTATCGTCGTGTAATTAGCTTACTTAATTAAAGCAATTCTGGATAATCAGTGAATCCCATCACGACTAATTATGCTGCTACTTCGTATTGAACTCACTCGTTGTTGTAGAATAACGTACCATCCACAATATTCTGATTTGGGTTTTAGTTTAATATTCTGTTAAACTTTTTAAACTGTCTATTTGATTTTTTAATCTGGTCATTTTTTTATTTGCATCCTTAGGGCATACCTGGGGCGAAAGGAAGTATAGGGCTGACTGGAATGCCAGGAATTGTGGCAAGTATTTTCCTACATTGTAAATATGATTGTAATCACGACAATAACATTTACATAGCATCGTCGGTAGCAATCTACTTCTAGGAAGCTTTATAAAACTGTCTATACTGTCAGAGGAAATGCTAATGCTCGGAGTTACGCAGCAAGTACATTTAAGTACATTGTAAATTGTAAAGTATGCTATGAGAATCGCTTGTTTCATTGTCGTAGCTGTCATCATTATCGTGACGGCCCGGTTCCTGACGCGAGCCAAATAGTTTCAATAGTTACGGTCATTTTCAAGTCCAGTGCTCCTTCCATGTTAATTAATCCAAGTATCATTTTGTCTGATCTTATATTGCCTATCCAGCGCAGTATTGGATCTTCCTTTGTTTCTCAATCTTTTGATCATGGGGTTATCTTCATTGGCCAAACCATCAGAGTCAACGATGAACGACTTGTTCAGCTGGGTTGTTCAGAATCTAGGAACTGTCTTATGCCACCATTTCTGATTTTCTCCTGTCTTAAAATTTTGCAATTATCCGTAGACGGCTCGTTTCTGCGGCTAAAATTCCTTGCAATCTGTAATAAGAGCCTTTATTACAGATTTGAAGCGAAGATCAAAGATTGTAGCTAAAAGAACATGAAATATACATTGAAAAATATAGTTTGTGCAATGTTACGTAATGAATGCATGATGATTTTTTATGTGCGCGTGCTCATATTTACATGGCAAGTTCCTTTGATTTTAAGAATTACGTGTTATCGCATAATTTTATATCACCATAAGCTATCAGTGCTAAGTAAATGCGCACAAACAAGTGAATGTCCAGGATCTATGCTACGTCAGGGGAGACACAAACCTGACATTCAGCAGTACAAGCCAGCAGTCAACAAGTCAGCCACTTCTGACATCATCTCAGCTGCTTGTACTAAGCGAGCAAAGGACCGTGAGATACACGCAATTGTTTATAGCCGCGGCAGATCCTCAGCCGCGTATATAAGATTGATAGGTAAGTGCTTGTCAAATTCCTATCATGAAGGCCGCGTATCAGAAGCATAATGACGCTCTTCGCCGATAGCTTCGAGTGGAAAATTTTCCCACAAGGAAAACTGTAATAAACTTCTTTTTCAGGGAGAACCGGGACTGAAAGGAGATACAGGATCCGCCGGGAAACAGGGACCCCCTGGAGTGCCGGTGAGTCATCCAATTGTTTTGTTCACTATACTCTTTCGACAAACTACTTCGATGTCTTTAGCACTTCCCTGTTTTGTCAGTCTTTCAGTTTGTCTGTATCTGTCTTTGCTGATAGTCTCGACTGGTAATATGTCCAAACTTAATTTCCTTCCTTTCGGCGTCCCTTTTGAGATGCTGACCCTGGTTTTTGGAATGGATCTGTTCCTGGAGCTGGTGAGTCCGTTCCAATTCTTATAACCTATCTCAATATCTCAATATCCTAAATGCCGACATTTCCCCATCAGTCTGAATCCTTTGTTTTTCAAATCCCTGCCTCTGCACCGCCATTACTTTCATCCGACCAATCATCTTCATCCGCCGCATCCAATGTACGCATCAACGCTCCTCCTCCTTCTCTCCCTCACATTCCACACACCCTACTCCCAGCACCCACGTGCACCATGCACCACAGCCTCGGCCGAATATGGCCGCCTCACAGTCATTCCAGTGTCATACTTCCTCACAGCACCTCGCATCTTGTTCAAACCTCAAAAACTATTCCCATCTCTACTTCTTCTTCTCTTATGCGGCGACATCAGTTTGAACCCCGGGCCAGTCACTGCATCTCACTTCAACCTCTGCACACTTAATATCCGTTCACTTCTCAACGAAAAACATTACACAGCGTTACATGACCTCATTTCATCTTCCAACCATCGTCCTGACGCAATCGCCTTAACCGAAACTTGGATCACCTCATCTGCCACTAACAGTCAACTTTTCAGCTGTAGACCTGACGGATATTCTCTCATAAGCTCACCCCGGCAGCCTAAAAATTCATCCAAAAGTTCAACTTCTAATCTTGGAGGCGGAATTGCCTTCCTAATACGCGAACCAGCTACCGTTCTTGCATCGCCCACCTACACGTACAAAACCTTTGAATCGTCATCTGTCACAATCAAACTGCCCACATCTAAACTAACGATCTTCAACATCTACAGACCCCCGACATCATCAGCCTACTCTGCAAAGCCCAGTGCTTTCCTTGAGGAATTTAACTCATTTCTATCTGTTGCTGTCACCACACCCAACGAATTTGTCCTCACTGGCGACTTTAACATCCACGTCGACAACCCTGCCGATTCATTTGCATCACAGTTCCTTTCCTCACTAAGCACTTTCAATCTGATCCAACATGTTTCTTTCCCCACTCACAAATATGGCCACACTCTTGACTTAGTCATTACTTCTGTCTCATCCGGCCTGTCACCGATCCTCATCAGTGAACTCAACTCACCATAGGCGCAACCACCCTATGGGACCCGTGGGACGCGTCCCCCCCAACTTTCGAACAGGTTGGGACGGCCATGGACGCGTCCCCCCAACTTTCGAACAGGTTGGGACGGTCCCCGCCAACTTTTGAAAATTGTGAGGCAAACAAGAGCCAAAATGCACACCATTTGGTGTCAAATGCTCAAAATTGCGTCGGCTTGGGGCTCCGCCCCAGACCCCGATGGGGGAGGGGGTACTTACGACGCTTCCCATACCGCCTATTATAGTCGTTAGGAACTTCTTGCCTTCTGCAATCTCTCCCCTGTGTACCATTAATGCCAGTATACTACAAGGCTCTGGCCTTGGACCTACTGATATTGTCAAAGCCATTTCTAAATACAGTAGAAACCGTCTCCCTAACTATGCCGACGATAGCTACTTAAGCTGGTCCCTGCTTCTTGCATTGACAGCACTCTTTCTGAACTTGACCATATATCTAAGTGGGCAATGGGCATCCATTAGCAATCTTAAATTAAACCATGATATATGACCAGAGAAATGGTTGTCAAACGACCGAGGTCCAAACCTATTGCCCTCCCTCCTCTCATCCCTGGCATCGAGTGGGTCCAGGAGATGGTTATTTTGGGTGTCACTATCTCTGATCAGATTGGCTTTGGGGCAGGGGCGGAGACTTAGGGGGGCACAGCGGGGGATGGTCCCCCGAAACTTGATGTGGGGGGACGGAGCTGCTTATATCCCCCCCAAAATTTCTGAAATATTTCATGAATATAATAATAATAGCTACGAGTGACAGCTGGTTCTTATCAGCACTCAAATAAAAAGCAATTTTGTTCAGATGACATCATAAAATGCTACCATTACATGTGGAAATTCAAAAAATTTTAGATCGGGAGGGGTCACATCCCCTCCCCAAACCCCTCCCCAAACTCAAACACGACTCAAACTACATGTTAGCTACGAGTGACAGCTGGTTCTTATCAGCAATCAAATAATAAAGCAATTTTGTTCAGATGACAGCTTAAAATGCTACCATTACAGTGTAGAAATTCAAAAAATTTTAGATGGGGAGGGGGCACATCCCCTCCCCAAACTCCTCTGCTCGGCGCTGCGCGCCTCGCCAATCGTCCTTCGACCGCTCCTTCACCGGTCCCCAAACCCAAGACCAAGTCTCCGCCTATGCTTTGGGGCACACATGGACAAAATATGCTGCAAACCCCGAAAATCTATGTTCGCGCTACGTGTTTTGGTCGCCCACGGTTACCACTGTGAACGTCTCTTTGACATTGTTAGAACTACTATCCTCGCACGGCTACGTTATGCCTCCTCTGTTTGGTGGGGATTTGACACTGTAGGGGAACATAAGCGCCTTAACGGTATTCTGAGAAAAATGACCCGTCCAGGCTTCCTCCCTGCCGATTTTCATAATTTTGGCAAACACTATTCTAGAGCTTACTGTATTCTACTCTTTTCCGTTCAATTCTCTTAAACCCTTGTCACTTCCAGTTTATTCATATAATAAAGTCATATTTTTCACAGATCTGGATGGATTAGGTACTTTTATATCGAAATCATCGGTGAAAAATTTGAGGTAAATAAAAGCCCAAAATGTACTCCATTTGGCATCAAATGCTCAAAATTGCGTCGGCTTCAGATTCCCGATGGGGAGCTTACGACGCTCCCCATACCCCTAGTCGTTAGGGGCTTCTTGCCTTCGGCAATCGCAGCTTCGCGCCTTCGGCGCTCGCAATTGCCCCCCCACTCACACATTCTAGTAGGTCCCCCCAACTTCTGGACCGTGGTTGCGCCCCTGCAACTCACCCTCTGATCATTACTCTATTTTCACTCAACTCAATATTGAACCATCTCCTCGCCCTCCACCCAAACTATGCTCATTCCGCCGTATTGGCTCCATCGACCTTGATGCATTCAAACTTGACCTTCAATCCTCCTCCCTTCTCCTCAATCCTCCAACAGACCATAACGATCTCCTGTCTGCATACAATTCCACTTTGTCAGAACTCCTAAACAAACACGCTCCAATCATCACTAAACCTGAAACTCATGCAAAAAATCCATGGTTCAATTCTTTCCTTCAAGCTCTCAAATCATCGCGGCGTCGCCTGGAACGAGCATACAGACATTCAGGCGACGTCTCTATTCTCAAAAAACTTAAAACCTTGACAAATAGATACCACAGCCAACTTCTTTCAGCCAAAAAACGTTATCTATCATCTCTCGTTCATTCAAATTCATCCAACCCTCGAAATCTTTGGAAAACTGTAAATAGTCTTCTCCACCGTGGCTCCTCTCACCCCCTTCCAAACTCTATCCCACATGCATCCATTGCCGACTCTTTTGCATCCTTCTTCACAGACAAGGTTTCCTCCCTCCGCCTTTCATTACAGACTCTCTTATCAAAATCAACTTCTACGCAATCTGACTCCTCCCCCTCAATCGATCACAATGACACAACTTTACCACCTACTGCATCTTTCAACCTATTCGAGCCTGCTACTGAAGCAGAAATCGCTACACTCATTCAAGCCTCTCAAAACAAACAATGCGACCTTGACCCAATCCCAACTTCCTTAATTAAAGACTGTGTAACCCTCCTCGTTCCTACTGTAACCAAAATCATCAACCTCTCTCTATCGACTGGTACTTTTCCTTTACTTTTCAAAGACTCTGTTGTCAAACCACTTCTCAAAAAACCATCCCTTGATAAAGAACTCCTCTCCAACCACCGTCCAATTTCAAATCTCTCTTTCTTATCTAAGCTCTCGGAACGGGTTGTCCTCTCTCGTCTCAACGGCTACCTCACCTCAAACAATCTTCTAAACCCAAATCAATCTGCCTACACCAAGCACCACTCTACCGAAACTGTCCTTACCTCGCTATACAACAAACTTGTCATGGCGATAGGCCGTCAACAAGTCTCTTGTTTGTGCCTCTTAGACATCTCTGCCGCCTTCGACACAATAGACCATTCTATCCTCATCAAACGCCTTTCCTCTGTATTTGGAATCTCTGGCACTGCCCTATTGTGGATAAAATCATACCTTTCATCACGCTCTTTCACTGTCAATGCCGCTGGTTACTCATCTAATCCGCACACCCTCACCTGCGGTGTTCCTCAAGGTTCTGTTCTCGGTCCTCTGCTGTTCATTCTTTACACCTCCCCACTTAGCAAACTCATTTCCTCATCCTCTACTGACCATCACCTCTATGCCGACGACACACAGCTTTTCATTTCTTTCTCCCCTCACTCCCTTCCAGACGCACTAAATCATCTACGTAACACAATCACCCAGATTTCAGCCTGGATGACCGCTAATCTGCTATGCCTTAACCCTTCAAAAACAGAATTCCTCATTATTGGCCTCCGCGAACAATTAAACAAACTAGCCTATCCTCCCGACCTTTGTCCAACCGATCTCACTTCTCCCGCACCTTACTCTTCTCCTGTCCGCAATCTTGGAATCATCATCGATAAAAACCTCACCTTTTCCGACCATATCAGCCAGCTATCTCGCACCTGCTATATGCATATCCGTGACCTCCGCGATTGCGCCCAATACTTGATTACAAGACTGCATGCACAATAGCCACCTCAATTGTTCATTCCAAACTCGACTACTGCAATTCCATTTTTACAACATCGACTCTTCTCAAATCAAACGCCTGCAAACAATCCAGAATGCGCTCGCCCGCGCAGTCACCAAAACTCCCAAACACCACCACATAACCCCTGTTCTGAAATCACTTCATTGGCTTAAAGTCCCTCAGCGCATCCATTACAAAATAGTATCTCTTACCTACAATGCCCTTCAAACGTCTAAACCCTCTTACATTCGCCAGCTATTCACCATCCAACCGCCTGGGTCTACTCGCTCATCATCATACCTTTCTCTATCCCGGCCTCCAGTCTCATCCTCTCTGAAATTCTGCAACCGCTCCTTAGTCTATGCTGCACCAGCTCTTTGGAACAGACTCCCAAAAGACCTCCGCCAGTTTGCTCATCATCCTATCTCGCCTCTTAACTCAAACTCTCCCCCGCTTGCACTCTCCTCTTCTGCTTTCCACTCACGACTGAAAACCGAACTCTTCAAGATATCCTATCCTGATTCAACTCCTGCGCCACCACACGACCACCATCATCACCGATTGCCACCGTAGCACCATGCTGTCTCCTCGGCTTGACCTCCCCGGATTTTGACCTGGCACCGAAACGAACAGAGAAGTTTTGGCTATTGCGGACTTGATTTGGTATAGCGCCGGTGAATAAGCTGGTCTCCTGACGTGGCTTTTGTGGGCGCTGAGAAATTTTCGAAGATTTACATTACATTACATTACAAAGGACCATGCTTTTGAAATGCGGCTGATGTCATGTTTATTACGATAACAGCTCTGTCGTAATCTGCAGCTTGCAGCTTTAGCCTGTCTGCCTCTCTCTTTCTTTCTCTGTCTGTCTGTCTCTCTCTGTCACTCTGTCTCTGTCTCTATCTCTGACTGTCTCTCTCTGTGTCTCTCTCTGTTTGTCTCTCTTTCTATCTCCCTATTGCAGACTGTGTAGCAAAGACTGCAGTACAGCACAAGCTCATCGAGGCCTATTCTGAGTTACTTAGAGCGCTAGGTAATGTTTACTAATCTTTACAAACCTATATTCATTAAATTTAATATATATCATCACTTTGGTGCCGATAGTGCATCATTAAAACTTCAAAAACACGCATCGGCTCTCTAGTATACCTGCTTATAATTCTTATGGCAACAAAACAGACAGAATCGCACTCGTCTTTATGGTAATTGGCATAATTTGCACCTGCAGAGGATAAAACAGGCCTTTATTCTACAAAGGTAAAATGGAAAAATTAATCAGAATCTACATAATTCAATTGTTGGTAGATTTGTGGCATGTGAATGAATACCTCGTTAGAAAACAGTAGTTGATAGTTATCTGCTGAGTCTGGCAATTGATAAATAAGGTAGTTCAGTTTACATGTAGATGCGAGAATGTTTAAATTATTCCTTCTCGAAGTCCAGAGAAATTATCTTTTGAAATTATTTTCTTTAAAATCGTTCAAAGGATTCCCTTTGAGGTTAGTTCAGTCGTACACTTCATTCTGCTTCATTTTCGGTGTTTTGATGGCGCTAAAGAATTATTTTGTATGCTGTTTACATAATTTTATTTTAAAAGATACGTCAAAGGTTTTGCTCTTTTCAGTTTAGTCTTGAGTTGTGGCCTGTTGTGATATAGAAATTAGCATAATGAACACATCCATGTTCCTGCTCTAACTGATTTTTCAATGTCTAATTAAATAAACGTATGTTACATAAGCTTCCAAGTGAGTTAGGACGATAAAGCATTCAAAAATATCACTATACAAGAAGCGTGTTTTTTTAATTGTTAACATAATATGTTTTCTTTACAATCGATGAACATAAATTGTGCTGTAGGCTCTTATTAGATCTACAAAGCTGATGTTAATAATTTGGCCTGTAATCATATTCTTAAAAAAATATACTTTTAACATTTCACTGCATAAATGTGTCGTTCCTTCCAGGAGTTTTTCTCGAATCATTATCAGTAATGTTCATAGTTATATACTTACCTACTTACTTACTTACTTATAAAATAGGCCCTAACAGTCTTTAATTTAATGTTACTTCAGAATTTCAGCTGTTGCGATGCTATAGGCTAATGTAGTGCTTCTAAAGGTCATTATTGACATTTATACCTGAACATTTATGCCTAAACATGTGTTACCTACCTGTCTGTACGAATTGACAACTTTCAGGGCAGCAGAGGTGTGCAGGGCTACCCAGGTGAGCCTGGGTTAATAGGACCTCCAGGTCTGCCGGTGGGTTGGGAAAATACACAATTTGTCGCTTTTATTCCTTTTATTTTTGTTTCATTTTCTCCTCAACTTTCTATCGGGTTTGAGAGGCCCAAAAAACCTTGGGTAAATTCGCGGAAACATAAATGCCTCTTCAATTTTTAGAAGGTCTAGAGTTATCGTAAGGCAACAAGATTATCACATGGGTGACATAGACTATGCATCAGTTGCGAGTTTTATGGCGTGGACAAACTGTGGGTCTGCTGTACAGATCTAAAGGTCTATCCTCATTGCCTGCAAATATAGCATCAGTATTATAACCTTGGTCTACATCATGACTGGCAATAATTTGGCTGTTTATTCGAAAACATTTGATTACGCACGCGTTTATCCATCTGAGAACTCTGTCTGCAATTTGTTGATCACCTTGGGCCAAAAACTAATGGTTATCTGGCTCTTCTGTTTAATAATCTTTCAAACTCTTACGCAGAGAAAAATAACTAAATAAACAAGCCCAAAATAGCTTACTAAATTCATATCTCTTTGCTATCATGTGGGTCTGTAATTCATAGTGGCAATGGGTTTCCGCGAATGACACAGCCCAGTGTATTTATATTAGCAAAGACCTTTATTATTTTTTTCGAAACGCAGCCGACTATCTGAATTTATGGCGAACTATTCAGTAAACAAATCTTTTCACTTTGAGAGCCATATTTTCCGATGCAGTTTCCAGCTGCTAAGACGTTGCACTGTGTTTATTGGCTCACGCTAATTAAAACCTTTTATATGCTTAAAAGCTGATTTATTTACAGTATGATCAGTTGTTGAAGTATTTTCACATTTTAGGCAGATGACAAATTTCGGCTTAGTAAATACTAAATTCCAGTACAACACAGTGCAAGATGACGATCAACTTTTGTTTATTTGAGACATTGAACACAACTTTTGCTTTTTCTAATAAGCTTGCACTTTTTCATAAATAGTAAATTGCTATTAAGCAAACAGGAAAGGAAAGTTTAAGTTTTAATTCAGGTAAGGTAACTGAAGGATCTGCAATGGAAAGTGTATTTTCAAGTGGCCTATTTTTCAGCGAATATGTGTATTTTTCTGTAAGTTTAAAGATCAAGCTAGTGTTGTTGGAATCTCCGTACATTTTCTTCCATTCATGTTTACTTACTTTCTGATATTGTAATTCTACTTTGGTGTGCTTCACAATAGGCCATAGGTCCCTGTATCAATGTACATAGATATGTCTAAGAATCATACAGATCTGCATTCGACTGAAGAAATAAAGTACTTAATATCAAAGTCATATATAGCGACTACATAGCCTCAGCCGCTTGTTTTGTTTACAGGACTCCCATTGATTTGATGTTCACTGTATTTATGTTATAGTCCCGCGGCCTGTCAACTAATTTCCAGCATATATAAAATCATTCTGTAATAGGCATCTACATAATAATATTTTTGTTTATGAGATCGAAAGCCCAGTAACCCACTACAGTCGGAAGAAATTTCCACAACCTTCTTTCTTAATATCTTAAAAATATTAACAGAGAATATTTTATATCTGTATTTTTGCAGAAAGTAAAGGCAGAATTATGTAGGATGTCAGTGTTTCAGCTAGAATAAGTTGTGCTCGATGACGTTCACAGCAGTGTTTTATTGATAAGTTGTTGAAATCGTAGTCATTTTGTGGTGATATCCTGTGTGAAAACGTTTTCAGGGCTCGTCTGGTCACGGTGTTATGTCGGGTAATGGAATGTTCACGATCGAAGGACCACCCGGGCCTCCTGGTGACCCTGGGCTCACTGGACCCAAAGGGGATACGGGGTACCCCGGAAAGCCAGGCTACCACGGTGATCCAGGAATGCCAGGATTGCCAGGTCCAAAAGGAGATATGGGAGATGTAGGGCCATTTGGCGCTACTGGCTCGAAAGGAGATCAAGGCAATCCAGGTCCAGAGGGCCCAGAAGGTCTACCAGGGCTTCCTGGAGAACCAGGACCTATAGGCAAAAGAGTGAGTCCGTCCAAAGAAAGGACATAGAATGTTAGAGGCCAAGCCATCCATTGTTGTGCCTCTTGTCTTTCAGGCAACGTACAGTACTACTCGAATATCTGCTCAACATTTCCCCACATTTAAAACTTTATATTTTAAAACCACCACTATTGATTAAAGATAAAAGTCTACAAAGGTATTGGTTTTTATACTGAGCATTAGTCGCTAATAGTTAAAGAATAAAGTCAAACAGTAAATATAACTTTTCCCAATTTTTTTTGTTTTGGAACTCAAATTAATTCGTATTTAAATTTGCATATATAATTCCCTTTATTAAAGATGATCCTCTATAAACAATGAGCAATCTGTTGTTACTATTTGCATGATTCTTGTGTCAGTGTCAGGCTAGTAAATCAGCAATTCAGTAAATTCCAACAAGAACCATTTCGTTGAAATCATGCTAGAGAAATGTCTTCACTGTATGTAAGAATCTGGTAGCTAATAGAGGTCTGAACATTTCAAAGTGCAATAGGAACTTCTACGCGTAGATAGCGCAGAAAAAACGTCCTCCTATTTCAGCTGTCTCTATTTTATTCGGTCCTTGCTTAACTCTGAATTTTCTACATCATTTCTGAACCATCCCTAAAAGTGATGATACAAAGTTCAACAATATAGTTAGGTCCTCTTCGCCTCTGCTGCAAATTCGGCACTTGATTTTATTTACCGCATGAGAGGCCTGCATTATCGCTATAAAATCGTAAGTTGAATAGACTCATTATGTGTTTCTAAACAGAGTTACAGCATACATGTATATAAAGTTAGAAATCAGCACAAGTCTAGTTTAGATGTAGGTCACTTTCAAGATAAGTGCATGAATGTGCCATTCACTCATTTATATCGAACATTTATATAGCGCCTCTCAAGAAAACTACTCAGAGGCGCTCCCAACTAAAGCACGGCCGAAAAGAACAGTCTTCAGGTGAGAAAAGCACATAAGAGAGAAGGTCATGGGAAAGAGGCGATGCTCCAGAGAGAGGTCGTTCCAGGTCGAAGGACCCAACACCGAGAAAGGGCGGTTCTGCATAGTGGAGCTACGGTCAAAAGGGAGAAGTTTGGAGACCCTGTCCAGATGAGCGTAGGGATCAAGAAACCCTAGCACTACGGAGCTCCATTGCGCTAGTGGAGCTCGCGAAGATATACAGGAGCGAGGCCCATACCGAAACACTTAACGAGATTTCATTCGTAGCAGGCTACTCTAGCTCATTTTATATTCGGAGATATTTGACGTCAGCACTTCTGTGAATCTGCAGAACAGATGGAACATTTCAGTATATTTTTAGATCTTATACTAGCTGTCTGTGAAACAATGTCTTATAAATATGTTCCTTATAAGCTGCTGAAGCTGCTTTCCTAAAGTGGCTGCTGAGTGGCGCTGAGAAATTTCTGGAATTTACATTGCATTAAATTACATAATAATTATACATTACATAAAATGTTGTCCTGTTCAGTAACAGCAATGCATGTTATCAATTAAACAATTCTATCGATTGCTTCATTGTTCCTAGAGGACTCAAAAATAGTACTGGTCTACAGCAAATACCAAAAACTGAGCAGATATTCATAAGTAGTCCTTAAGGTTGCTGTGGAAATCTTGACATACGCAAGAATAAAACTCAGCAGTGAACGCGTAGTCTATAATAATTAGTGGTTGGTTTTGATAGTGACGTGGATTACCGGAGGAGTCGCGCAGATTATTTTAGTAGACACTGTTCTCTTCTGTCCTAAAATAACCGGCGCTGGACAAGATCTTGCGTATGTCGAATTTCTGGAAAGACTCCATCTGTCTAGACATGCAGCGGCTCCGAAATTGTTCAGCCGTTTGTTCTGGTTGTTTTGATAATTCTATATGGTCGTTTGTGTTTAGATTTGTCAGCAGGTGACAAATCCCTTTCAGATTCAATCCAAAGCTCGTTTAACTATGTTGTTGTTGTTCTACTTTGGTGTCACCTTTCATGCAATTGCGATACTTCTTCAGGCAGTTCTATTAACGCTGAGATTTCAACGGTATAGTGTTTCACATCGTGGTGTCTTATACAGTGCTTTGAATGTTTCCTGTAAAGGGACCAAAGGGAGAGAAGGGTGCGGCGACCAGAGGAGGAGCTGTAGTGGTGGCCGATAGTAACGGGCTTCCAACAGGGTTCATCGAAGGTCCTCCTGGTCCACCCGGAGTTCCTGGAGTCCCTGGAAAGAAGGTAAGTATACGGCTTAAGAAACTGGTGTCTGCAGTATAGGCTCTCGCCTGATACATTGTTACGACGAAAGTATGGATTACTGCATTAAGTACCATGACTTCTCATTTCCACCTCGGGATACCAAAAACTTTATTCCCAGGCAGTTCTGTATGTAAGGGCATCTATTAAAACCCAGACACTTTAACTAATAAATTAAAAGCCAATCATGTCTCGGAGTTTCCTGTTGTCAGCCCATCTTTTGGAATAAGTTACATTGCAATCTGCCACTAGCACAATCATCTGTTCCTTTCTTTCTCTCAACCCTTTACCATATTCATTAAGCGCCACTTTCTATTCTGTTCTACTATTCTATTCCATAGTGGTTGATTTTTCGGATCCGAAGCGCCTCTGATTTGTTGAAGTGGCGCTATATAGATTTTCAACTACAATTGAAGTAACACGTATAATTACTATAGCCCGCATTGCGCCGCAGCTAAATGTCCAGTTTTGACCTAACATTTATGGCTGTGGTGGCAAAAAAATTCGATGTTTGTAAGTCAATGTAGGAGATTCTGCAAACCAACCATCAGTTACAATATATTATATACATGCTTTCTGAGCCTTTATAGTAAACTTATCTTCAGTTATACTTACATATATAATAAGCATTGAGCCTTCGTCAGGTCCTCTTAAGGCGCTAAATAAATGGCTATGCATTCATACAAACATATATGCATACATACATACATACATACATACATACATACATACATACATACATACATACATACATACATACATACATACATACATACATACATACATACATACATACATACATACCTATTATATTATATTAAATTTTATATATAATAGCATTTGTGCAGTAAACCTACTTCAATTATATACATACTAGCTGAGAATGTGTATAGCAATCTTATACAAGTGCCAGTTATATCAGCTGCTTTCTAGTCCAGTTCATCACTGCACAGCTGCACGATTTTCTAACTGTTGAGTAATATCATATTCTCTGTTGTACATGTTGCACGTGTTGAATGCATTTCGATAAACTAGGGAGATGTCGGCTCCGCTGGTCCGGGAGGCATTAAAGGTGAAAAGGGCGAAAAGGGTGGAATGGGAAAACGAGGTCATCCGGTAGGCTACATCACACCCTCTTATACTCTCTTAACCCAGTGAGCACATTCACAGTGGGGCAATGTTGAACGATTGCGTTCTGCTGACTGGGATTATTTACTATTTAAAATTAGCAATTACGATCACGATTACAGTGACTAATTAATTAACTTTTTATTCATTGTATTATGATAAGTTATATTACATATGCACCTATCATGTATTAGTAATTATACCAGAGGCGTGGCTAGAATATTTGTAAGTAGGCTAATGAGGATATAACTGGATATTTTGGGGGGGCGCCAAAATTAAATCTTATGAATTTATTTGGGATAAATTAGTTCAAATGACTATATGTCTGTTTTTTTACGTAGTTCTACTGAATTGATTATGTAACGCAAGAAACATGCAGCTGGCTTTTATCATTATTACACCTCATGCATTGCATGTTTTCAGAGCGGTTCTGAAGAGATGCCATATAATACTTTGTAACAATTACAAATTACAAGCATAAATAAAGTCCTGTTATTCTTAGGAGAATACAAAGTTTACTTTCGGTTATAGGCCTATGCATTGATCGCTTTACTGCTCGTATTTATGATAGCGCAGGGGACTTCTAAGTAGCATTTCTTTCTACAGGGTACAAACGGTCCAAAAGGTGAGACGGGAGAGTTGGGGGCAACGGGGCTTATAGGCCCTAAAGGCGATATGGGCGACTCTGGTCTCCCAGGAATACCGGTAGGATGTCAACTTTGCTTGTTCTATCATCACTTTAGAAGGCGACTTCGTTATTTTGTATCCTTGTGCTATAATAATTTAAAAACTAATTTGTAAATTCTACAGTTACCATTGTAGGTTCAGTATTAGCTTGATTTCAAGCAAGGATGCTTTCAAACTTGTTGGGTTGGTTCTTCTTAAACCATAATTTTTTTATTACTTTAGAATATTTACTGCGTAGTGGTAGTGACAGTTGACTAACTTGTGCTTGATGCTTCGTCGAAATAATTATAATTATCGGCGTTACATAAATGCAGGAATAATTATTAGGCTATAAACTTACGTAAATGACTGTGTTTAAGGGCGTTGACGGGTTACCTGGAGGAAATGGAATCGATGGAAGACATGGAGAACCAGGTTCTCCTGGATCCCCGGTATGTCTAAATCAAATCTAACCAAGGAAGTGTTCCATAGCATCAAAATGTGTGAGACGTCAGTCGACGGTTACTTCAAGTAAAACCAGTCAAAATATTAATCCCTTAGAGGAGCACAGTAGATCGAAATCCAGTAGGTTAGAGAAACCTGAAGTAACTTTTATTTAGCTCATTTTGCTCGAACATTTAAGCTGTTTTGGACTTAGATCTCGTCCTAAGGAGATTGTAACGGTAATGTAACGAAAATGGTTCTAATAATGAGCTGTTTTAATTAAGCCTGTGTATACTGAGTATGTTTAGGCCTACCTGAGTAATACAATTACTGTTGCAATCATAGTCATTGTTCAATCATTGATTGCTTACACAATTTCATTTATTTGATAAATAATCCGTGAAGTTTTTAAATCTATTCAACAGACCGTTGTAAGAAAACGAAGAAATATCTGCGAAGAAATATCTGCATTTAAGAGGCATTTAGCAAAGGATTTTCCAGTAAAAGTTTTCTTACGCCTTTCTACGCTGGCGATGTAGTTCCCTGCAGAGCAAACAAATGTTCCATATTATAACATTGCATGTCAAGTAACCAACTATATCTTCGCCTTAAACCTTCCTTCTGACCTGCGTGTTCTTCTAGCTAGAGACTCTGCATACACCTTTTATAAGCATCTGAAAACTGTCCTTTGTCGCCGGAGTTGGGCTGGGAGCGCCTGTGAGTAGGTGTCTTGGAGGGGCTCTACGTAAGTACTCTGAATGAATGAATGAATGAATGAATGAATGAATGAATAAATGAATGAATGCCATATAGTCCATTATGTTACCATTCTTTCTAGGCCTCTTCCTACAGCCTTCTCCCTTCTCAAAACCTTCCTCTTCTCTAAGAGTTCTCGCACTGAGAGCGCTACTGAATGGCCACTGCTGTGAGCGGCGCTATATAAATTAGTAAATACAATACAATATAGTGTACATGGTGTTCAACGATTTTTTTCGAAGGGATATCAAGGTAAGAAAGGCGAACCTGGAGACACCGGTAAACCTGGAGTGGAGGGCATCATTGGTTCTCCTGGACTACCTGGCTCTCCGGTTATTATAACTTTCTACTATATATCAATAGATATTTGTGAAATTATTTTTAACAGTCAAAAATAAACAACAAATTTTCATTCTGAATGCTTGTACAAAAGTTAGATAAGAAACTAGAACTACTGCTAAGCTTTAAGCTAGCTGTAACTCCTACAGACTAGTAAAACGAGTATGTAAATACGTGCTTGTAGGCCCTATATAGAAGACATTGACGCCATGTTCTTAGAGGCGCTCAAACTCCATAAATAAGTAGGCTAATATAGTTAGCACTCTGAAAGCCAAATTCTAAATGGAATAACAACCTTGAAAGTCAGGTACTTGCATTTGCATATATGAAAGAGTAGACACAGGTTTCAAACAGTTTTAAAATCAGGCTTTAATAGCAGCTCTGTTTGCTACTTGACTACAGAGTCGTTATAAAAACTATGATAGCCGAACTTAACCCTAGGGCTACCAAGCTTTTTGTAACACGGACTACCAAGGGGGGTGGTTACCACCCCCTGGATTTCGTGTTTGGTTTCACATATCATAACTTGTAATATAGCAATGGATTCAGCATTCATTTCTGCACAGAATGGTATATTTAGTTGTACATTATGTGAATGCACCTCGAAATTACATCACTTTTAACAACGGAACCCATTAATTAGCAATATTGTATATTATTGCGTACATTTTCTACTTTTTGGATAAACAAATATAAGATTATGTGTGTTTTGAAACTAATCTATGTATAAAAGATACACATAATCATCCCTACACATGTTTATATAGTATAAATGTACATCCATACATATAATATCCATACATATATATATCGGTTTACGTTGTAATGCTGTATTCGGCCATTTTCACACAGATTACGCGTATTATTATTTATTTTGATCACTTCCTGTATTCAAAAGACAAAGATGTAGGTATGCAAATGAAGCCCTGCATTCCCTCTAAAGAATGGTATCTTTGTTTCTCTTCCATGAAGACAAATGAATACGCTACAGACAAAAAACTAAGGAGGGAGTCCTTCCATTCAGCCATTTTTCACGCATATTACGCGTATTATTATTTATTTTGAGCACTTCCGGTTGCCTCAGGTCAACTCAGTGACCATAGAAATGTAGCCCCACATTCCTCTATAGAATGGTATAATTTGTGTCTCTTAATATTAAATGACGGATAAGATATAGTCAAAAATCTAGGGGGGGTGGTATCCACCCCCTAGTGCCTCGGGTATATTGGGTATAACTTTTGAACGGTGTGAGATATCATCTCACAATTTACCTCAAAACGTGTGTAAATGAACCCCCTACAGCTACCTAAAAGGTCAAATTTTTATTCCATACGGAAAAAGTTTGAGATGAAAAAAACCTAGGGGGTGGCAACCACCCCCCCTTAGTAGCCCGAGGGTTAATACTGTGTTGCGTATTGTTAACAACAAATTCTTTGTTCAACACTTGATGCGTTGTTTTTAGGGAGAAACTGTTTGGGTGAAAGGTGAAAGGTCTGACGGAGTAAGTCGACATAAATCGAGAAATTTATAGGATTGAATTCTGTTGAAGCGTTACTTTTTGTACCAGTTATAGATAGGTCGATGTCATCAAAAGACTTAGATCTTTCTTGTTTTAGTCATCTATGGTGTAAATACGTGTATAAACATTAATTTTGATGGCACTTTCAAATCAGCCATGACTTATTTCAAGCATGCATATGCAAATTATGATATGGACATTCATGTATGCGTTTTGCATCGTTGAACACCACATGCGCGAGTTACACAGCGGGAGTGTAATTTCTTAATGTACTGCAAGATCTTTGATGTCACTATTGTTAAGTTTTAGACTGATACATGTATCATTTAGTGATTCTTGTCAAGTTGCATAAATATGACTATATTAAGAAATATTTGGATAAATAAAAGGATGCATATGGTCTATACTTTTAACTGTGTTTATAAGATGTCTGTACACCAAAGTGCGATTAGCAACAGCTGGTTGATAAAGAATATACTTACTTACAGCGCGTATCAATGTTACTGGTCTGTCGACTTGTCTTTGTAGATGTCTTGCTCAGTCTGTCCATCCGGTCCACCCGGTCCTATGGTAAGAGAAATTGAAACTCATAAATGAAAACCAGACTCAAGTACTAGATTTGTAGTGGAAGTCTGAGGGAAGAGCATGTTGGTAGCAGTGCCGTTTTAAGGCCTATAGGCACGCGAGGCACATGCCTCGGGCCCCGCGCAACCGAGGGGCCCCGCGTCGACCCATAAACAAAAACTATATCGCGACCACGTAATAACAATACGATAATTATTAGTGAACAATATTATAAGTTCTACAAATTCTGCAAAGTAAGAACAACAACGCATTTTTAAACAAACGTCTACATTTGTAGTTAAATATAATTTTTGGTAATAGGCGCAGTCTTAGCAGAGCGCATAAGAAGTTAGACTGAAATAAATCAATAATTTTAGCGAAAATTGTCCGCACAGTTTCGTGTACAGGCCTACTTTTGTTTGCTTTCACTCGTCTGCCTTTACAACGCTATAAAAGAAATTTTACGTCTTGGTAAGTTAATATTAAATTTTAATATGAAATCTCTCAGTCTTATAATCTAGTCATTTTATAAATTGTTTTAAATTTTAAATTATAGCAAAGCGTAATAAAATTTCTTGCAGATAGTAGGCTAGATATCGCCATGTCGGAAGGCCTACTCGGTAGTGAACTTGGCAAACTCACTTCATTTCCACCTCCAATTAATGTATTGACGTTAAGTTATTTTAAATTAATCAAGAACGAGTTTCGCAGCCGTATGGTGCATTAACGGTTAAACTGCCTGTCTGTCATGAGCAGTGGCGGCGCCAGGGGGTAGGGGGGCTAAGCCCCCTAACTGCGGCTCAGCCCCCAAAAATAGTGGGAAATCACTGCAAATAACAGGGAGGAGGGGACAAAAGGGAAGGAATTGGGTTTTTAGCCCCCAAACCTGAAATCCTGCTGCCGCTACTGTTCATGAGCATAGAATCAGAGATAGGCTAATCTTGGCTTTTAGCATCGGAAATAATTTCTGTATTTTTTGCATTTCTCAATTTAAAATGGAAGTTGGATTGATGAAAATTATTCTTGCACAAATAGAGGATGGATTGATAAAATAGTTATTGCTTAAATAGAAGTTGGATTGATGAAAATAATACTTGTATAAATGGATGCTGGATTCAGTGGATTGATGAATAATAATTCTTGCTTAGGCTAAATAGAAGTTGGATGGATGAAATTAATTCTTTGCTGAAGACGACCCGATTGGAATTTGTTCACAATTATTGCAAATTAATTTCCGACGCTAAAAGCCAAGATTACCGAATCAGATGTGTAACATGGAGTTTTTGAATTTCGATGATATTATCAGAGATTTTGCACAGAGCAAAAAACGAAAGCAATTTTTTAGAAAGTGTCCTGACAATCCAAGCATAGCAAAACATTTACCAATTACAATCTCACTTTCAATTTGTATAACAAATTAACAATAAGAACTTTTTAAACTAAACTTTTATTTTACACTTGTAGTATACAAAGATTGCTGTCTTAGCTGTGTTAGCAGTTTAGTACCATAATAATAAAGTTGACAAAATGACACATATTATGCACATTCAATGCATTTATGCAATACTCTCTATCTGAGGCTGAGAGATTGCGGCAGAAATCTGGTTACGTTTCAGGTTAAGGTTTGTGCCTAGGGCCCCCAAACTCCGAACTCTGGTTGGTAGTCTACATTTTTAATGTAGTGGGTGCTTGTGTATAGGTAGGTAGATTCGTATGGAAGCTGCCGGCGGTCCAAGGCCAGTAGGATGATCGCTCGTGCCACGGCCATGACTTGGCAAAGAGGTCCTAGCCATTAAGAGAAGTCCAGCAGTAGTTGATGTCATATATTGAAGTATCACAGTGCAGTGTACTTCAATTACCTTAACACCGACGAAAAACTCTGACTACTCGCCTGCTCTATCATACTGCTAGTCTAACTTGTCACATATGTTGGCTGGTTAGTTGCTGTTTAACGCCCCTTTGTCGTAACAAAGATAATTAGCATCGCCCTCCTTCTTTCTCAAGGCCTGGGACTGGCACTACCACAGATAGATTAATAGCGGAGTTAGTGAAGACCAGCGTCTGTTTATACAGAATAATTATTGGCTGCATGCCGCAGTAAGCTAGCCAAAGTCTGGTAAGGTAGTCGCTTAGGTAATTCGCTTACACATGTATAGCTATGTTTGTTCATCACTCTCTCAGTGTCTCTGTCCATATCTACCTTTGTCTGTTTATGTTTCTCTGTCTATGTGGCAACTTGGTGAGTCAGTCAGTGTTCAGTGTGTTCATACTCCAGACTGACCGGCGTCTTCCGTGGGCTCGAGTGCGTGCCTATAGGTGTGCCTGCCTGCGGCTTTGTGTTCATGCAGCCTTCCATCAATAATCTGCAGTGCCACAACGCTACACATTTATACAGGCCTAAGTCTACTAAAGTAGACTTAGGCCTGTATAAAAACTTCGAGTTTTATAAAGTGCATAATAAGTGTTCTGAATAGGCATTGGTTCTTAGTAATTTTCGGTTGTGAAAAGGTCTATCTTGCTATGTTAGTATGGTTTTGTTCACAGGGTCCTACCGGTTTACAGGGCATTCCTGGATATAAGGTAGGCGAAGTTCTTCCAAATAGGGGAATCTAAATATGACCTTTCTCGCATCCGGATGGGCTTATATTACTTTAGCTTGCCTTCTCTGTTGACAGTCCAGTATGCTAACCACTCGACTATAGCGCAATTTTATATTAAACTAAACTAAAGTTAGAATGAATCGGTTTCTAACTAATTCGCCGGATGGCTTTCATCAGTCAATGTTCATCATCCGCCTCCTTTGACTCACTTATCCTGTTGTGAAATAGTGATGGACATGGTTGCACTTCAGCTTACAGAACCAATTGCTTTGATTTTGTGAAATTTCCATAGAGACTTTATCTGTTAATGTTGTTCTGTTATAGTTTGTTGCATAGCCGTATTGCTAACTTCTATTCCAAAAGACAATACATTTTCTGTGCATTTGCAGGGAGAACGCGGTTACCAAGGCGAGAAAGGGGAACCGGTTGGTACTTTCCGCCACTTCGAGACCGCATTTATCAGTTTTCAAAATAAACTTACCCACATAACGTAGAAAGATAGAGTCCTAAGTTTTGTGGCTTTTCGAGTAGCACTAAGTCCTGAATTGGGTTCAAGACTTCTCGGTTTCTTGCACCGGAAGCTACGATCATTGCTGAAGTATAAACTCGGCAATCTATCTATGCTTTGTATCCAGAAAGTTCGACAGTTTTTTCCTTAAAAGTTACGTGTTCAAACTTCGCTTTTTGTGTGTTTAAATTTGCTATATTTGGTGCATACTTGATGTAACTTGAAGATAAGTCGCAAAATTTAAACTTTGCTTGGCTGAAGGGAAGTGATAACATCATTTTAGAAGTAATATATGATCCTATATATTTTAGATATTTCGAACTCATTGATTGTGTATAAATAATGATAAATTCTTGTATGCACCCTGGGGTATTTATAAACCGCGTTGCTGTGTGCTTTTGTTATAGGGTTTTAGGGGAGAGAGGGGCGAAGAAGGACCGATAGGCCTGCCTGTAAGTCAACGTACATGTTCGTTAGTAATGCATGCCTAAATGCAGACGCAATTTCACTTTCTATAGATCAAGACTAAATATGAATTTTTGTTTATTCTGAAATGTTACCAGGTCATATCAGTGAATGGTCGAACATTCAGATTTAAGTACATTAGCTCCTGCATTTCGTATTCATTTCTTGGTAATTCAGTTAAATCCATGCTTTCAGAAACTATGAAAAGTGCCTTAGCAGCTTTGCCTTAGAAATCTGGATAACTTTCTACCATCCAGGCTGTTTCTATTCAGCCATTAAAGTTCCAATAGCCATACAGACTATACGGATGCTCCAAGTTGATATGCAACGAGATATTGTCCTAATGTTCATGGGTTTGATTGGATTAGCACCAAGAAATGGTCACTTCGTATTATAATAATTATTTCTCTGCACCGCTTGTCAGTGACGTTTATAATCGGGAGCGATTTTACTGCACAGTTTTGTCATGTTCAACACATAGTCTCTTAAGATGAAGCTACTCATCTGCCTGCTTTACATTTCCAGGTGTTTACTTCTTCAGCACTTTTATCATGCACTATTATGCACCAACACGGTTACATTTTGCACCTGGTACCTTACAAAATAGTAGTTAGCACATTCAGGAATGTCAAGCTTGAATTTTTGTAGTAATTTTTTATGAAATAGCGAAGCTTGCGGAAACAGGCAGTTACACAAGTCTGGTCAATTTCTAGAACCCGTAGGTTGACGATTGCGTCTTCTTCTCTCAGGCCTGATTACCAGAAATCCTCTGCCAACAACCCAGAGGGAATAGGTTTCCAACAGAAGGTCCACCTATGCTCCCAAGCAAAGTTCGACCGTACGTTACAGCAGAAAATAGCGTACGCGTACGGTACGTAATTTACTAAAAATAATAGCGTACGCGTACGGTACGTTCGTATTCCGTACGTATGAGCAGCCTTTAATATTAGTTGCTTCTCGTGACGTCACATTTTGTCTCCTCATTTTCTCGTCGTTTTTTTGGAATTTAATCAATTGATGACCGTAGTTTATTGTTAGAAAATTGACATAGAAATACACAATTCTTCACGGAATTGTTTTAAAACGTTTTCCATTCTTTAATTTGTAATTTTGTTATTCCTTGTTAATTCTATAATAAAAAAATATAAAAATTAGCGTACGCTATTTATTAATTTAGCCAAAAAATAGCGTACGCGTACGGTACGCATTTCAGCAGAAAAAATAGCGTACGTTCCGTACGTACGGTCGAACTTTGCTCCCAAGTAACCATTAAATGCAATGTAGGCCTAGCTAGGAATGTTTAAGTCAACTAACATCGCTTGTTATAGTTTGTGGTAGATCAGAACTACATAAGTCATCTTCCTTTCTTCCTAAATGCAACTATTTTGCCCCAGTTCCTCAAAATTATCTCCAGCCAAACAACAATGGCGTGATTTGTAGAGGAAGAATAAAGTTCCCCTTACTTGTTAAACCATTCCCAAAGGGGCGCATTTTTCTACTCCGTCAACCTAGCTGTTTTTGGCAGTCATTGAGCTTCTTCCATGAGTTCTTTTCCAACCGCTTCAAAAGACAAACTTACATTTGTAATGCCACTACCACATCGTCGGCTTCAAATGCATTGACGAGCGGTCCATGAATGTGAGAATCTGTATTTTCTGTCGCATAATCGTATGTCAACGGTAACTTCCAGGGCGTACCTGGAGTCACAGGTAAACCTGGTGAATCAGGCAAACCAGGTCCTCAAGGGAGAGAAGTAAGTCGACAGATTTAGATGGTAGTCGAACTCTATCTGTGTCGATGTTTTTATTTTTGTTATAGACTGGTTAAAAGGCTGGTTTACTTGTGTGTGTGCGTCAACGTTACTCTTTAGTTGTGCTTGAAATGTGTCGAAACCGCGCAAGGCTTTAAGTGTTATAATCGGCCTGACAGTCCCTTCGCCTGGTCATTAAAATACATGCTGTAAACTGCGTGATCAATGACATTATGAGCAAATGACATTGATCCAAGCTAATCTAAATGATATTGATCGAGTCTAATCTAAATAGCTATTGATTACTGAGCCGAATAGTAATCTAGAATAACTATTGTTTCTAAATTAATGTGACAGACAAGAATTCAGCAGAACAGTCATTTGATTTGCAATGTTGTCTATAATAACTACTTTCTCTGGCAAGGATTGTCAGTCAAACTCTAGAACCATCGAAGTATATAGAATCGTATCGCGCATGCTGTTAAGTTAAATGGTCATTTAAAGGATCGTCTTCAGTTTTATCAATTCTAAGGCGTAATTTCTGGTAGCAGCGGAAGAAAACTAGATTGGCAAGAGAACTCATAGACAAGACGCCATTGGCCTATAGATTTTCTATTTAGACAGAAGAGTCGATTTTATCTAAAGCCAAAGATCAACCTTCCATATTAACAGGCTTCGAGTTACGTGGTAATAATTGAGATTACCTGGAAGGTCTTAACTTATTTTGGCTATACTGAATAGATAGTAGACACTTTCTGAGTTAACCTTAAATAAAGTTAAGTTTCAACTTAACGCAAGGCTGTTCACCGCCAGTTACATTTAAATGGACTCATTGTTATCGCAGGGTAACTAAAGGATCTCTCATAGTTCGGCTTGAAATCATGCATATGGTGATCGTGAATAACCTGGTGCTTTGCTCTTAGCTTCAGAGTAGAGCTTTAGATACGATATACCGTATGTGTGCGCTTTAGCAATGAACTGTTCCTTTATCTGTACCAGAGCCTAGTAGGCTGTTATAAGACCATTAATAATCTAATCTAGACAAATGACGTTGATATCGCGTTATCACAATCGATGACCGCTTTATATGAAACAGTAGTCAAAATCATAATGCATTGGAGAATCCCGGACAAAATCTGTTAATAATATTATTGCAATTGAACATTTATATAGCGCCATTCAAAGAGCAGACTAATCAGAGGAGCTCACAATACGATACGCTATGTACAGTAAGAGAAACCTTAATTAAGTGCCTCGTGTTTCAGAACGACTGATTGCACATGCAAATAATGGACTGTTAGGTTTTATATTCATCCTATTTCTGTTTTTCTTTACATTTCTTTAAATGATTTGCGATGGCCTGCTTTTTGTTGACGTAGCTATAGACGCGTGTTGCATCCTTTTCATTCCGTACTTTCGAAGTTGCATGGGCAGCTTTTAGCTGTTGTGAGGTCTATGCTTTTGTTGCAAGTGGAATCGTGGGATTGTGACATGCGTTTGGTAGTTTTCGTACGCCTGTAGGGTGATCGGTTCGAATGCAGTTGCATGCATGTATAGAACAGCTCTTGTCGCAAGCGTTTCACTCATATTCAGATTCAGTATCATCTACAGATTGAAATATTTGGCGATACATTTTTATTACTGTCTAACTGGGGTTGCACAATAATGCTTCGGTTTCCTAGAGCTTTTTTTAGATAAGCCTATGTCCTTATTGTAACTGTAATTTTAATACTCCATTCTTCATTCACAGCACTTATATAGCGCCAGACTTTTACTCAACGGCGCTCCTAGTCCAACACCGACGTAAAATAATAGTTAACAAATGCTTGGTAAAAGTGTATCCCATGTTTAAAGAATACGCAGATCTGCCAATTTTTTTGTTTTGGTTTGTTATTTAGTATGTTCTTGCAGGGGCCTATAGCGCTGCTTCAAGATAGGTTCCACAGAGCTACTTCCGAGCTGACAACACAAAACAGCCACGACAAACAGAATGCTGTCAAATATATTTCATACTCTAAAACTTATGTAAAACGGTCAATGTCGCAGAATTTTGAGCGCTTAAAGAAATCCTGAGAATACGACTGTTATTAAGATTTTAAATTCTGATAGAGTGCTACCAAAATGGTTGATTAAAAGCACGAATTGCCGAAAAGAATCAACTTTAGCAGTGTTAACGTTCTCACAGTTTCACTCTCGAGTTGCTTTACCTTTATTTCGCATTGTTTACATATTTTCAATATTCCTTACCATCGGTTTGCGCTTCGTGCACCAGAGACTACAAACGTCAACAGCCTCTTTATTTGTTGGACGAGATGGCAGAATTATTGGCAAACTATGGTGTAACTGATTTAGAATAGACTCTGACAAATGTTATTGAATGCTACAGGGTCCATCTGGGAACTCAGGTCAGAAAGGCGACAAAGGGGAAACGGGTAGATATGGCGAACCAGGCTCGATGGTAAGTGAGCCTGTGTTCCTGTTGTTTCAATCATAAAGAATTGGCTTTGATTTCTTTTTGTTCATACTGTTTACTTTCTATTATGCTGTTACGTACTGTTTCAGACAGTTAAACTATACTGCAGTCTAAGTTTTGCCTAGCACTGCATTCCTCACCAGAAAGTATGTTAGGCCCTAATTGAAGAAACTAAGCATAAGGAAGAGACTTATTTGTGAGATGATGACCGGTAGTTGGTAATCGCGGATGTTTTGGTTTCTTATAAGCTCGTAAATAGCATGAACATTCTCAGGTAATAACTTTCTCATATTGCTAAATTATTAATATTTTATATAGAAAATCAATTTTTGCAATAATTTGTAATAGCATGAGGTTAGTTAATAAGTTTCAACTTCCTGTTACGTTACATATATAACGAAAGTCACTTATGAGTGTTTTCTTGAAGTGGTGCTTATAAATATCAGATTACAATTAAATTTATATTTACGATAACTTTTATTCTGTGACATTTCAGGGAATACCAGGACCAGTGGTAAGGAACAAGTTTACTACTACAATATCAAACAGTTCATACAAACAATACTGCGTCTGCGAGTGAACTTGTTGTTCAAAATTCTTAGATATACATGTAGTCTGTAGTATCGCATCCTATTGTAAGGTCTTCATAACCATATTCACTCTCATATTGTAAGATTCTTCACAACAATATTCACTTTAATAGTGTTAGATTCTTCGTAACCATATTCACTCTAGAATTTTACAATTACTGCAAGGAGGTACGCAATCAAACATTGCATCCAAATATCGTGTTTTCGGTGAAATGTTCGCGGTTTCAAATTTTATGCATAGCCGACTCATTGTTCAGTCTACGAGTTGCTATGAAGATCATCGTGAATCTGTCAGACTTAGCTGCAATTTTCTAATAAATAGGCCTAGTTCACAGTAGACGACACATTTTTTATTACTTGTTGATAATTAAATTTGAGAGACATTTGAACCAAGAATTATAGACCTATGATTCTCAACTTATCTAAAAAAATTTCCTTTATTTCTTTCTGATCGCACACTTGATTGATCTTTTAGGGTCCTCAGGGTTCCAAAGGGCACCACGGAGAAAAGGTTGGATTACTAATTGTTATCGTTAAAGTGGTTAAATAAAATGTAAATGAAATATAAATGAAATCTAAGTGAAATCATAATCTAGCATAATATTAGTTATTAGTCTAACTAATATAAAATAACTAAATAAAAATAAATAATATAATAGAACAATCTTCTTAAACCACCCTTTTTTATTCCAACGCTTTGCGCTGACGATCCAGCGACTTCACGCAAATTGCACCATATTAACAGGTAAGATTGCTGCTATCTATCTTAGACAACACTTTCACCATTACATACTGTGTAGAGTGACAGATTTAATGAACCCAAATAGGCTCAGTTAGGCTCAGTTAGGCTTAGTTAGTCTTAGTTGATCGTCAAGCGTTTGGGTAAACTCGGCATAGGCCAAGTCAGAGTCACACTCGGTTCAAGGTCGAATCAGTTTGTGCAAAGTCTTGAGAAAAAAGAAAAGCAGTCACTTAAGCTACCCGGATAGGCATGGGTATGAAGTATTAGCGACTTAATTTTCTCAGCCTCAGCACGTGAAAGCAGGTGAAACTCCCACAGTCTTCACGTCATCTGATCTTTTCACCGACTGTGTACAGTTGCTGTACTCATTAGAGCTGAGTTGGCTTGGGCGCATATGAAGCAAAGTCTTTAAACACATTTCTGCCCTGGCAGGGATTTGAACCCTAACCTCTCGGTTGACAGTTCAGCACGCTAACCTCTAGACTCTCGCGAACCCTGAAAAACATAAATTGAGCTTAAGCCAAAATTATATATATATATATATATATATATATCACCAAAGCTCTATACTTATATATAACATGGTTAGGCCTATGCATATAGAAGTTTCTGTTTCATTGGTTCCAGGGACCAAGAGGTAAAGGTGGAAAGAAAGGAGCGAAAGGAGAAAAGGGAGAACAGGTAAAGCGTTTTTAAAAACACAGCTATAAAGAACAGACTAGAGGTTGTTGTCTCAGATTATAAGTAATCCTAATCGTAAGTCCCTATTTATATAGCGCCTCTGTTGGAAAGACTTCATGGATGCTCCAGGCCTGGCCAGCTCCGACCTTGGCATTTTTACGGCCCTATGCAAACTCAAATTTGTCGGCCTATGATCACCACGAATCACGATTAGTGTTGTTTTCGTCAACGAAAACGAAAACGAAAATGGCAATTAACGAAAATTGAACGTTTTCGTTGACGAAAACTAAAACTAAAACTAATATACGCAGACAACGGAAACTAAAACTAAAACGAAATTTGTAGCAATTAAAACTGAAACGAAACGAAAATTGATCAAACGAAAACTAAAACTATATTTAGTAAAAAATATTTTTTTGTAATTTTTCTTTACTTACTTAATTCACCATTTGTATTGTACTGCCTTGTGCATTAGGCCTATGTGCAAACGGTATGCTCTGCTAACATTTGCTCATCTATTTTAAGGCACGCTATGAGAACGAGAACGAGATGTTGCTACTTCCAGTTTTTCTTTATTTACTTTCCACTAAGAATTCATCTATTTCGGGTTTAACAAAAGCTGTGGTACTTTACTGCGACAAGTTCACTTAATTAATGCAGTAATGTCGAAAGCCTCACTCGTCTCTGACTTGTAGCGTGACGAGTATCAATGGTCGACCAAAGGACAGCCCTGTTGGGATTATTATTATTATAGTATCGAGCTTGATGCGACAAAGTACTGTGCTCAACTCTAGGTTGAACACTGCACTTCTAATTTCACAGTTTAGCATTCTTAATTATTCGTCCACTGTAGCATTATTAGCCTATTTTTCATCAATCTAACTTCTACTTGGGCAAGAATTCTTTTCATCAATCCAGGTTCTATTTAGCATGAATTCTTTTAATCAATCCAGCTTCAATTTAAACAACAATTATTATCATAAATCCCGCTTCTATTTAAGCAAGAATATTTCATCAATCCCACTTCTATTTAAGTAAAAATTATTTTAATCAATTCGATATCTATTTAGCAAGAATTCTTTTCGTCAATCCAACTTGTATTCGACCAACGCTAAAATCCATACAATAAAATTAATGGCGAATGATTAGGAACACTATAATATGCGAAATTACCAAACTTCATGTGACTGGTGGTGCTGGGACAACCAAACCCTGAATATTTGGTTTTTTGTTTCTAAAATTTAAATGGAATTAAATAATTGGTAAAACTTAAGCTGAAATTAAATTACTACAACTAAAACTGAAATAAACTTAATTTACTAAAACGAAAACTAAAACTAAAATTAGCTTACTAAAACTAAAACTAAAACGAAAATTGATCCATAAAAACTAAAACGAAAACTAAAACTAATATTGACACACAATAAAAACGAAAACTAAAACTAAAAATGAAGACTAACAATCATAACTAAAACTGAAACTAAAATTGAGACATTATTAAAACAACACTAATCACGATCAATGCCGATTGAAGCTTAACACCCATGCATGCATACACACATACATACATAGTTACATACATACACACATACATAAGTACATACATACATATATACATACATACATGCATACATACATACATACATACATGCATACATACATACATACATACATACATGCACACACACATACATACTTACGTACATACATACACACACACATACATACATACATACATGCACACACATACATACTTACGTACATACATACACACACACACACATACATACATACATACATGCATACATACATACATACATGCACACACATACATACATACGTACATACATACATACATACACACAATGCTGCCTTGTTGAAGTATACATAACATACTAGCTGAGACAGGCATAGATTAGAAGTTTAGTTGAGAACTTGAGACATAGTCCTACCAAATGAATTCATTCATTCATTCCAAAAATTTATATATACATATATACAAATGACTACTTCTAACAGGTTCTGATGTTGTTATAGGGAGTTCCTGGATTAGACGCACCATGCCCCATGGGCCCTGATGGTTTACCGTTGCCAGGATGTGGATGGAAACTTGCACGGCACGAGGTACGCTTTTGAGAACCCACATTCATTCATTCATTCATTCATAACAATAAATAGCGTTCCATCAAGATATCTGTTCAAAGGCGCTTTTTGTCCAGTGTATTGAAAGATCAAAAGCTATATTCAGTAAATTGCACGAAATTCATCCGATTCCATCTACATATTCATTCATTCATTCATTCACTCGTTCATTCATTCGATCATTCATTCATTCATTAATTCATGCATGCATTCAGTCCATTTATATAGCGCCTCTCCAAGATAAATACTCGGAGGCGCTCTGATTGGTTACGATTGCCAAAAAGGCAATCAGTAAATCAATAAGACAAATATTAAACGAATTAGTGAATCAACGAGTCAAAAAACAGCCAGTCTTTTGGCCATCCTACCAATCAACTAGTTCGTCACCCAAAAGATCCTCGAATAGTGGACAGCTAATAGATATGTTGCTGGGTCTAGTGAAATTAGGCATTTAGTCTCTCTACAATCTATAGTCTAACGATCAGTATAATATTATTCATTCATTAGGAGGATTTATATAGCGCCGTTTCCAGACTTCAAAGAGCGCTCCCGACTTAACCCCAGACAAATAGCACAGTCTTAAGGTTGGAAGAGAACATGGTGGAACGGCCTCTGGACACTAGGCGAAGTGTCACTGGGAGCCCATTCCGGGTCGCAGGGCCAGAGACCGAGAAAGCTCGGTCGCCCGGTATTGCCCGACGATCACACATTTCATCCGACCCGCAGACTTGAAAATTGGTAGCCTAAGCCAATTACAAATTGCGTGCAAGTACCCTAATCTTGATTATCTTAAGCAAATAAATGTAGCACGGTGGTCCATCGCTGACACGCTTGGTTAATGATCGTGCGGTTGCTGTTTCGATTCCGCATAACAAGTTGTTTGCGCGCGTGTCACCATGTCACCAAGAAGTATTATTTGGTACACATACTTGTGTAAGCTGGGAAGTAAGTGGCAAGTCCTGCGATGTTCTGGTCCTCTGGTCCAGGACCTTGGGATTCGTCCATTGCCGGCTTAAGGACTGATGTGAAGGAACTGAGCGTTTCGAACACTAGTTCCATGTGGATATAGGGTCTTTTCTTAACATTGACATTACATGAGCTTTACTCTACTTTTACTATCCAGGAGCTTTACACTACTTTTACTTTACATGAGCATTACTTTACTTGTACTTTACAGAAGCTATACTTTCATTTGACAGGAGCTTTGATTAAGGTTTACTTTACATCCACCCCAGTCTGGTTTCTGGTTTCTCGAATATATCGGACTTCGACCGTGTTTTTCCAATGGATTCTGAGTGTTGACTGCGATTTCACCTTAGGCAGTATGATAGCGGCGCTATTGAAGTCATTATATTAGATTAGATTAGATTAGATTAGATTAGATTAGATTAGATTAGATTAGATTAGATTAGATTAGATTAGATTAGATTAGATTAGATTAGATTGGACAAATAAGCCGCTGGTTGAATAGCCCGAGAGAATGACACTTTTCCAAATGAACTCAGTAGGGTATAAACCCCCATACATGAGATACAAGGTGTACTGTACTTGATTGCTAGAGTCAAATGACCTTTAAACCGCGGTAATCGTTTCCATAGAGACGCGTAACTACGATGGCTGCCTTTTACATTGACTGTGTACTTTCTCTTTCAGAGACCTTGATCGCGACCATAATGCGATGCTCGAAATCGTATTTCGCGTTAGCATAAACTACGATATATTGCTATCATGAAGAGAGAATCGATTTACACTGGAGAGGCGATGAAGACGTGCAGGAACTGGCCAGTGACCTGGTCCCAAAATGACTCGCTTTACAGACACTTCAGTCAAGTATACATAAGGATTATATGAAAACTTCTGTGCCAGCATTTATTGTAGACGTGCGATAGCATGTGTCGCAAACGTTATGCGATAGCACTTAGCCTCTGAAGAACTGCACTTTGAAGACGCGTTTTCGAGACTTGGAACTACTACGCGCCTTTGTCGTTGAAGTGTTGCGTTCAAGTACTGTTCGGTACTTGCTTCTATAACTTTTTCGCAACATTAATCGATGTTTACTTTAGTTAGACTTAAGTGCAGCAGTCGATTACTGTATTATAATTGGACTAATCAGTTTTTGTACAGCACACCATTTGAATCATGGGGATAACCATGCCAACATATGTGTTTACACCTCGATGTTTTTGTACTAAGTCTGTGTATCGTTTCGTAAAGATTGTAACCTCTACATTAATGCTTACAACGCATACCACTTTCAGCCTAATTTTGCCAAAAGTTCTGCACTCATTTTATTATCGGAAGTTCTTGATTATGAACAGGAGGTTTCAACGAGAATAAAGTGATAGGACATTTCTACATGTATGATAAACCAATGCAACAAAAAGACGTCCATAGCAGCTTTTGGTTTTTAGAGTTTAGATATTAGAATTCATTTTATTTCTTTGACTTCATATGTGTCTTGTTGAATTGTTTGAAACTGAATAGCCAACTGCTTCTTTGTCGTTTTAAAGTTCCTACTTTAATTAGGAATATGTTCGTTTGTCTGTTTTGTTAACTTTAAAGAAATGTCGCCGAATGTATAGAGGTGTCGATTATAATTATTTGACTGTTGTGACTGTGACATTTCGGTTGTGATTAGCTTAGCAGCGAATAGCAACAGTATTGATTGAAACTCTGAATATGACATATATAGGAGGGAGGTCAATCGTACGCATTTGTTAGCTCTGCTAGACTTCAACGCTTTTAACTGTATAGTATTTTGTTGTTGTTGATTGGAGAAGTTTAACCTAGGCCTAAGTGGTGCGACGTATTGCAGAGTGACAAAGCACGTATAGGCCTACCTAATGTGCAGCCTAAAATGTACTTTGCAGATTATTTAATCAATGCTGATCGTCAGATGAGTTGAATATTATCAAAACGTGTGTCAAGTGGTAAGAACTGGTGAAAGATCTGAAAAGTAGTTAACTACTTTAGTTAAGACTATTGCAAAAGTAGTTAACTACATTGTAACTTCTTATTACTAAACGTAGTTCGAACTACTTGTTAACTGCTTGAACGTAGTTATGACTAGTAGCTAGTAACTAAAGTAGCTAAAAGTGCCCATCACTGCTGCTAATGCACAGCATTTTCTGGTTAGTACAGTTTTCGATGTATTGTACCTGCGAACATTGCGCATATGTATATATATAATGTATTGCCTCTTCACGAAAACTTGCTTGTATACTACTATGCCACAGTTCATTTTTATCAGAAGCAGGCTTCAGATTTTTGCTTTTGTTTGTTTTGTCCTGTTATGCTTCCTGAATATTTAGCAATGGGTCTACTGACTCAGCATTAACCTATTTAATCTTAAACCTAATTCCCCTTACCGGAATCCCTCTTCTGAATGTCCGCGTTCAACTGCTACTGATTATTGTAGCTGTCCTTTGTCCATAGATAGTAAGTCCACCATTTAAAATTGATTGATTGTAGCAAAGCTGTTTTAGTTAAATGTGAAACTCGATCAACAGTCTAACTCCAACAAGTTGGTGATTCTAAAGCTTCGACTGAAGACTCGAATTTGTGTACCGTCTGATCTAAATTAAGAATCACGATGATTATTGCAGTAAAAAAATTAATCTCGTCATCATTTTATTGATCCAAAAAGCAAGAATGATACATTGTACAGTCATAGTTCAATAATTATTGTACTATTAATTGCTAAATGAAATTGAAAGGTTTATCTAAAACTTGATTGTCCTGCAGGTTTTCTATGTTTGAAACTTCTATTATTTGCTTCAATATATGCATTGTGCCTCAGATTTGTTGCCATTACTGAAGATTCTTGTTTTGTGTTTTTATATTTATTTAAAACTACGGATGTATCTGTCATCCTCTCAGAAGTGTATACATTCGTAGGCATAATTATTTAATTAAAGCTTTCTGTGTTGAATTTTTTAAGTGCGACTGAGTGTCGACAGTTGACTGTTGTATGAAATGGTAAAGAGTTTTTAATTTATTTATGTTATTATGTTAAACAGCTTATCTTGCGATAACTTGCGTGTTTCAATGTCACAATTACTTTGCTGCCTTCTATACAGGCCTGGATTTAGGCATGTGCACTAGGCGCCAGTGCACTGGGGCCTCCGCCACAAAGGGGCCTCCACCACAAATGCAAGAATTTTTTTACTTGTGCTTCATAATTGATTATGAAATATTTCAGCAAACTAAGAAACAGTTAAAACTTAAAAGGTCCGAAGTTAGTTTCAGGTATGATCCAGGAGGAGAAATTTTTCTTAGAAAACTCTTGTTACTACCCCCCTCGAAAATTCAGGGAAAACTCTCGTTACTACCCCCTCGAAAATTTTTGAACAACACTCGCTACCCCCCCCCCACCCCCCGGTCGTCAACTTTTCGAATATGTTGGGCACTGCGTGCCTGGTGTGCGGCGTGCTAAGAGGCCTCCACCACAGCGGTGCACTGGGGCCTCCACCTAAGTAAATACGGCCCTGCTTCTATAAGGTGAAATTAATGCCGTTTGGAATTAAGTTCTATCAATATACGCCTTCATGTTAGTACCTGAACATTTCTGTGTTTCTTCAGATCATTTAATTATAAGGCTCAGTCTTCAGATTATCTTTCGGTTTATAATCCTTCAGACCCTCAGATTATTCAGGTTTATGTAATCATATTCCTGACAATAGGCCTATAAATAACCTATCAATCAACATCTAAGAAGTTCTGCTTTGTGATGTGCCAGTATTTGAATATGGTACTTAAACAAAAGCGACCGAAGTCGGGAATGAATAATTGTTCACATAAGCTACACAGTTATAATTAATTAAAGTTACATCACAAGAGTAACAATATTACGATTAATCAAATAGACCGTACAGTATATGCCTCAGATTAAGTCTGTTAGTTTATATTCATTGCATAATAGCACTTGCTGCTTTGTTATCCGACTAAAGGGCAAGTTCCAGCTTCTAACCCCTTCTACGCATAATCTAGATTGAAATGAGTTCTATTATCACAAGCTACTTGTTGTACACATTTGCCTAACTGGCTTCAATTTCTTAGTAAGCAGGTGGATGTCGTATTTCTTCAGAAGTAGATAGGCCTAAGAAAACTTGACGGTCCATTATCGAGACAGTTCATCGCACGTATTCTGTTATGGGGGTCAAAGAGTAACTGCTCGCGTTGCTAAGTACAGATAAATTTTATCTTCTGATAAAAATTAAGCTATTTTTATTGGATCCGAGAAGCCGGATAGACGTGTCCAGATTGCAATCGAATTCACGTGTCTGTGTGAGAAAAGCTATTAAGTCAGACTAACGATAAGAGAGCGAACACATGTTCAACATGCACTTAACAGTGATTGATTATTAGCACTTTAAAGACGAGCTGCATCGGTTTCCCAGTCAATCTTAGTACACTATCGTTGTTAAAGTGTTAAACCGATCAAACTTTGATCTCGAACCTATGGTCCTCTCCACAGTCGCCTGCAAATGGCGACAGCGCACCTGTCGCAACTACTTTCCAAAAACGCCAATAACAGTTCAATGATGAACTATTATTATGGCCAAGCTCCTATGTATATACTACCATGCATATACATATATTTATGTTTGTGTGTTGTGTGTACCTATGTGTAGGCGTGGGTGTGTGTGTGTATGTCGGTGTTTATCGGTGTGTGTGTGTGTGTGTAGGATTGTGTGTGTGCGTGTGTGCGTGTGTGTGTGTGTGTGTTTGTGTGTGGCAATTTAAATTTACCGGTCGCGTTTGTAAATGTGTTCTGTCGATACTTTGAATTATACCAGATCCATTTACAGTTCAACATCGCTGCTAGACACAATTTCGCAAAAACTATAGCTCTGCCGGAAAGTCCACATGGATCCCGTATAGCTATACTATAGCACCCATATTTCTATTTGGGACCCGCATAGAGCCCACATGGGTCCCATCTAAAGCCCACAGACATGTTCTCAGAGTAAGCCGAGTGAAATTGCTTTCCTCCATTGGTGCTATCTTTTCCAGTTGGCATGTACGTCTATATCCATACGGACCTACGAAGCCAGATTTAATGGTGTTTGCTTTGCCAGGTCTGGATGCATCGATATGTTTACCCAGTCGCTAAGAGTTGCCATATATTCAGAGGAAGACACAAATGGTGTCAGCTGAGGCAACCCGAGTAAATCAATATAGCTATCTCGATTTATCGATTTAACGAACAACTATGAGCTTAGCTCAGTGGAGAAACTCACACAAACGAGGCGGATCTATCACCGTAGCTGACCCCCATGCAATGACAGTGAATTAATTACCTCTAAAGTTAATATAAGTGGAAATGGTTAATTTCATTTTAATTAGGAGACATGTTCAAGCCCGTAAATGTTCAAGCGTGAAGTAGCCTATAAAAACATATGAAGTAGCGTATAAAAACAGATGTCTTATTTAGCTTGATAGAGGTCACTGTGGTTCCAAAGCTCTACTTACAAGATTCTTGCTACAAGTACTTGCGGAGTACTTTCATGGCGTACAGTGATGATGACATCACTGTACGCCGTTCGTTTGGACTCCAGCCGGCAGCTCTTCACGGCTTCACAATGGGAACAACGGTGGCGCATATAATCTATGACTCCCCAGCGTAGTGGGGGTACAGCAGCAAAAAGGACAGAGACAGGATAGACCACCTGTTCAGAAGAATGATCCGTGGCAGAGACCCTAACCATGTACTCCGGAATTTGCTCCCTCCCCCGCAATAGCGGACATAACCTCTGAGCGAGATTGCATAAATTTACCTTGCCAGAAAAATAAGATCGTAATTACATATCCCGTCTCCTTTATAAGAACTACTATTGACACTGTTCATGTTGCACCGAGAAGCCCAACCCATGTAATTTGTTTAGGTTGAGTCTATGCCAGCTTATCGAGGTTTAACAAACGAGTTTAATTGTATTATTCAATCAGCCCTCAGCTTAATGTTCCTCGATAACCACGCAAGACAAACCTAATCAAGAAAACAATGCAAACTTAAGGACTTTGCATGAAGTTCAATCAATCAATCAATCAAAGAAAGAAACTTGATATAGCGCCCCTTCAAGATATCTACTCATTCATTTAGACCGCAACAGATGTGGTCAGATTCTGGTGCACATAACTGAATACCTGCGAGGTCCAACTGATATGCAATTATACAGAAGTGCGACACTTGGCTACCACAGCATTCGTCTATACATGTAGGCCTGCTAACTATGTCCGAAGTCAGACGAGTCTAAGCCAGGCCTCGCGTAGCATGTTACAGTAGGCCTACAGTGCATGCAGCAACTTGTGTTGCAGTCTAGAAGCGTTGGGTGATCATTATTGTGTTCGGTGCGAGTGGCTATACAAGTCCCTGGACTTCTGGCGACGCATAAAGTAAGACATTTTTTTATTTTCTGTTTAACGACACTGCGTCAAAACAAAGATTATTAGCATCGCCCTCCTTTTTCTCCAGACTTGGGACTGGCACTACCACAGGTAGGGTAGTGGCGGATTTTGAGTATGATTTATATATCGAAATCCTCACATAGGCTATGCAGATAAGCTTTGATTTTAGCAGCCTCAAACAGGCAGATTGATGTAGATATTGAAATTAAAGAAAGGCGTAGTTAATTAAATTTAATCAATATTATAAATCGTTGAAATGTTAGAAATAAACTGGAGCGAACTGAACAATTTAGATTTAAAACTATTATGTTATTCCTATATTATTTAAACAAAATTATTAATAGGCCTAGTTTAAATCTTATCTATGGAAAAAACTTATGGCCAGTTCTTCATAGGTAAGATTATAAACATGTAGGCCTTTAAAGACATCGTAATCGTAATCGTAAACTCCAAACTTCTAATGCGAAAGCCAAGCTTATTTATGAACGCTGCGTCGAGTCAAAGGGGTTGTCCAAAGGGTTGTGAGAGGGAGGTCCGAGTCCGGTTCAGGGGTCAGAGAGGGCAGAGTAGCTGTTAACATATGCCTATGCTGGTCTGACTTGGGACCTTGTCTTTGATAGTGGCGCTATGGGTCGGATTGGGAGTGTTAGTGTAGGTTGATAACATGCCTGGGTTATTTTGTGTCGTATCAACGTTTTAGATTGAGATGAGCTTGCCCAAACATATTCAATAAAAGTACGGCTCAGTTGTGTAAAATTAAAAACAATCATTATAGTGATGACTGTTACTTTCATTACAGTTCCGTTCCAAATGGCGGAGAAGTTCAGGCCGCAGCGCGTTCGCTCATTCTACCCACTCGCTGGACCA
Organism: Aporrectodea caliginosa; assembly: GCA_020284085.1. Lineage (NCBI taxonomy): Eukaryota > Metazoa > Annelida > Clitellata > Crassiclitellata > Lumbricidae > Aporrectodea > Aporrectodea caliginosa. The sequence continues at coordinate 1,175,903 of JACEVL010000397.1, forward strand.
GGTCCCTTCCTGTCCAACACCTCCGATGTAAGTTCTGGTAACTCAAGGCGGCCGTACACTGGTAGCTTCCAAGTATCGTCCGTCAAACCACACGAGCGTACAGGCACGCAGCTCTCGAAGCGTGTGTCAACCGCTGTTGATTACAGCCGACGTCGCCACAATAGGGAGTCACCAAAGAACTTGGAGGCTAATCAGCAGGATGCGACTGGTGGCCAAACGACCTTGAAAGACCCTTCTTGCAAGAGCTCCAATGAAACAACAAGTGCAAACGTTGCGGAAGCTGGGGAGAGCGCTACGACGAGCGAAAGCCCAGTTGTTGCGGAAACAGAAATCACTCGACCGAAACGGACAATAACCGTTTTCCTACCAAGTCTTAAAATGACGGATGACGAAGATGACAATGTCGTTATGGACAATTCTAAAACTCACGCTTCGCTCACTGATTCAACGATGCGCAGAGGAGCTACTAGCACTCAACAGAATCTAATCGACGGTCAGTCCAGAGATGACCAGAGGTCAGTAGCATCCAACAATGACAGGGGTCAGCTAGATCGATCGGATCGGCACAAATCAGCAGCACCAGTCTATAAAATTAAATATGTTCACTTCGACAAGAACAGAGCGGCTGTTGGACACGCGAGACAGATCACCAATCGACTGTATGCTATCAATGTTCAGAGGCAGTCTAGCGCTTTAAATCGTATTGAATTGGCATGAAAACAATAAGTGGCTCAGCCAGAACTGCAGACCGGCAGTACTCACCTTCGAGGACTATTAAACGACGAGGAATTGTCACCTATACCATTCTTTACTGTTATAGTTGGAGATTACCTTGTATATTCTATTGATACCTGGCGAAAGATATTCATATTGTGGAATTGGCGTCACAGTAGCGTCTGTGACACCTGATGACGTCATTGTTTGAAACGTTATTGTTATGGACAGCACGCAAGCATTCGATATTATTAGTGTTTAGTGTTCTAATTGCGGATTATCTTGTATAGGACTACTCTTTGGCTACATGACGTTGAATATTCACGAATGTGGAACTGACGTTACCAGTAGCGTCTATGGTGTCACGACAACTCGTCGAACGACATTTCGTCTACGACACTTCGTCGAGCGACATTTCGTCGAACGACATTTCGTCTACTAAGTTATTTGATGTTGTCACTTTAAAATGGAAGCTGGATTGATGAAAAAACTGTTTTACGAAATAGAAGTGGGATTGATGAAAACATTCCTGTGTTGAAATAGAAGCTGGATTGATCGAAGTAATTTTTCCCGTAAATAGAAGCTGGAAATCAACCTGGATGCATGGGTGAAAATAGGTTTCCATTCAATAGAAGCTGGATTGATGAAAATAATCTTGTCAGTAATTAGAAGCTGGATTCCTGAGAATATATAGCACGCTTTAGCGAAACTATACGAAAGCGGCCTCTGTTGATTAGCCGTAATGGATACAGATACACTGGTAGACGAAATGTCGTTAGACGAATTGTCGTAGACGAAGTGTCGTTAGACGAAATGTCGTTCGACGAGTTGTCGCGGAACCGTTAAACTTGATGACGTCATTGTTTTAAACCTTGTTGTTATGGACAGCACACAGGCATTCGATATTATTTGGCCTAAGTTAAATCGACGATTATTCCAGAGATGTTTTCGGTCTAAGGTTTAAATAACGGAAAGTCACTGAAGACATTCGCCTATCTAGTAGCTACACGTACCAGTAAGCTATTTTACAAACTGAAAATTACAATATACATGTAGTGAATGTCGAATATGTCATTCGGTTTACAATATTCATTAGTTGTTTGGAATAGAATAGAATAGAATAAAATAGAATATTCTTTATTATAGGACCAATTGCAAACCGCATTTTGGCTAACATGAAAGTTTAAAGGATTGTTTTCTCTATTTCTGGATTAGACTTTATGCAGTCTATAAATTGTATGCTGTCTTGCAGTGGTGAAACTTCAAATTTCTGGGCTCTATTCAGATTACTATGGTAAAAGTGTTAAAGGCTGATACTTATAAGGCCCTGCGCTAGTCTCCTCTATTCAGATTAGGGCCAGGCTTCCCCCTCAGTTACTCCACTTTTTTTAATACAAACCGTTAGGTTTCACCTCAAATTAAGCATAAGTTTTCTTTTAAAGGCTAACGTCCTCAACATTCCATTACAAGGCTTACACTTCCTCAGCATTCCTTTTCAGGGCCTGCTTCCTCGACATTTTTCCTTAACAATTAGTTGTAAATACATACATGTACAATGCTATAATAAAATTTTAGACGGCGAATAGCTTTTAGAAGAAGAACAGCCTCTTCAAGTTCTTATCCTAGGCAGAGCGGGTATATAGCCGGTCTTCTCCCATGCTGCCATATCTTCCCACTGACAGTGTACGGCCTGCATGGGGTACTCATCGTAGCCAAGTTTGCTATTCTAAGAGGGTTCATTCACTCCGGAGATTTATATAGCGCCTCTTCAAGAACCCTACTCAGAGACGCAAGGTTTCAAGTGGAACCGAAGATTTCGGACCAAATTTCTGCCCTAACGGAGATCTGCATCCTCGACTTTCGATCGACAGTCCAGCACAATTACCATCAATTATGACTGCATGCCTAATTATAATCATGAATTTATATAGTGCCTTTTCACGGAGACTCAAAGAAGAGTCTTCTTGTACCTAACCAGGGGCCAACAGTCTCCATGTGTTTAAAGACAGCTGAAAACTTTAATTTTCAGCTCTTAGCATTTGCACTGACAGCTGCCATTGTAAAAGCATTCTGGAAATAGCTTGATAACGACGGGGCTATATAAATTGTCATATTTACAATTATGCCAAATACTAATAGACTACATCGCACCTTTGCGTGCTAGTAGCTGTGTTAATAGATCACTCATGTGAATGTTATGCAGTACTGATAAATATATGAGCGGCATGATTCAGCCGAAAAGACGCTCGTGAATAAGCTGTTGCCCTGCGCTTGGCTTTCAAGTTGTGCTTTAGAAGTTTCGAATTTACGATTACGATTACGATCAATGTCATTTGAAAGGTTTGAGCCGCATACCATTCGCCATGGAGTGGCAGAAGCTGACGGCGAAGGCCACCCGTACGGAACCACCCAGGAAGCCGTCCTCCAGCGTCCAACCGTCTTCACCGCCCCCATCCGGCTGCTGGGAGTGGACATCGGAACTGGAAGAGCTCAGTCCGATCCTGCTGATGTACGGCATCTTCATCCTGCTGACCATCTCCGTCGGCCTGGCCATCTCGATCGTCTTCCGTCCGGACTTCGCCCTGAATCCGCCCGAGTTGGTCGTGCCCCTGACGATCGCTGGTCTTGGGACGGGGCTCGTCGTAGCCGGGGTCGTCTGCCACATCTGTGTTGGAGAGCACGATGGCATCTTCGGTAGAAGAAGGATGAGAGGAAGATACGCTCAGCAGTTCCCTGCGGGTGGTGGTGGTGGAGGTGGCGGGGTTGTGGCTGTCAGACACGCGGCAGACCCCTCTCAGTTCCTACGTATCGGAAACTAATTAGAATGGAAATGTTTTAAAAAGACAAACTCTTTCGTGAACCCATCAGAGCTTTGTTATTCTTGTATGAATGTATGTATGTATGTATGTATGTATGTATGTATGTATGTATGTATGTATGTATGTATGTATGTATGTATGTATGTATGTAGGTATGTATGTATGTATGTATGTAGGTATGTATGTATGTATGTATGTATGTATGTATGTAAATGTGTTAAGTAAGTAAGCAAATGTATGTATATATGTATGTATGTGTGTATGTATGTATGTATGTATGTACGTACGCACGTATGTATGTATGTATATAGAGTATACATAGGTGTATGTATGGATGGATGTACGAAACTATGTATGCATGTAAGCATATGTGTATTTATTTATATGTATGTATATTGTGTATTTGTGTACACTGTGTATGTATGTAAGTATGTATATATGCATGTATGCGTGTATGTATGCCTATATGCATGCATCTATAAAATTATCTGTTTACATAATATATGCACGCATATATATGTATGTTTGTATATATGTATATATTTATGTAGGTATGTAGGTATGTATGTATGTATGCGTAGGTTTATGCATGCACGTGTGTATGCATGCATGCTTTTATGTGCCCAGGTATATTATTTGCGATGTCACAATAACTTTGTAGTTGCCACAACATGTGTGATCACGGATTATAGGCTATGGTGCAGATAAGATAACATTCGCATCATTGAATTTTGTAGCTGCTTGTGTGTGAATACCAGTCTCAAGCAGCACGTAATTATATGCCAATATGTATTACATATGTCCACAATCTGTGAATATACCTGCTTTAAATGAACAGAGAAGAACTATGGATACATATTCAGAACTTAGTATCGGATTTGGCTTAAGTAATAATGTTGTTTAACTTAGACACAAAATGTAAAACGTATTTCTTTAGCGACCGCATAATTATGGCCTCGACCCTACTCAAGTAGTCTACTCATTTTTCAATGAATTGATCGGGGAAGATACTTCACCACCGCTGACCGTTTGAATGGTTCCCACGCCATTTTAAGTTCCAATGTACGGACCGTGCTAGCCCGAGATTTAAATCTCTTAAATAAGCCACTTTTGGGAGGCGCGTAGGACGCAGCCTATATACCCTCTAACCAAAGTAGCTAAAGGCGCTTGGTAATAAACTCTACTAGCTGTTCGGTGTGGGTGGGTCTAACGTAGGGCCTACATGTATAGGCTTGTGTGTAGCCTACTCCTATTTAAAAGTTCATATTATAGGGCCTCATACGGCTCATGAAAAGGTAGACCTAAGTGCAGCGACCACACGTATAGACATTCAACAAAAGATACGTCAAGTACAATGACAACCGTCCTTAGATCTTCACTTGACATATCTGAGCAACCCCTCTGACGTGACGCAGCGCTCGCGTTAAACTGGTACCCTGCACTTAACTTTAGCGCTTCAGAAATTTGGAGTTGATGATTAGGATTACGATAACGAATGGCATAGGCCTACGCGAAGTCTTCTGCAAATGAAGGGGGACAGAATCTGTACAAAGTAGCCTACAGAATCTACGCCCAATCTCCAAACTCTACACTAAATTTAAGTTAACGCCCTCCTCAACTGTCACTCTCTGCACCCCTCTTCGCTAATCCTCTTGAAAAGTCCTTTCACGGAATTTTACGTAATAATTGTGCATTCATCTAAGGAGTTTGACAAACGATCCAGCGCATCCAGTTGCCTGGTAAAAACTAGTTTAAACCACCCGTCATGTTTTGAGCGTGCGGCCGGTTTTCCGTACCAAACCGGCTGCTTTCATAAAAGTCATCCGCTGTTAGGCCGACCGTTAGCCATGTTTCTAATATCTATAGCGGGTTATAAACGTTTACAAACAAATTCAACAGTGCAAAAGCACCTTTACTTCCTAAACTTGTACAAGATTAACGGAAATGTCGCGTGTTGAAGTTCATTACCAATCAAGAGTCGTAGTCTAATAGTTGTTCTTATTTTGGTCTATTGATGATTTTTGGAGTATACTCGATATCTAGAGGTAAGAGACAAAAACCAACGTTTATGAGAATTAATAGGCCTACTAATGATAACTTAGAATTTTCCTCTACGTTGCAGTAATTCAATTATGCGTAAATTTATATAGCGCCAGCTAGGACACAACTGAAAGGCCTATATATACCCATCCTCGTCGGAATAATATTGCTCTTGGGTGCTTCGACAAGGTAAGTTACTTATTAAATAACTACGATTAAATAGATATGTAAAGTATGCAAGTAAGTGAGTAAGTTGACTGCATTAAAGAATTATCATTCTTGAAAACTAATGTCAGCAAGCATCGGTGGTTCAGTGGTAGAATGCTCGCCTGCCACGCGGGCGGCCCGGGTTCGATTCCCGGCCGATGCACATTTTTAACCCGTGCGTGTCGGTATTAAATGTATCAGTGTGATGTCTTAACCCTTTCACCAGCAGTCGGATCATGCAACCTCATCTGAATATTATTGGACTTCCCCAAACCCCATTCCCTTTCCCCTCCCTTCCCTTCCCTCCCCTTCCCTCCCTTCCCTTCCCAACCTAATTCTATTTCCCCTACCCTCCACCACTCCATCCTCCCCTCTCTTTCTCTCTTCACCTACCCTTACCCCTCCCTTACCCTTCCTCCTACCCAAAAACCTCTAGATTCCTTTCCTTTCCTCTCCCCTCTTCTTTCCTTCCCCTCCACTCCCCTTCGCATTCGTGTGAAACATTTTCTTACCGCCCCTAGCGAATGGACAGTTTAGCGTAACACGAATGTTGTCTTCATGACACACTTCAGTACATTTATGTCCTTTTATTGTATTAACCCTCAGAGGCTAACCTGGGGTGAATTTTTCACCCCACTGTCAGTATTTGCGCTGAATTTTTTTACAGCATTGGAGTTATGCCGTGCGCCTTTGTGTATCTGTTCATAGATGACTTTTGCTTAATTACATATATTTTGTCTTACTTATTTTGGATGAATGGTCACGTGACTGACTGACTGACGTCATACCGTGGCCATTTTTATTGGTTATTTGTGTGAAAGATGTCTCGACGGTTATCTGCTGCTAAAGCGTTACTTGTGTGTAGATGACTGTAGACTCGATGATTGTGCTGATAGTTGACTTTAGTTAGGTTTCCTAGTTTTGCAGTTTTATGTTGAACTTGGTACAATTACCATTGTTGATCGAACATGGTTTAATTTTATATCACATGCCTCAAATAGTGAGGGGTGAAAAATTCACCCCAGGTTATCCAATGTGTGATTTTTTTATAGGTTAGCCTCTGAGGGTTAATGCATGTAAGCAAATGGTTTTATATTATCATCGACAGGTTCTTCTGCGGATGTGTTGTAGACATGGAGAAGTCTCTATCGCTTGTCCAACCACCGGGAAGCCAGAAGTCTCAGTCCTGCTGCCCGTTGCCTGTGTTACCAATAGGGGCCAAGATATTCGGCATCCCAGGCATCCTACTTACGATCAGCGGTTTGCTGATGATAATCCTCTGCGTGGCAAAGTATCCGAGGAGCCAGCTATGTCGACTGGGATACATCTACGTAGCCGTTGGAAGCTCGGCTACAGTCGTGGGCATTCTCCTGTGGCTGTGCTCCTGCTATTCTGCAGCGAAACGGATGACAAGAGCAGACGATGAACTGGAAAAATGTCAGGTCGTATCTGTCATGACACCGCCGGGAAAAGATCTGATGTACTTCCCTCAGAAGTTACTCGTTTGGTCTAAGTGACTTTCTGTTTTCGGATCTCCACTTGTCATTTCTGCATGGACAAACCTTCCGACAAGACGCAGCGCTCCTCAGTAAGCTGGTGCCCTGCGACTAGCTTCTGAGTAGCGCTTTAGAAATGTGGATTTTACGATTAGCCTACGATTACGATTACGATACGTTTTTGTGGGTCTCTCATACCTTAAGCTCAACGCATCCAAAACTCCTAAGCTCGGGTAGTGATGCTTGTCCCACTATACGAAGACGGTGCTCAGCCCTACTCCATCAGCTGTATTGACTTCCGGTTGAGTTCAGGATGAAATTCAAATTGGCCTGTTTGACCTACAAATCCCTCAGCACCAGCTCCTTGCTTTCATTCACTACTAAAGTACGGGTCTTTTGGCTCAGTCCGATGCAGAACAGTTATGGTCTTGAGTGCATTATATGCCTCTGCGGCTCTGCCCCCAGGGAATGGAATCGACTTTCGCTCACTCACTTCGTAGCTCAAATTCACTTCCTTCCTTCAAAATGCGACTCAAAACTCACTATTTCTCCTTGGCTTTCAAGCACTTGCATATCTTACTGCATCTTCCTCTGGCGGCTTAGGCTATAATAATATATCTGCGACTCAGATTAACATTTCGGAGTGACCTTACATGCGTTACAAATTTAATTATTGTTAATAATAATAATAGTTCTAAAGAACAAAGACGTTACAGTCCGATGTGTGTATTACTAGGTATACATATATATGTATATATAAGGTGAATACATACACATTATATATCTGTATGTATAAGGTGTATATAAACATGTATTGTTTATATGGTTATTAGAATCAGGGTACGCTTTGTATACCTTTCATCGATGTTGTATAAAGTCCTATGTTATACAATTACACTTTTTCCTGGATGTGGATGAGAGACTGTCATGTAAATGCAGATAGGCTAATCAAGCCGTTGCTGTATTATGTAAGGCGTATTAGGGTACGTGCTACGTGGCATAGCAATAAACAGTGGCGTAAGTAGGACTTTTCGTTTGGGGGGGCTTTAAGCCCTGAACATGGCGAGTACGGTAGCCCGACCCCATATTGAAGCCGGGGGCTTGATTCATTTTTAGGGGGCTTCAGCTTCGTTTGGGGGGCTTAAGCCCCCCCAAGCCCAACGCTAGTTACGTCCCTGGCAATAAAGAACAAGGTGAGGTAAGGAAAACGGTAAAGTGTACCGTAAGTTATACGGTAAGAGACGAAGCGTAAAGCTACGTACATGTACATAAGACATGTTAATGTGATCGGTTTTTTATAGTGACCGTATATAAACAAGATTCCTCAGACCTTGGCATTATGATTTTAAGATTTTTCAGCTCATGCGAACACTCTGTATTGCAATCATACACATTGATGATCGACTGAGTTTACGTTAGATTAGCCCGCTTCGGATATAATTATGCTGGCATTAAATTGAATCTGTATCCACAATTAATGGCAGTTTATCTGTAGGCTACATAATGCATCGCTACGGTCAAGGAAAATTCACGTGTGGCAGGGAAATAGGCTGCTTGTGAACTCCATAGCCCACGTGAACAGTTGTTTATGCGAAGAGCAGCCCAGCTGCGCCTAGCGAACCCCATGGGGTTCATTTAGACTACTCTAGTGTAGGCTATCCCACTGAAAATTATGGCGTAATGTTTAATCGGTGCCTTATTTTTGGTATAGGCCTAATCATTTCTGCTGCAACAAAGAGCTGCCCACTGAGCAGTCACAGACTAGACTGAAAGACCATTGGTTGCTCGAAAGCCGTTTTATGGCATTTTGTTCTGTTGTTCGTCAGTGCAGCTTACAAGTCTCAAATTTAGCCTGAGTATCAGCCTCGATTTAGCCGAAATTCTTCCAGTATCGAGTATGTAGGTCTATAATTATGTATGCACCGAAGTCTATCTAAACAATGAGGGCCTGTGGCGCAATGGATAACGCGTCTGACTACGGATCAGAAGATTCCAGGTTCGACTCCTGGCAGGCTCGAAATGTTTTAACTATATTTTAAGTGCAGCCGACTTCCTTAAACTTGTAGCACTCGCAAACTATTGCGATAGGCAGGTTTACAATCATTGGCTCTTGGTACCCGTGACTCTATGTATGGTGTCCTAGTAATCTTCCTTTTGATTTGTTTAGGCCTACAGAACTGTGTAAAAGGACTGGGGATAAAATTGTCAACAAAACTTTGACCCCGACGCGATTTGAACATGCAACCTAATCTGGAGTCACACGAGCTCCCGTTGTGCCCCAGAGTCCATACGACTGGCGAGTGTGAACTAGCCTACCCCTATACCCCTAAACATCAATTAACTAGTCTACTCATAATACGTGAAAGGCAAGAAGGCAATAATCTAATGCAGGTGTAATCTGATATGCAGGCGGCAAATTTGATAAGAGCACAGTGTCGGAAGCGGTTGCAGCAGATGAAAAAATATGTTTGCACCTAATGGCTAATGTACGACGACAAAAAGTTTACCGACCCCCGGGAATTAGTCGGGTGTTTTGCCCAGACCCGGGATTGAACCGGGGACCTTTAGATCTTCAGTCTAACGCTCTCCCAACTGAGCTATCTAGGCCGGCGTTGAACCAACCAGCAGTGACGTTTAAATGCATGAGCTAACCTCTAAATTTTTGGGGTTTCATAATGCGGACTGTAAATAGTCGATGAATCATTGAGTTTTGTCATTCTTTAGTAAAAGCAATTTGACTTAATTCCTTAATTAGACAATATCACGTGAACTATTTCTCTGTTGGACTTACAGCTCTAGTCGTCCGCTACATTCAACAAATCAAGTCAACATTTCTTTCCACAAAATTCCGGTTAACTTGTCGAGGGCCTGTGGCGCAATGGATAACGCGTCTGACTACGGATCAGAAGATTCCAGGTTCGACTCCTGGCAGGCTCGAGATGTTTTCATGACCCGGCATGAAATTCGATCAGATTTTGTAGGCCTACTACTTCTTGCACGTAGGCCTATATAACATTGCAACAGTTTAAATTTCCACAATTTCTCATAAGATGTTCCTGTTTTGAGCGGACTGAGGCGCAAATTTTTCGCACCGACGTGATTTGAACACGCAACCTTATGATTTGGAGTCAGACGCGCGACTTGGCGTCACGTTGGTCAATTGGCAACCTGCTCATTTCCAAAAGAAAATCAGGAATCGATTAAATGACTACTTTCTACTTAAACAGGAGACAAATAAATTAATCCAATAGTTAGTCTTAACGTAGCCTACGACTCTTCATTATATTCTTCCTTCATCAGCACAAAACTTTAACAGAAAAGTTTACTGCTGGCTAAAAGTGCAGAACTTTACAGTCGTGTTTGTAACTGCTTTCTGTCAGTTAGGCTATGGAGAGATTAGTTCGGTGTGAAAATGGTTGGACATGGTCTCAGACAGATACAAATGTTAGCTGGAGGTGATCATCTGTCGGTCTGTGTGATAAGTGTCGAAAAGGTGGATAACTCTTACTGTCAACAAGCATCGGTGGTTCAGTGGTAGAATGCTCGCCTGCCACGCGGGCGGCCCGGGTTCGATTCCCGGCCGATGCACATTTTGAACCTGTTCGTGTCGGTTTTAAGTGCAGGAGTGTGTTGTGAGAGCTAGGCCTATATTGAGCAGCAGTCGGTTCATGCAATCTAACTGGAGTTCAAATGAATATTCGAGAAAATTAATTGACTTTCGTTGTACAAGCTTTTCTTGTTTTCGTTGCTACCATGACTCTAAACTATATACCCCGCCGGTGCAAATGTTGACTTAGCCTACAAATTGTAGAATTCAAGATGTGCGAGAGAAAAACTGTAACCAATCCCCCGGGAATTAGTCGGGTGTTTCGCCCACAGGCCCCAGACCCGGCTTGCAACCGGGGACCTTTAGAGTTTAACGCTCTCACAAAATGAGGTCTCAAGCCTATAGGCCGACGGTTACAACACCAGCAGTGCCGTTTAAATGCGTCAGTTAGGGCCTACATCTTACAGAAAACTAACAAACTAACTATTTGTTGAAGAACGTCTTCAAAAGCTTAACAATTTCTCGTATGCATTATTAATGATAGTAGGCCCTAGGCCTAAAATACACTTCCGTGTCAACGAAAGCTAGCCTGTGTGTCTTTACCGCTAATTGGCCTACGATCTCCAAGCATTTCTGCAAGTCCCCGAAGTCCCTACTGAGTTTAGGCTAGCCTACTCATTTGAATTACCTCAATGTCACCCAGTATTTTATGCTGGATGAATGATGCACTGACTAGGCTATTCACAATCACCTTTTGGGGATTGTGAATAGTCAATTCATTCAGGTTTGCCGTACTTTAGTGAAAAAAATTGACTTAGGCCTAGGCTTAATTCTTTAGACAATTTCACACGGACAATTTCAGTGTCGGACTTAAGCTCTAGTCGTCCACTACATTGAGTACATTCAACAAATCAAGTCAACATTTCTTTCCACAAAATTCCATTTAACTCATCGAGGGCCTGTGGCGCAATGGATAACGCGTCTGACTACGGATCAGAAGATTCCAGGTTCGACTCCTGGCAGGCTCGGATTGTTTTTATAGCCTGGCATGAAGTCCGATCAAACATTTTGTAGGCTACTTTTGCACGCGAAAACGTTGCGCAAGTTTAAATCTAACATAAAGTGAATGCTATTCTTGATTCTTTGGTCTCAAGACGCAAGCATTCATACGGTGAAACTAAAATGTCGTTTTCACATACAATACAATACAATACAATTAGACATTTATAGCGCGCTTTAACAAGACAAGTCTTGCACGAAAGCGCGTTTGCGCTGTGTTCTTAACTTCTTAGTCATAGTATAATGAGAATAGATGAGTTTTTAGTTTTGATTTAAATTGCGTAACAGATGAACATTGACGGATTTTAGCTGGAAGACTGTTCCATTCTCTGGGTCCTGAGACAGCAAAAGCACGATTTCCAAACTTCCTCTTGGTGCGAAGAACGGTAAAGTCTCCCCGTGTTGCCGATGATCACATGATCACATATCGTTCGTGGAACTTCGTGCTCTGTTCCAACGCAACGCTTCAATTGCAGGTCAATATCCAAAGCATTGACATCGACGCTATTAATTTTAATAAACAATTTTCTTGGGTCAGAAGCGTTATCGTTCTTCGACGGAGTCCGTAGCCTACGTTTGCCACTTTGCCAATTATTGTAATGATAATTTCCTTAAAACAACAAAAATTCGTTTAAATGACCACTTTGGCCTTTAGGTCTAAGTAGGAGAAATTAAATAGGCCTAATGATTGCAACAGTTCGTTGTAAGTAGGCCTATAGGCTACGGCTTCTCATTATTCTTCATCAAGACAAAACTTTAACGGAGAACTTTTAGTGCTGACCATAAGTGCAAGTTGTGGCGAAATTAGACCACGCTGTCAACAAGCATCGGTGGTTCAGTGGTAGAATGCTCGCCTGCCACGCGGGCGGCCCGGGTTCGATTCCCGGCCGATGCACATTTTGAACCCGTGCGTGTCGGTAAATGGAGGAGGGTGTTGTGGGATTACTTTGAGATGCAGTCGGTTCTTGCAATCTAACTGGAACGCAATTGAATATTCTAGAAAAATTTATTTATTTGACCAAGCATTTAAGCCTATTAACTTTAGTTAAAGCATTGCTATCACGACGTTAAATATTTTACCAGTCCGATGCAAATGTTGGCTTGCAAATGATAGAATTTAAGATTCTTTATTTATTTATTTAACCAAAATGATAATTAAACCTAAAACAGTCAAAACTAATAATAACGAAAACATGTAGGCCCCTACCGAAAACTTAAACGAAAACATACAACGAAAACATTGCGTCCTATGATATTCAATGCCTTTGGGCACGGAGGCGGAAAGCATCACATGATATTCTTTCCGCGTTTTATATTCGGCAGTTCGTTGGGTAAGTTAATCTTCCGGTCTCTGGAATTTTATAAAATAAAATTCAACAAGAATTTTTTTACCATATTAGGCTAATCATTGAAAGGACCTATATCATTTGCAAAAGGCCTACACTACATGGCAAGTTGCCATACGGTAAGAATGATGGTTTCTATTGCCTGTTTGCGGTTATTTGATGTAGTAGGACTACATTGTTGATGGCTAAGTAGGCTATCAGTAGACGAATAACTGAAACTAGAACTAAAACTGAATAAACTGAAACTATAACGCGAAAGTTTCAGTTTCTATCAACTATAGGGGCATGATCAAAACTAAAACTAAAACTTGGCGATATAGACGTCTAACTAAAACTATGCCTAATACATGTAGGCCTAATAACTAAAAAGCATAGCATGTGGAACAAATTAGGGCACATAACTTAAACTAAAACTCGAGACCAAACTAAAAGAACATTACCGCCGTCAAAAAATGGCTTGAATGTTCTGCTCTGCGTGTATCTGATCCTCATGGCCTGTGGCGCAATGGGTAACGGGTCAGTCTGAATACGGTTCAGAAGATTCCAGCCTGGAATTTCCAGGTTCGACTGCTGACAGGTTCAAGATATTTTCCTTGCTTTACGGTGCATGTAAATAACATCGTAACACCTGCAAGTGGTTTCCAAACATGAATTGCCGAAAATAAGCGCGAGTTTACATCTAGCCTACATGTTTTGCACCCGATCCGTTTCCACCATTGAAAGAACCGAATCATTAAAAGTTTGACCCCGACGTGATTTGAACACGCAACCTTCTGATCTGGAGTCAGACGCGCTACCGTTGCGCCACGGAGTCTTAACGCATACTGCACGTAAAGACGTCTGCATACGACAACAGTAACAGAAGATATCGCGATATGACATATAGTCTCCTGATAAGTCTCCTGATAAGATGATTCTGGCAATTATTGCCTCACATGTTGACGATAAAATCTAGTGTCGCCATGTCGACGATATTGGCAGTTTGACACACATAAAATGTGTGATAGGCCTATTATAGCACATGGGACAACGAGTGATTTGCCCAGACCCTGGATTGAATCGGGACCTTTAGCAGATTAACTGAATCGTTAAAAGTTTGACCCCGACGTGATTTGAACACGCAACCTTCTGATCTGGAGTCAGACGCGCTACCGTTGCGCCACGGAGTCTTAACACAGACTGATAGTAAAAACGTCTACATACATGCCCAAGCCGTGGATCGAACCAGGACGTCGTATAGATAACCAGTCTAACGTTATCTTAACTGAGCTAACTATAGGCTAGTAGGCTAAATGCCAACACCATGTGGTAGATACTAAGGCAAACGTAGCTTAAGGCCTACCCTAAGCTAACCCGAAAAGCAGCCACGAGTAGGAATTGTTGGCGACTTCATTTTCTCAGCCTCGAGATACGAGGGCAGTCAATTGGCCAGTTCTTTCCCTCGCCGCCCTGTATGGTCAGTGTAGGCCCTACACATAATGGCTAAAGGGACAAGTGGTACTGAAATCTCCAAACCGGTGTGGATTCGAACCTCCTGCCTCTCAAAAGATTACAAGATGCGGTCATTTAGTATTAACGTTCACCGGCCTAGATAGCTCAGTTGGGAGAGTGTTAGACTGAAGATCTAAAGGTCCCCGGTTCAATCCAGGGTCTGGGCAAAACACCCGACTAATTCCCGGGGGTCGGTCAAAGTTTTCGTCTCTCATAGCCTACTTCAAATTCTACAAATTTGTAAGCCAACATTTGAATCGGCCGGGTGTCAGACGAAAAGCAATAAATTTTTAGAATAAATTTTTAGAATAAATTTATTATTCATTTAACTCCAGTTACATTGTATGAACCGACTGCTTTTCAAAGGACCTTACAACACACTCCTATATTTACTACCGACAGGAAGAGGTTCAAAATGTGCATCGGCCGGGAATCGAACCCGGGCCGCCCGCGTGGCAGGCGAGCATTCTACCACTGAACCACCGATGCTTGCTGACAGCATCAGATATCCACCCATTCGACACTTAGGCCTATCACACAGACCGACAGACGATCGCCTTCAGCTAACATGTGTTCATGTCAGAGACCATTTTCACATCGATTGAACGTCTACACAACTGGCAGGAACCAGCTGCAAAGTGTAGATCTAAACTTCTGCACTTACGACCAGCACTAAAAGTTCTCCGTTAAAGTTTTGTGCGTATGAATAATATGACAGAAACCTGGTGCAAATTGTAGCCTAAAGTTCGGCATTTGTGACAAATAGGCTACTAAAATTTCTGCGTTAAAGATTTGTGACTATGAAAAATAGGCCTAGGCCTATAGCAGAAACCAGCTGCAGAGACATTTCGCCATTATAGGCTAGTCACCGTGGATTTGACTCACTTAGCAAAGTTTATGCGATTCAGCCGATTTCCTCTGACATTATCCCTCTGTTACAGTAGGCCTATGCCCAGAGGCCCGGGAAGTGTTTAAAAGTTGTGTGAGCCAACCTCAGCCGTGTAGGCCACAGACCTAAGGTGGATAAAATTATTCATTTTGCCTGATATTATCTATAACAATATTTTGTCATTTTTTTGCAACCACTGGTGGTTTATTACGCTCAATATTGATAACATAAAGGCGACAATAGCACAATAAGTCAATAACTGCTTTAGCAATAAAAAATACCATTACTATTACTATTACGATTATGAGACATGCGATGAAGATGGATTTCTTGCATGGAAGAAAATAAAATTTATTTACAGGAATTTGTCAGGTAGGCCTATAGGCCTAATGCCGTTTGTCAAATTTTTCTTATGCTCATATTAGGCTATTTTGCGCTGTGGCGAATTGCTTATAAATGTGAAATGCAATTTATTTAGTTGTAGCCTACTTACCATCAGACCTCCCAGCTGCAGGTGACTTACAAAACGACAGAAAAGACTGTTTAAATGCCTTCAAAGGCGGTCCGCTAGACATTGCTGCACTTTCTTTTGTAAACCAATTTTATTTATTCAAAATTATTTATTATCCTCTGTATACACTCGAATGGAGTCTCGAGAAGAACTGATCTAGTCTCTATTTCTCCAGGCACTCTGACAGCCGACACACTGAATATTATGCCTATGTTTATATATATATATATATAATATATATATATAGGTATGTGTATATCTAAACATGTATATATATATATTAATATAATTTATATCACAGCTGTCTGAATAATTAGCTGTACTGTCTGCAACCACAGTTCGCCCATTCTTGTAGAATGCCCGTGTCACTTCAGTAGGCCCCTACCTCCGACTTCCGACAAACACATTTACACATGTGGTACCGTTTAGGCCCAAAGAGTAGCGAAGTATCAAGTATCCATGATTCGCACAATTTGTCATCCTGCAACTGCAAGACTTGACAGTTGTCTGCTGCCCTTTGCTTAATGCCAGGGCCAGCTTTGGTAGGCTTTGGTTAGGTTCCATTACTGCGTTATTTTCATAGTATTACTGTTTCCAAAAAGTTGTGTGAGCATGACCCTGCCTTGGCGCCACAGGGTCAATATTTGGGTGAGCATCGGCGGCAGTGGCGCCATAGGTTCCCGGGTCCCTGCCTATGCCTATCAACTCCGCATATTTTCATTAGGGCCTACTCGAGGTTCTTGATAATGTGTGTCTAGTGGCTATAGAGTGCTGGAGGATTCAAATCCCCGCCAAACTGACTCTGGACGATTTCGGTTTCCCTAGGACCTCCGAGCAACACACTTAGGCTAACTATAATAATTATAGGCCTAAGTACGCTCACCGCATAGGCCTACTGTCGGTGAGAAGATCTGCAGACAGCGAGGGAGAGGCCTATAGCTATCCCAAATCACACGATGAATCCAAGATATTAAGAGTATTATAATGTAAATCCCCGATATTTCTTGACTCCTCACACAATCTAGGTCAAGATCAGTCTACCAACCAGCGCTTCTCTAGGGCCTAATAGCAGTGTTCCGCAAGGTTTCGGTGTTCCTCGAGATTAACATAAACACCTCGTAGGCCTACTCGTGGAGCTAACTTGAAGACTGTTCTGCTTCATTTGAAGACCTTTAAACTTACGTCAACAGGACATCGTATTCTTCCATGTTTAGCCTAGAAGACTTCACTTTGATTACAGAAACCTCTGCGATCGGTTTAACTCGCGGTACATTAGGCTACTTTGTAAAGATAGGTGCGAACGCATTCCGCTTAACGTTGAGGGCCTGTGGCGCAATGGATAACGCGTCTGACTACGGATCAGAAGATTCCAGGTTCGACTCCTGGCAGGCTCGAAGTCTTTTAATTACTTTGCAGCAGGGTTTGACCGAATCTTGATCTGCAAACCGATTTTCGTCGGATTTTGCCCTAGACCGATTACTCGGAATCGGCGCATCCCTGGACTAACGATACAAATACCAAAAGAAGTAATTTTTTGACCAAAAGTTATTTCTCATTTCATTAATATAAAAATATTAACCTACTTCGGCGACCTCCTCCATCCGTAATCTGATAGTGCCAGTCCCAAGCCTGAAGAAAGGAGGGAGACGTCAACGTTCCTGGAAGCCATAATTTGTCATTGCCGGTAAATAGGCCTACTAAACTACTAATTGGTTGGCTTAAACTCGTCACACTTGTTGTTGCTGTTAATTTTTATGCACAGCTAACATTTTAAAACATGCAATTTGTATTATCCGTACATAAAAGTGACTACTGCAGCTACAGAGTGAACAGACTAACTCTGCTTTATTTCAGAACATCATATTTGCAACATATATATCCACATACTTTGCTTTCCATAAAACTAGTTCTCAGAATGGTCAGTTTTACATAACAGTGACAAGTCCACATTCATAACAAACAAAACAGCTCGGAATTATATTTAACATAAAATTGAGTACCGTAAATCAATAGTCATAACCAAAATCCAACAACTGAAAAAATCTTCGGAAGAAAGCGTAAATGCCTTTAACAACGGGTACATATTAACAAGACTTTTATAAATGAAAAACAGGAATGATCCATTTGGAATTCACTTTAGAGATCTGGAAACAAATAAGCCTACATCAGTGTTAATGCCAATCTTGAAGAACCACACTTTCAACGTCTCAGTTGAATAGCAAGTTCGTACCACCGGAAGAATTTCTGTCCAATTTGACCTATCAAAAATACCAATTGTCTTCTGTAACAAAGCATTATTAATATAATCACCAATCTCCTCCTCATTATCACCATCATGGTCGTCTTCCTCGGCGTCAACATGATATCATCACCAACTCCACCATCGTGCCACTGCTACCACCACCATTACCACCAATGTCACCACCACCATTACCACCATCACCACACTGCAACAGCATCGCCTACACTACCTGCATCAGAGTGAGCAAAATATGTTACAGAACTAATAACTTGATCATATGCACATGGACTTCCACTTATTTTTACTTGATATAACTAGCTGAAAATTTACTGATTAAAATACATGTAGTTGTCAAAACTAGTAAAGCATCTGGAATCTAATTACGACATTCAACCACTTCTTTGATTTCTCTCAATTACCTACTGCATTGTTACAAAACCAGAATTCTCTAAATCACTTCTCTTCCCGTTCACATAAATTTAGTAATCTACAATGCTCAAAAATTCTGTTCCACTAGCACTCTTGCATAAACTGTACTTAACTATACTAAAACTGAATCATTCAGGAGACTCCAGTTTCGACATCTGGCTCACTATAGATTTTTATTGACGCTTATGAAAAATTTCTAAATTGGATATATTGTGCCTCAATTCAATGATCTGTAAACCCGGAGACCACGATTATAAGAAGCTTCTAAAGATGGCCTCAAATTAAATATTTTACCTTTCCATACAGTCAGTGACAAGTTTAAAAGTGGTGAGGACTAATTGCCAAACAACTTCATAAGCGACAAGTAAGAATGTTAAGTTCCCAAATGAAGCTGCCACTATTCAAGAAATTGTCTAATTTTCTTCTTCTGTTGACCCACTAGATAAATCTGTGACTGTATCACTGAGATCTGGTGTACGCATCATGCACTCCTTCAAAACATTTCGTTGACTTCTGATTCATTTGTCATATTTTCTAACTCGTGTGGTCCTTCTACCTCTGGGTTACCATAAATCTGTGTAAGTTCATGAATACACGATCCACAAGAATCCAGAATCGGTTCCTGAGAACCCGCATGTTGTAGTACATGTTGTAACACTTCATTTTCGTTGACTTCTGTTAGAGATCTATCGGAAGACTCGGTAGTGTATGCCTCAAGCATTTCTTCCAGACATTTTGATTCACTTTCCATATTTTCTAACTCAAATGGTTCTTCTTCTAACTCTAGGCTTGCCATGCTTTCAGACTGCTGTCTGAATATGGGACTTTCTGAACCAGAGACTTTCCGACCCCAGTTGGGAAATGGTATTTCCTCCGTTTCTTTTACTATATCTCCATATTTTATTTCATTTTCTGATTTCTCAGCATCTAAAGGTTCCATCGCAGAACTTAAAGAGTTCAGAATTTGATCATCGCCTTCCTACAAATGAAACAGCAACTGCTTGTACGTTCATCAACCTAGTCAACTTATATCTGAATACCTGACTGATGCTTGTTCTACCCTCATGCCAGAATGGTACCAGCTCAAGTCATTCTAAAACCAACATGATTTGCATTGTGGTCTTGAAAAGCAGGCTTTGCAACATACAAAAAATCTAACATTTGAAACTGTTCATCACTTTAATGACGAGCTGCATTGGTTTCCCAGTCACTTTTAGTAAACTCTAAAGTGTTAAAAATTCAAAAAACTTTGCAATCCATGTTTCTATAAGAAGCCACTCATTATAACACGTCGCATTGTATTACGATTTTTATATAAAACCATCAGGGACATACTGGTTGTGTAACTGGTAGACCCCAAAATGGGTTGAGCAATAGAAAATAAATTCATTATAACATGACCGAGTTATAAGGCATGACTCCCAAAGACAGCATTATAATGAGTTATGGGTGTATCATAAAAATGTGTGTCAACCAACAAAATATGCTCAGAAACAATAGAAATGTTAGTCAATGAAAAATCTATTGTTATTTTATGAGAATTATAACTGAAAATAATGTCTGAAAAAACCGAGTAGGAACTAGCTTAACAAATATTAATTCAGATAGAATGAAACAATATCTGGTAAAAGAAAATGAGTAATAATCAAACCTTAAATAATTTTCATAACTAAAACGCCCTGGCTACCACATACCTCAGAATTCATCAAGCAATAGAATTGCTGGCAGAGTTTCTTTAAATCAGTCGACTCCGTTGGTTCTAGGATTGCACGTCTGACCAAAAAATCTGACAAGATGAGGCAGTGAATTGACTCGATTAACAGACTTGTGTTAGCAATCTTCTGAAGTGCTTCTGTCTCCAAGCGTTTTTTCTTATCTTGAAAGTACATCAGAATGTCCTATTAAAAATAAAGCAAAAACGCCAATTCCTTTAGCATACATCCAGAATAGAGCTAATTCGTAAATTACATTTCCAGCAAATGAGTATATAAATGTAAATGTACACGTTTTATATAGCGACCATATTATCTTCACCCTGCTTATTTTTCAATGAATTGATCGGGTGAGATCCTTCACCACCACTGCCCATTGGAATGGGTGCCACACCATTTAAGGTTCCCATGTATGAACTGTGCTAGCCAAAGATTTAAATCTCTGAAAAATCCGTGTAGACGTCTGATCGATGATTCTGTTTTGAGCAGTGTGGTGTAGTTTGTATTATATTCTTATTAAAGTGTTTCAAACTATCTCTTTAACACCTCCATCTGCTTTTTGATCCTCAAGAGGAATTTTTAGCAAACAAGATAATTCCAATCATAATTAACTTTGAGTTAAGAAACAACATACAAAGAACAAAACCTTTCAATAACACTTCAGTCTGCATCTTGATCCACAAGGCGAATTTATGTAGCAAACAGGATAGTATCATAGTTTAACACTTTAATAACTAGAGTGTACTAAAAGCGACTGGGAAACCAATGCAGCTCATTGTTAAAGTGTTAAATTAATACACAAGTAATTTTCACTCAAAAAACGAACAGCATATTTCAGTGCCTTACAAAAGTAATCCATCACTTTAACTGCTTTCCACGACTCCTTTTCACTACAGGATATTGACAAATCTTATCTGTTATACATTATTTCCTCTCGGAACTGATCTTTATAGCCCTCGTGTGCGTAACACTGTACTAAAAGTTTCAAAGAAGTGTCTTCATATTAAACAAAGAGCCTCAAAACACTGACAATGAATCAAGATTTGCACCTGCTGGAAATGATCAAAATTTTCACAGCACCATTTGTGAAAAAGCTGGAAGCAGTGGTTTGCAGATGTCAAGAGATGTGAGTCAGGATTCTTTACCACAGCAAGACCTGCAGTTAACACACAAACATTAGAATACACAAGGATGAATTTCAGGAAATTTCATTTAAAAATTTCAAAACAACAACCAGTAACAGACTTTGCAGGACCGAAAAGGAATATAAACACAAAACAAAGTTATAAGCTGCCAAATTTTGTCAAACAAAACAAGAAATGAAGACCTGAATGAACTAAAAATAGATCTAGAATTAGGAATGAATTAACACTTTAATGATGAGCTGCATTGGTTTCCCAGTCATTTCAGTACATGCTCGTCATTGAAGTGCTAAAATTAATGTAGACCAGAAGTAACAGCTCTGTTTTGCCTAAATGTTCTTGTTTGCAATAACAATCAACATCTTTCTGGCACAAAGAGAGTCTCTGATTACTGGAGTGGTGCTAAATAAATCACTTTAATAAACATCTCTTAAAAATGTTAGAGATAAAGTAATATTTTTCATCAGAAAATGACTCAATATCAAATTAAACTGTACAGACAGCCAGGGCTGCAGGAATAAAACAAGACAATGATGATAAGACATTAAATACATGTAAAAGGTAACCAGAGAGAAACTGGCCAAAATTAGTGTCAAGATAAAACCTACCTCTATCCATCTCGACCATACAGTCCATAACATCTGCCTTAAACATCAAACACAATGACAAATAATATTTAATTTAACTTTAGCCTTATATAATAATGTACATAAATGCAGTCATTTATTTATTTATAATTTTTTTACTATTTTCCAGTACACATTTAAGAATATATATATATATATATAAAAATATCTATCTCATATGCCAACTTCGACAAGCCTCAAGGGTATGAAGTGCTAACAACTTAATTTTCTTAGCTTCAGACCACCAGTATGAATGCCAGTCTTCTGTTTTGTGACCTGACATCTCCTCAAATGTTAACAGTATACTTATCATGAACCTGAAATGCTACTGAAACAAAATCTTGAATTATTCTGCTCCTAGTACCTAGTAGGAAACCATGGTAAGTTGGTAACTAGCAGTTTCTCACACCACAAAGTACTTAAAATGAACAACTTTCAAGCAAATTAAGCTTTTAATCTAAAAAATTATTTTAAAGTATCTGACTGATACTTACAAGCCACTATAAATATTGAGTTAAATTACATGATATTCCTAATCATCCTAATGTAAAACACGTTCATCTAGAACAAAGTTTTCATTACATGTTTGTAATAAAAGGCTGACTATTGGTGTTCAGAGGAAGTCTAAGCCATATTGTACAGGGTTTGAACAACATGAGGCAGCAACAAGTTTGGCAAAATTTGGGGTTGTAGACAAGTTTGGGGCCATATACACAATCATAAACTCCAGATTTTTAAAGCGCTACTCTAAAGCTTATTCACGAATGCTGCATCGTATCAGAGAGGTTGTCCTGAGAGCAATGTTCAGTGCAGATACAAGTCTGGTTGCCTTGACCTGTGCAGTTTTGTTAAAGTATACCTTTGTCAAGCATCATCAGTAGACTACAATGGTTGAGTGTACCTTTCGATAAAGACACAGAGCTCTGATTTCGTGTAAGCATCCAGCCAAGAACCGGCGTTCACGCAACTCTGATCCATTAGCTTCAAACACTTCTTCAGACAAGAGAGTTTCTTGGTTCAGTAATGCATGGGCATCATCCAGTCTGTTCCTTCTCATCAACTTCTTCGCAGTTTTTATTATCTTCCTAACTGATGCTGACTGACTAGTCTAAAAACAACAAGAAACCAAATGGAGTTAGTGCTCTCCAAAAGTAAACGCTGACTGCCCAAGACAATAGTTCAATTATAGGCCTGTACAAGGACCTGCAAAACTGGCCAGTCAATTTAAATCGATCTCCAAGCTCTTTACAAACATATTTGTGCAAAACTACAACTGTCAAAGTTGAACATCTATCTGTATCCTATACTGTCAGTTATGCCACATAATTTATACCTGGCTAATTATTAATTCACATCAATAGCAAGGTTACAGGAAGTTATTTCTTCAACTGTGAGAAACATAGGATAGGAGAAAAAAGGTTATGTACAGCCAATACTACTAGAATTCATGTCACTGAGTGACTTGAATTAAAGTACTGTCAGATGCTCTGGAAAAAACATAATGTCTAGCTAAGACAACAAGCATTGTAACTGGATCAGGTTCCGATTGGAAGCACCACTTGAAGCGGTGCTTTATAAATATCAGATTACAATTACAATTACAACATTAGAATTATGAAATTACAATTACAAACTTAGAATTACAAAATTACAATGACAAAACTACAACTACAAAATTAAAATTACAAAATTACAATGGTTACCTTCGCTACACTGGTCTCGCTGGCCTCAGATGCTGCATTTGACGAAGGACTAACTCCACACTTAACAAGTACAAAGACAATAACTGCAAAACAGATCCAAAGTCTCCAGATCATGGAAATGGCAAAGTTCCACAACGACTCAACACTGTTCATCAAAGCCTCCATGACTTAACTGAGCTGCTGTTCAAGTAAGCATACCTAAATAAAAAACAAAAACACAAAACAAAAACTGTAGACTTATCTACACATAATCAAGGCTCTCCAAAATTGATCATACCACTCTGGTTCTATGTTCCCAATCCAAAGTGAGAGTCTCACTGAAAATCGACCTGCATTTATGATTAGCTATATGCTCATTCATACGCATACATAAGACTTAATTATGCACTCTGCTTCAAGTCAAACACCGTTTTTAATGAGGAAATGCCCATTACACTTTAATGACATTTGACACTGGCACAACAACTAATAGCTAGGTCTCCAATTAATTATAATTAATTAATTACAAATCGTCCTTTATAGGATACTCAGGTAATCCCGTAGTTTAGGTTGCTAAATTATTTGAATATCTTCAATGCCGTACTTGACGTTGGTAAGTAAGCACTCTACTTATGTCTATCATAACTATAATCAATCCCGCTTCCATTTCATGGAGAATTAGTTTTAATCAATCCCGCTTCCATTTAATGAAAAAATGACCCAACTTCTATTTAACCAGAAAAATATTTTTCATCAATGGAACTTTTATTTAGGCAAAGAACTTTTCTCATGGGTCCAGCTTCTACTTAGGGCAACAATTATTTTCATCATTCCAGCTTCTATTGCATCAGAAACTTAGTTTCATCAATCCAGCTTCTATTTACGATAAAAATTATTTAGATCAATCCAACTTCTATTTAAAGACAGAAATCGTTTCATCAATCCCACTTCGAGTAAGCGAAACAATTTTTTTCCTCAATCCAGCTTTCATTTTAATTTTACGATATAAAATAATTTAGCAACCTAAACTACGGGTTTACCGGATACTCACACATGAAACGTGGACTACAGTAACAATTAGTTAATATGAACGCTATAAATTATCCAAATGCAATTTATTGTCACCGCAAAAGTTTCGCTCTCGGTTTTCGACTGTAGGCAACAGCCTTCCACACTTTCGTTCTTTCAAAAAATTGATTAAAACTGACAAATATTGCCTATATTTCTTGCGCATAAGAACAAACAGCAAGATCAAATAAAAAAATACTGAGCTTACTCGAATAAATAAACTGCCATCAATTATTTTGAAACATTTTACCAATAATACTGTTAAACATTTTCTGCAGAGTAACGTATTCGTGGATTTCCCAACGGGATTTCCCCATGCATCAGGAACTATATATCGGCAAATGCAATACTTTGACCAATGACGCAATGCCTAGGTTTCTTACAATCAAATTGACTGCACAGTTGCTACTTTACGAAAACGTTTCGAGTCTGCCAGGAGTCGAACCTGGAATCTTCTGATCCGTAGTCAGACGCGTTATCCATTGCGCCACAGGCCCTGACTGAACCCACAGCGTTTTATGAAAATAAATGCTGCATTAATCTTTTCGAAGTGGTGTGCGACCATAGAGATGTATAATATATAAATATATCACTAGAGCCCGCATCCGCCATTTTTTTGAAGCCGCCGATTCAAAACGTATACCTCAAGAGTCAAGGCCGTTTTTGCAACTGTTTCCGTTAGAATGACATGCACAGGATCGAAAAATCGACGTCATCATCGACGTTTATTGCGTGGACACGTCACCAGTTATGTTAATGAGCGCTGGCTGACGTCATGAAAGCTTTATTTCACAGTGCAACATCAGCTGTGATAGGCTACACATAGTAAACATCGATATCTTTATTTAGAATGTATAGCCAGCGGGTCAAGGTCGTTAGCGATGTGGCCTCACTGAGTTCTGAAGAGATTACACGTCATACGGACTCTAGCGCTTATAATATATCTCATTGTGTGCGACTCGAGCTGCAAGTCCAATAGGCCTAGTGAAATATGTCGATCTAGTTTAGATAATTAGACCTATAATAATATTAACCCTCGGGCTACCAAGGGGGGGGGGTGGTTGCCACCCCCCTAGGTTTTTTTCATCTCAAACTTTTTCCGTATGGAATAAAAATTTGACCTTTTAGGTAGCTGTAGGGGGTTCATTTACATACGTTTTGAGGTAAAATGTGAGATGATATCTCACACCGTTCAAAAGTTATACCCAATATACCCGAGGTACCAGGGGGGGGGGGTGGATACCACCACCCCTAGATTTTCGCCTATATCTTATCCGCCATTTAATATTAAGAGACACAAATTATACCATTCTTAGAGGGAATGTGGGGCTACATGTCTATGGTCACTGAGTTGACCTGAGACAACCGGAAGTGTTCAAAAATAATAATAATACGCGTAATATGCGTGAAAAATGGCTGAATGGAAGCACTCCCCCTTAGTTTTTTGTCTATAGCGTATTCATTTGTCTTCCTGGAAGAGAAGCAAAGATACCATTCTTTAGAGGAAATGAAGGGCTTCATTTGCGTATACCTACATCTTTGTCTTTTGAATACCGGAAGTGATCAAAATAAATAATAATACGCGTAATCTGTGTGAAAATGGCTGAATACAGCATTACAACGTAAACCGATATATATGTAGGCCTATGGATATATATGTATGGATGTACATTTATGCTATATAAACATGTGTAGGGATGATTGTGTGTATCTTTTATACATAGATTAGTTTCAAAACACACATAATCTTATATTTGTTTATCCAAAAAGTACAAAATGTACGCAATAATATAAAATATTGCTAATTAATGGGTTCCGTTGTTAAAAGTGATGTAATTTCGAGGTGCATTCACATAATGTACAACTAAATATACCATTCTGTGCAGAAATGAATGCCGAATCCATTGCTATATTACAAGTTATGATATGTGAAACCAAACACGAAATCCAGGGGGTGGTGGTAACCACCCCCCTTGGTAGTCCGTGTTACAAAAAAAGCTTGGTAGCCCCTATAGGGTTAAGTCTATCTGCACAGAATGAATTAAGAACGCGAATGGGAAAATAATATTCGACTGAAGTGATGTTTTCAAGCATGCACATTTTAAACTCTGAGACGTAGGCTGGGCCTAGAACGTGGCGAATATCTGTACATTACGCCTACTTTGGGGGGAAGAGTTTTTTCGGGGCCGGATTTATGCATATATGTTTTGGGACAGGTAGGCCTCAGTCAAAACTTGGGAGACTGTCCCCCTCTGCCCCCAACCCCGTGTTTTATGCCACTGCGTAGAACTGATCAGATGAATCCCGAGGGACATCATAATATGAATAAAGTTGACAAATCAACAAGGGCTTAATATTGATTAGTATCTCGAGATTTCTTCAGCGCCGACGAGAACCAATTTTGCAAGAACAAGCTTATTCAGAGACGCTCAGTGAAGCAAAAATCGATAGGCATGTAGGATCAAAATCGATTCTAGGCTACTTCTAGGCAAAGACCCAATGGGGCAGGCAGTCAGTCAAACTGCTACTGGTGTTTAGAATTGAAGCGCGAAAGAGGCAAGGGGAAGAGGGGGAATCAGGATAGGATTTCTGAAACAATGCCGGCGCCAGGATTTCAGGTTTGGGGGGGGGGGTTAAAGCTCCAAAGACCTTCGTTTTTGTCCCATCCTCCATGTGATTTGCAGTGATTTCCCTCTTTTTGGGGGGGGGGCTGAACCGCAGTTAGGGGGGCTTAGCCCCTCTAGCCCCCCTGAAAGAGCAGTGTTTTCAGTTTTTTTGGTTGAAAGACCTGTGAAGAGGGAGCAAGAGGTGAGGTTTTCTTGAGTTAGGATGGATGAGATATAGCCGAAATTCTGGTCGCAGTTCGTTCATGAAAGTCGGAACAGCTAGGCCTATGGCTCCTCCGGGCCTTCCCAAACTCTATCGCCAATGCATCCATTGCCGAATCCTTCGCATCCTTCTTAGGGGCCGTCCATAAAGTACGTCACGCTCCAGGGGGGGGGAGAGGGTTTAAGAAAGTGTGACAGTTTGTGACAGGGGGGAGGGGGTCAGGCCATGTGTGACGTCACACATTTATTTATTTTATTTTATTTATAATTTATTGTTTATTATTTTAGTAGAATTTCATAGCTTTAAAAATAATTTTCAAAAATTTTCTGAAACATTTTAATTAGTTTTATGTCAAAATAGCATGAAATGCATATCTCCTGAATGTGTTTTTCACGATTCCTCTCGCTAGGAGCGCTAGTAATAATGCTGTTGCGAAGCCTTGTTTATGTATTAGCCTTGCGTTCTGAAGTATTATGATTTCTATGTTCGAAAGTGTGACGTACTTTAGGGGGGGGTCCGAGTTTTGTGACAGTTTGTGACAGGGGGGGGGGGGTAAAATGGTCAAAAATAGCGTGACGTACTTTATGGACGGCCCCTTCACTGACAAAGTTTCCTCTCTCCGTCTCTCATTATAGGGCCTACGGACTCTCTAATTAAAATCAACCTCTACGTAAACTGACTCTATATACCTTTTCAGGCAACCGCAATGACACACCTCTTTCACCTACCGCATCTTTCATGAGTTTCATCTTATTTGAGCAGGGCCGGATTAAGACATCCGGGGGCCCTAACCGGAAAGCCATGGAAATTTTTTTCCAGATTTGGACAAAATCCATGTTTACTTTGAAAAAATTTCTTATGACCTTTTTTTTGGCTTTTCCATCTTTTTTCCAGAAGAAAATTGTCAAATAGGACCTTTGTACCATCTGATTTATTATTTCCTGACAGTTGGGGCCCCTCAAAACGTTGTGGGGCCCTAAGCCATGTCAAATAGGACCTTTGTACCATCTGATTTTATATTTCCTGACAGTTGGGGGCCCTCAAAACGTTGTGGGGCCCTAAGCCATGGCTTATTTTGCTTATAGGTTAATCCGGCTCTGTATTTGAGCTCCCTATAGGCCTACTAAAGCAGAAATCACTACCACCATAATCATTCAAGCGTCTCCAAACAAACAATGCCATCCCAAATCCCAGCCTCCTTACTCAAACACTGTGTAACCCTTCTCGTTCCAACTATACGATCAAAATCATCAACCTGTCTCCAGGCTTTTAAAAACTCTGTCTCCAGGCTTTTAAAACCCACTTCTTAAAACACATCTCTAGACAAGGATGGTGAAACGAAATCTTCATGTCGTGGTAGCAATGTAACGTCTTGATATCAAACAAAAATCAATAAATTTTCAAGAATAAAATTATTCAGTTCGAGTGCCTGAGGGATCCCACCACACAGGCCTAAATTAGATCCCTGGACGAATAGGGTCAAAATGTGCATCGGCCGGGAATCGAGCCCGGGCCGCCCGCGTGGCAGGCGAGCATTCTACCACTGAACCACCGATGCCTAGCAGTTTTTACCCGGCGTTCGCCCGGGTTTTCCTCAGCGCCCGTGTATTTGAATTTAAATGAATGTGGAATACGGACACTTTAGGACAATTTACGGTACTTTTGATGCCTGGTCGCTACTCGACTTTAAGACACTTCTCAATTAGACCGAGGTGTCGTAAAAGCGAGTAGGCCCTATAGGCCCTAGCTCCTCTTATCAACAAGCATTGCTGGCTCAGTGGCAGAATGCTTACTCTCGTATCTAAGTCATGTCTAATCATTTTCACCTCGTTCTAACTCTCCAGAATACTATAACTGACAGGAGACAAAGTTTTAACTTCTGCACTTCTGCCCAGTGTTGATAGTTTCCAGATACGCCCTACAGTATATTCCCGAAAAACAATAATAAGTTTCACTTTAAAACGAATCATGCGAACTATGGCAATCATTAGGCCTACGCCTATGTAATTTCTCTTATTCTTACCTAAAATAATCGAATCTTGTTTTTTTCTTTTGGAATGTGCACGTTGCCAAATAACCAACGAAGTGACTCCGTGGCGCAACGGTAGCGCGTCGGACTCCAGATCAGAAGGTTGCGTGTTCAAATCACGTCGGGGTCAAAGTCGTTTTGGAAATTGGCCTGTAATTGAAGATATGAATTAAACTTACAAAAGAACAACGAATCGTTATAGGTCTTTCGTCTCATCTAAGGTAATTAATGAGTAATTTTTTACTTAAGCCCTTCTGTCCCCCCAAAAAATCCGGCCCTCGTAGGTACCTTGTCCCCCCTCTTTCCCCAAATTTATGTATAGATTTTCGCCTCTGATTCAGCAGCCTAACTTTTCACATGATGGCGTAGGGCCTAGGTCTTTCGACTCAAAGCACAGAAGGCAATTGCAAGCACATGTGATCAAAATTTGGCCTTCTCAAGACTATAAGGCCAAATTGACACGTTCCGGGTTCTTGTCTGATAGGCCCTATTGTATGCATTTTGCTTTGTAAAGAAAGCGCTGACTTATGATATCGCCGGCCTAGATAGCTCAGTTGGGAGAGCGTTAGACTGAAGATCTAAAGGTCCCCGGTTCAATCCCGGGTCTGGGCAAAACACCCGACTAATTCCCGGGGGTCGGTTACAGTTTTCCTCTCTTAAATTCTGTAAAATTTTGAAGCCAAAATTCACATCGGCCCTGGTTACATGTAAGAGAACATTTTTATGTGAGGATATCGCCTTAATACACAAATGAAAACTAACAATTATTCAGTAATATTCCGTTGAACTCCACTTTGAAAGCTGTCTCTTGCAAAAAAGACCTCGACGCACATTCCTGTAGCCTATTAATAAAATCCTTACACGAACAGAATAAAAATGTGCATCGGCCGGGAATCGAACCCGGGCCGCCCGCGTGGCAGGCGAGCATTCTACCACTGAACCACCGATGCTTGTTGAAAAACATGAGCTACTCACTCCCTCAACACTTGAAAACAATCATACGCACGATAAACCTCCAGCTTACTTTCTTATCTAGGCTATTTAACTATCTGACCATCGGTCTTCTACGTAAGTGGCAAAAACAGTTGCAAAGGTATAGGCCTACTTCTGCTCTTTTGGCCCGCATTCAAAGTTGCAGCTAACAGTTTTATGCTGATAAAGAATATAACAGGAAAAGTCCTTCTCTAGATTACAACGAACTATCGTAGTCATTATTAATTTTTCTCGTATTTTATGGCAAAACTGTTCATTTAAGCGAAATGAGCATGTTGTCAATAAGCATACGTTCAGACTCCGTGGCGCAACGGTAGCGCGTCTGACTCCAGATCAGAAGGTTGCGTGTTCAAATCACGTCGGGGTCAACGTTTTTGTGACAATTTGACCATTCAGTTGGTTCATAACTGAAAACCATAGGCCAAATGGTGAGAAATGGACATGTGGAATTTTAATGTAGCGGTTGTCAACAGCAATTCTAGTTTAGCCATAATTTTATAACCATAAACTTAAAATATTATTCTATGTGGCTTTTCCAAAGAAAAGTGCAGGGCACCATCGTATTCACGAGCGCAACGTCGTGGTAGACTCTACTGTTGGCAGAGGGGCTATCCTCGTTGTCGGCTTACAAATTACAGCTGCTGCAATACTATACGCGTGCATGAAGTAGGCTAGTTCTAAAAAACGTTATCGCTCTGCAAAGAGCTGAAAACGTTTCGAGCCTGCCAGGAGTCGAACCTGGAATCTTCTGATCCGTAGTCAGACGCGTTATCCATTGCGCCACAGGCCCGCGGTACTAACTGACTGGTGTCCCTGAAAATAAATGGATCCACAGTTTAACGACATCTTAAGGCGTAGGCCGTTGACGTCGACAGTTCTTTTGGCATAATAATACAGCTGTCGAAACAATCTGATCAATGCAATGGTTCATAGCTACCGTTTAGACTGGCACTACCAGACGACGGGCACCGCCGAGTCCCCCCCCAACAAAAAACAGTGGACGACTATTCAATAACAGATGCATTTAAGCCTACGGACAGTCTCAGTTACAGAGAAATTTGCGCCACACAAAAGCCGTGTCAGATCGAGAGACCAGCTTATCAAATCAAGTCCGCAATAGCCAGGCTACTCTGTCCGCTCCGGTGCCAGGTCAGAATCCAGGGAGGTCAAGCCGAGGTACAGTATTGCGTTGGCAATCGGTGATGATGGTGGTCGTGTGGTGGCGCAGAAGTAGAATCAGGATAGGATAGCTTGAAGAGTTCGGTTGATAGTCGTGAGCGGAAACTAGCGGAGCAGAGTGCATTAGTCACCTGCGCGATAGAAGTTACTGATTAAAATTATAAATTGCAATTACCATTTCAGAAGCACTTAGACCTATTTGAAGTGGGAATTGAAGACACGTTTGTGCAAACACAACTTTTGAACCAAGCTTGTGGTCTCAAACCCGGTTAGAGTTCAAATGCGAATCTGTTAGCTGCACAGTTAGCCTATTCAGCTGAGCCTCTGATACCCACCCACCAACGCCTCGAGGGAATTTTTCTGGATGGCCCAATGTCCGTGTTTGTGAGCTTTTGATAAGCGATAAGTATGCCATATAAACGGGGCTTTCAGGCACCGTCGGTGAAACGCTGAATGCAAGCGGTGTGCTGCTGGTATCTTGAGAGCAGAAGACTTATACAATAGCCTCGCTGACGGCTGCCTGTCTAGATCTACACACGCTTGCAGCTGTGGGTACACTCATCCTACAAAGCCCCGAGCGCAGTTACTGTACACCGAGCATTCATGTAGGACAACTGCTGTTAGTTCTACGCACAGTCCGTCAGTGATATTTGTACTTTGGCTGAGGGGTTAGCATGTACCGTAGGCATCAACACAGCTCTGCTCCACCCTTATAACTCGTACGGGTTGTGAAACGGTTTAAGTTGTTCTACGTCAGTCGTTCCATCATCACCATCACCACAACAAGGCCTGTAGGGCTGTCGTTAATAATTATTTTACGGGTTGGGCAACAGCTGTGTTCGCGTGAGATTGTTTAGGTTAACGTCGATCTTGCGGCGTTTTTTGAGAGTTTTTGCAGCGATTTCATAGGATGAAAAGTAGAGCTGTACCGAATATTCGTATTCGATTCGCTTCGGTCCGAATAGTGCTCCGAATAGTCTATTCGTATTCGGCCGAATAGTTTTTTAAAACCGAATACGAATAGTGAAAGCGCTACATAAATTTTAGCGTATATTATGTTTATGCGCTATATAAGATTTGGCGCTTCACTGTGTGGTTTCCGTTGTGATCTAAACTCTTGTTAGTTTCCGGTTTATGTTCATGAAATAAATAAATGTTGAACTTGTTCGATTTTCGTTATATTAAACATTTAGGCCTACAATGTACATTCAGCGAAGTCCTGTGTTTAAATATTTTACAATAAAGCCATTATAAAGGACAATGATCCGAGCAAGACCGTTTGCACTTTGCAGAATGTCGAAGTTAACAATTTCACGTAGGAGGCCTGTAGACTGCCCATTCGAAAAGTTACTCAACAGCATTAAGTACGGTAATCATTTAAAATACACAGATACTGAAGAATATAATATCATGCACTCAAAACGTGATGTATCTCCAGTAGAAAGTCCAACTGGAATTTTTTTAACGTTTAGGCTTTCTGGTAGCAAAATTGCGTAACTTTCAGTTAGAAGAACAATTACTTTCTTATTTAATGTCACGTAAAGAAATTCAGAATTGAAGGCAATATGAAGTTTAACTACTGTACAAAAACTGAGTTATACTAAACAATTTTTTAAATACATGTAGGTCCTACTTATGTCTAGTTTTCGCTTATGCTCCTCTCTGTCGTTAGTTGCCTAACTATTCGTATTCGTACTCGTATTCGGCCGAATAGTATGGCCAATTATTCGTATTCGGCCGAATAGTAAAAAATGCTATTCGGTACAGCTCGTTTGCTGAGATACTGAGTTTGCTGAGAAAATAAGTTTGCTGATAGTTTTGATGAGTTTGCTGAGAAAATAAGTTTGCTGAGAAAATAAGTTTGCTGAGAAACTAAGTTTGCTGAGAAAATAAGTTTGCTGAGATACTGAGTTTGCTGAGAGAATAAGTTTGCTGAGAAAATATGTTTGCTGAGAAAATAAGTTTGCTGAGAAAATAAGTTTGCTGAGAAAAAAGTTTGGTTTAAGTTTGCTGAGATACTAAGTTTTTGCTAAGTTTGCTGAGAAAATAAGTTTGCTGAGAAAATAAGTTTGCTGAGAAAATAAGTTTGCTGAGAAAATGAGTTTGCTGAGAAAATAAGTTTGCTGAGAAAATAAGTTTGCTGAGAAAATAAGTTTGCTGAGAAAATAAGTTTGCTGAGAAAATAAGTTTGCTGAGAAAATAAGTTTGCTGAGAAAATAAGTTTGCTGAGAAAATAAGTTTGCTGAGAAAATGAGTTTGCTGAGAAAATAAGTTTGCTGAGAAAATAAGTTTGCTGAGAAAATAAGTTTGCTTTGCTGAGTTTGCTGAGAAAATAAGTTTGCTGAGAGTTTGCTAAGTTTGCTGAGAAAATAAGTTTGCTGAGATACTGAGTTTGCTGAGAAAATAAGTTTGCTGAGATACTGAGTTTGCTGAGAAAATAAGTTTGCTGAGATACTGAGTTTGCTGAGAAAATAAGTTTGCTGAGATACTAAGTTTGCTGAGAAAATAAGTTTGCTGAGAGTTTGCTGAAAATAAGTTTGCTGAGAAAATAAGTTTGCTGAGAAACTGAGTTTGCTGAGAAAATAAGTTTGCTGAGATAATAAGTTTGCTGAGAAAATAAGTTTGCTGAGAAAATAAGTTTGCTGAGAAAATAAGTTTGCTGAGAAAATAAGTTTGCTGAGAAAATAAGTTTGCTGAGAAAATAAGTTTGCTGAGAAAATAAGTTTGCTGAGATAAGTTTGCTGAGAAAATAAGTTTGCTGAGAAAATAAGTTTGCTGAGAAAATAAGTTTGCTGAGAAAATAAGTTTGCTGAGAAAATAAGTTTGCTGAGAAAATAAGTTTGCTGAAGTTTGCTGAGAAAATAAGTTTGCTGAGAAAATAAGTTTGCTGAGATACTGAGTTTGTTTGAGAAAATAAGTTTGCTGAGATACTGAGTTTGCTGAGAAAATAAGTTTGCTGAGATACTGAGTTTGCTGAGAAAATAAGTTTGCTGAGATAATGAGTTTGCTGAGAAAATAAGTTTGCTGAGAAAATAAGTTTGCTGAGATACTGAGTTTGCTGAGAAAATAAAGTTTAAGTTTTGAGAAAATAAGTTTGCTGAGAAAATAAGTTTGCTTAAGTTTGCTGAGAAATAAGTTTGCTGAGAAAATAAGTTTGCTGAGAAAATAAGTTTGCTGAGAAAATAAGTTTGCTGAGAAAATAAGTTTGCTGAGATAAGTTTGCTAAGTTTGCTGAGAAAATAAGTTTGCTGAGAAAATAAGTTTGCTGAGAAAATAAGTTTGCTGAGAAAATAAGTTTGCTGAGAAAATAAGTTTGCTGAGAAAATAAGTTTGCTGAGAAAATAAGTTTGCTGAGAAAATAAGTTTGCTGCTGAGTTTGCTGAGAAAATAAGTTTGCTGAGAGTTTGCTGAGAAAATAAGTTTGCTGAGAAAATAAGTTTGCTGAGAAAATAAGTTTGCTGAGAAAATAAGTTTGCTGAGAAGTTTGCTGAGATAAGTTTGCTGAGAAAATAAGTTTGCTGAGAAAATAAGTTTGAGAAAATAAGTTTGCTGAGAAAATAAGTTTGAAAATAAGTTTGCTGAGAAAATGAGTTTGCTGAGAAAATAAGTTTGCTGAGATACTGAGTTT
Source organism: Aporrectodea caliginosa (assembly GCA_020284085.1). Classification (NCBI taxonomy): domain Eukaryota; kingdom Metazoa; phylum Annelida; class Clitellata; order Crassiclitellata; family Lumbricidae; genus Aporrectodea; species Aporrectodea caliginosa. The sequence continues at coordinate 1,211,581 of JACEVL010000397.1, forward strand.
GCTGAGAAAATAAGTTTGCTGAGAGAGTTTGCTGAGAAAATAAGTTTGCTGAGAAAATAAGTTTGCTGAGAAAATAAGTTTGCTGAGATACTGAGTTTGCTGAGAAAATAAGTTTGCTGAGAAAATAAGTTTGCTGAGAAAATAAGTTTGCTGAGAAAATAAGTTGCTGAAAATAAGTTTGCTGAGAAAATAAGTTTGCTGAGAAAATAAGTTTGCTGAGATACTAAGTTTGCTGAGAAAATAAGTTTGCTGAGAAACTGAGTTTGCTGAGAAAATAAGTTTGCTGAGAAAATAAGTTTGCTGAGAAAATAAGTTTGCTGAGAAAATAAGTTGCTGTTTGAGAAAATAAGTTTGCTGAGAAAATAAGTTTGCTGAGAAAATAAGTTTGCTGAGAAAATAAGTTTGCTGAGAAAATAAGTTTGCTGAGAAAATAAGTTTGCTGAGAAAATAAGTTTGCTGAGAAAAATAAGTTTGCTGAGATACTGAGTTTGCTGAGAAATAAGTTTGCTGAGAAAATAAGTTTGCTGAGAAAATAAGTTTGCTGAGAAAATAAGTTTGCTGAGAAAATAAGTTTGCTGAGAAAATAAGTTTGCTGAGAAAATAAGTTTGCTGAGAAAATAAGTTTGCTGAGAAAATAAGTTTGCTGAGAAAATAAGTTTGCTGAGAAAATAAGTTTGCTAAGTTTGCTGAGAAAATAAGTTTGCTGAGAAAATAAGTTTGCTGAGAAAATAAGTTTGCTGAAAATAAGTTTGCTGAATATAAGTTTGCTGAGAAAATAAGTTTGCTGAGAAAATAAGTTTGCTGAGAAAATAAGTTTGCTGAGTTTGCTGAGAAAAGTTTGCTGAGAAAATAAGTTTGCTGAGAAAATAAAATAAGTTTGCTGAGAATAAGTTTAAGTTTGCTGAGAAAATAAGTTTGCTGAGAAAATAAGTTTGCTGAGAAAATTTGTTTGCTGAGAAAATAAGTTTGCTGAGAAAATAAGTTTGCTGAGAAAATAAGTTTGCTGAGAAAATAAGTTTGCTGAGAAACTGAGTTTGCTGAGAAAATAAGTTTGCTGAGTTTGCTGAGAAATAAGTTTGCTGAGAAAATAAGTTTGCTGAGAAAATAAGTTTGCTGAGAAAATAAGTTTGCTGAGAAAATAAGTTTGCTGAGAAAATAAGTTTGTTTGCTGAGAAAATAAGTTTGCTGAGAAAATAAGTTTGCTGAGAAATAAGTTTGCTGAGAAAATAAGTTTGCTGAGAAAATAAGTTTGCTGAGAAAATAAGTTTGCTGAGAGTTTGCTGAGAAAATAAGTTTGCTGAGAAAATAAGTTTGCTGAGAAACTAAGTTTGCTGAGAAAATAAGTTTGCTGAGAAAATAAGTTTGCTGAGAAAATAAGTTTGCTGAGAGAAAATAAGTTTGCTGAGAAAATAAGTTTGCTGTTTGCTGAGAAAATAAGTTTGCTGAGAAAATAAGTTTGCTGATAAGTTTGCTGAGAAAATAAGTTTGCTGAGAAAATAAGTTTGCTGAGAAAATAAGTTTGCTGAGAAAATAAGTTTGCTGAGATACTGAGTTTGCTGAGAAAATAAGTTTGCTGAGATACTAAGTTTGCTGAGAAGTTTGCTGAATAAGTTTGCTGAGAAAATAAGTTTGCTGAGAAAATAAGTTTGCTGAGAAAATAAGTTTGCTGAGAAAATAAGTTTGCTGAGAAAATAAGTTTGCTGAGAAAATAAGTTTGCTGAGAAAATAAGTTTGCTGAGAAAATAAGTTTGCTGAGAAAATAAGTTTGCTGAGAAAAGTTTGCTGAGAAAATAAGTTTGCTGAGAAAATAAGTTTGCTGAGAAAATAAGTTTGCTGAGAAAATAAGTTTGCTGAGAAAATAAGTTTGCTGAGAAAATAAGTTTGCTGAGAAAATAAGTTTGCTGAGAAAATAAGTTTGCTGAGAAAATAAGTTTGCTGAGAAAATAAGTTTGCTGAGAAAATAAGTTTGCTGAGAAAATAAGTTTGCTGAGAAAATAAGTTTGAGAAAATAAGTTTGCTGAGAAAATAAGTTTGCTGAGAAAATAAGTTTGCTGAGAAAATAATATGCTGAGTTTGCTGAGAAAATAAGTTTGCTGAGAAACTGAGTTTGCTGAGAAAATAAGTTTGCTGAGATACTGAGTTTGCTGAGAAAATAAGTTTGCTGAGATAATAAGTTTGCTGAGAAAATAAGTTTGCTGAGAAAATAAGTTTGCTGAGAAAATAAGTTTGCTGAGAAAATAAGTTTGCTGAGAAAATAAGTTTGCTGAGAAAATAAGTTTGCTGAGAAAATAAGTTTGCTAAGTTTGCTGAGAAAATAAGTTTGCTGAGAAAATAAGTTTGCTGAGAAAATAAGTTTGCTGAGAAAATAAGTTTGCTGAGAAAATAAGTTTGCTGAGAAAATAAGTTTGCTGAGAAAATAAGTTTGCTGAGAAAATAAGTTTGCTGAGAAAATAAGTTTGCTGAGAAAATAAGTTTGCTGAGAAAAAAATAAGTTTGTTTGCTGAGAAAATAAGTTTGCTGAGAAATAAGTTTGCTGAGAGAAAATAAGTTTGCTGAGAAAATAAGTTTGCTGAGAAAATAAGTTTGCTGAGAAAATAAGTTTGCTGAGAAAATAAGTTTGCTGAGAAAATAAGTTTGCTGAGAAAATAAGTTTGCTGAGAAACTGAGTTTTTGCTGAAAATAAGTTTGCTAAGTTTGCTGAGAAAATAAGTTTGCTGAGAAAATAAGTTTGCTGAGATAATAAGTTTGCTGAGAAAATAAGTTTGCTGAGATAATGAGTTTGCTGAGAAAATAAGTTTGCTGAGAAAATAAGTTTGCTGAGAAAATAAGTTTGCTGAGAGATAAGTTTGCTGAGTTAAGTTTGAGAAAATAAGTTTGCTGAGAAAATAAGTTTGAGAAAATAAGTTTGCTGAGAAAATAAGTTTGCTGAGAAAAATAAGTTTGCTGAGAAAATAAGTTTGCTGAGAAAATAAGTTTGCTGAGAAAATAAGTTTGCTGAGAAAATAAGTTTGCTGAGAAAATAAGTTTGCTGAGAAAATAAGTTTGCTGAGAAAATAAGTTTGCTGAGAAAATAAGTTTGCTGAGAAAATAAGTTTGCTGAGAAAATAAGTTTGCTGAGAAAATAAGTTTGCTGAGAAAATAAGTTTGCTGAGAAAATAAGTTTGCTGAGAAAATAAGTTTGCTGAGAGATACTGAGTTTGCTGAAAAAATAAGTTTGCTGAGAAACTGAGTTTGCTGAGAAAATAAGTTTGCTGAGCTGAGTTTGCTGAAAATAAGTTTGCTGAGAAAATAAGTTTGCTGAGAAAATAAGTTTGCTGAGAAAATAAGTTTGCTGAGAAAATAAGTTTGCTGAGAAAATAAGTTTGCTGAGAAAATAAGTTTGTTTGAGAAAATAAGTTTGCTGAGAAAATAAGTTTGCTGAGAAAATAAGTTTGCTGAGTTTGCTGAAAAAAGTTTGCTGAGAAAATAAGTTTGCTGAGAAAAGTTTGCTGAGAAAATAAGTTTGCTGAGAAAATAAGTTTGCTGAGAAAATAAGTTTGCTGAGAAAATAAGTTTGCTGAGAAAATAAGTTTGCTGAGAAAATAAGTTTGCTGAGAAAATAAGTTTGCTGAGAAAATAAGTTTGCTGAGAAAATAAGTTTGCTGAGAAAATAAGTTTGCTGCTGAGAAAATAAGTTTGCTGAGAAAATAAGTTTGCTGAGAAAATAAGTTTGCTGAGAAAATAAGTTTGCTGAGAAAATAAGTTTGCTGAGAAAATAAGTTTGCTGAGAAAATAAGTTTTGCTGAGTTTGCTGAGAAAATAAGTTTGCTGAGAAATAAGTTTGCTGAGAAAATAAGTTTGCTGAGAAAATAAGTTTGCTGAGAAAATAAGTTTGCTGAGAAAATAAGTTTGCTGAGAAAATGAGTTTGCTGAGAAAATAAGTTTGCTTGCTGAGAAAATAAGTTTGCTGAGAAAATAAGTTTGCTGAGAAAATAAGTTTGAGAAAATAAGTTTGCTGAGAAAATAAGTTTGCTGAGAAAATAAGTTTGCTGAGAAAATACTGAGTTTGCTGAGAAAATAAGTTTGCTGAGAAAAAATAAGTTTGCTGAGAAAATAAGTTTGCTGAGATAAGTTTGCTGAAATAAGTTTGCTGAGAAAATAAGTTTGCTGAGATACTAAGTTTGCTGAGAAAATAAGTTTGCTGAGAAAATAAGTTTGCTGAGAAAATAAGTTTGCTGAGAAAATAGTTTGCTAAGTTTGCTGAGAAAATAAGTTTGCTGAGATACTGAGTTCTGAGAAAATAAGTTTGCTGAGAAAATAAGTTTGCTGAGAAAATAAGTTTGCTGAGAAAATAAGTTTGCTGAGAAAATAAGTTTGCTGAGAAAATAAGTTTGCTGAGAAAATAAGTTTGCTGAAAATAAGTTTGCTGAAAATAAGTTTGCTGAGAAAATAAGTTTGCTGAGAAAATAAGTTTGCTGAGAAATAAGTTTGCTGAGAAAATAAGTTTGCTGAGATACTGAGTTTGCTGAGAAAATAAGTTTGCTGAGATACTAAGTTTGCTGAAAATAAGTTTGCTGAGATACTGAGTTTGCTGAGAAAATAAGTTTTGAGAAAATAAGTTTGCTGAGAAAATAAGTTTGCTGAGAAAATAAGTTTGCTGAGAAAATAAGTTTGCTGAGAAAATAAGTTTGCTGAGAAAATAAGTTTGCTGAGAAAATAAGTTTGCTGAGAAAATAAGTTTGCTGAGAAAATAAGTTTGCTGAGAAAATAAGTTTGCTGAGAAAATAAGTTTGCTGAGAAAATAAGTTTGCTGAGTTTGAGTTTGAGAAAAATAAGTTTGCTGAGTTACTGAGTTTGCTGAGAAAATAAGTTTGCTGAGAAAATGAGTTTGCTGAGAAAGTTTGCTAAGTTTGCTGAGAAAATAAGTTTGCTGAGAAAATAAGTTTGCTGAGAAAATAAGTTTGCTGAGAAAATGAGTTTGCTGAAAATAAGTTTGCTGAGAAAATAAGTTTGCTGAGAAAATAAGTTTGCTGAGATATAAGTTTGCTGAGAAAATAAGTTTGCTGAGAATAAGTTTGCTGAGAAAATAAGTTTGCTGAGAAAATAAGTTTGCTGAGAAAATAAGTTTGCTGAGAAAATAAGTTTGCTGAGAAAATAAGTTTGCTGAGAAAATAAGTTTGCTGAGAAAATAAGTTTGCTGAGAAAATAAGTTTGCTGAGAAAAAGTTTGCTGAGAAACTAAGTTTGCTGAGAAAATAAGTTTGCTGAGAAAATGAGTTTGCTGAGAAAATAAGTTTGCTGAGAAAATAAGTTTGCTGAGAAAATAAGTTTGCTGAGAAAATAAGTTTGCTGAGATAATGAGTTTGCTGAGAAAATAAGTTTGCTGAGAAATAAGTTTGAAAATAAGTTTGCTGAGAAAATAAGTTTGCTGAGAAAATAAGTTTGCTGAGAAATAAGTTTGCTGAGAAAATAAGTTTGCTGAGAAAATAAGTTTGCTGAGAAAATAAGTTTGCTGAGAAAATAAGTTTGCTGAGATAATAAGTTTGCTGAGAAAATAAGTTTGCTGAGAAAATAAGTTTGCTGAGAAAATAAGTTTGCTGAAAATAAGTTTGCTGAGAAAATAAGTTTGCTGAGAAAATAAGTTTGCTGAGAAAATAAGTTTGCTGAGAAAATAAGTTTGTTTGCTGAGAAAATAAGTTTGCTGAGAAAATAAGTTTGCTGAGAAAATAAGTTTGCTGAGAAAATAAGTTTGCTGAGAAAATAAGTTTGCTGAATAAGTTTGCTGAGAAAATAAGTTTGCTGAGAAAACTAAGTTTGCTGAGAAAATAAGTTTGCTGATAAGTTTGCTGAGAAAATAAGTTTGCTGAGAAAATAAGTTTGCTGAGAAAATAAGTTTGCTGAGAAAATAAGTTTGCTGAGAAAATAAGTTTGCTGAGTTTGCTGAAAATAAGTTTGCTGAGAAAAATAGTTTGTTTGCTGAGAAAATAAGTTTGCTGAGATAATAAGTTTGCTGAGAAAATAAGTTTGCTGAGAAAATGAGTTTGCTGAGAAAATAAGTTTGCTGAGAATAATAAGTTTGCTGAGAAAATAAGTTTGCTGAGAAAATAAGTTTGCTGAGAAAATAAGTTTGCTGAGAAAATAAGTTTGCTGAGAAAATAAGTTTGCTGAGAAAATAAGTTTGCTGAGATAAGTTTGCTGAGAAAATAAGTTTGCTGAGAAAATAAGTTTGCTGAGAAAATAAGTTTGCTGAGAAAATAAGTTTGCTGAGAAAATAAGTTTGCTGAGAAAATAAGTTTGCTGAGAAAATAAGTTTGCTGAGAAAATAAGTTTGCTGAGAAAATAAGTTTGCTGAGAAAATAAGTTTGCTGAGAAAATAAGTTTGCTGAGAAAATAAGTTTGCTGAGATAATAAGTTTGCTGAGAAAATAAGTTTGCTGAGATACTGAGTTTGCTGAGAAAATAAGTTTGCTTGCTGAGTTTGCTGAGAAAATAAGTTTGCTGAGAAAATAAGTTTGAGAAAATAAGTTTGCTGAGAAAATAAGTTTGCTGAGAAAATAAGTTTGCTGAGATACTGAGTTTGCTGAGAAAATAAGTTTGCTGAGATACTGAGTTTGCTGAGAAAATAAGTTTGCTGAGAAACTAAGTTTGCTGAGAAAATAAGTTTGCTGAGAAAATAAGTTTTTGTTTGCTGAGAAAATAAGTTTGCTGAGAAAATAAGTTTGCTGAGAAAATAAGTTTGCTGAGAAAATAAGTTTGCTGAGAAAATAACTGAGAAAATAAGTTTGCTGAGAAACTAAGTTTGCTGAGAAAATAAGTTTGCTGAGACTGAGTTTGCTGAGAAAATAAGTTTGCTGAGAAAATAAGTTTGCTGAGAAAATAAGTTTGCTGAGAAAATAAGTTTGCTGAGAAAATAAGTTTGCTGAGAAAATAAGTTTGCTTAAGTTTGCTGAGAAAATGAGTTTGCTGAGAAAATAAGTTTGCTGAGATACTGAGTTTGCTGAGAAAATAAGTTTGCTGAGAAAATAAGTTTGCTGAGAAAATAAGTTTGTTGAGAAAATAAGTTTGCTGAGAAAATAAGTTTGCTGAGAAAATAAGTTTGCTGAGAAAATAAGTTTGCTGAGAAAATAAGTTTGCTGAGAAGTTTGCTGATAAGTTTGCTGAGAAAATAAGTTTGCTGAGAAAATAAGTTTGCTGAGAAAATAAGTTTGCTGCTGAGAAAATAAGTTTGCTGAGAAAATAAGTTTGCTGAGATAAATAAGTTTGCTGAGAAAATAAGTTTGCTGAGAATGCTAAGTTTGCTGAGAAAATAAGTTTGCTGCTGAGAAAATAAGTTTTTAAGTTTGCTGAGAAAATAAGTTTGCTGAGAAAATAAGTTTGCTGAGAAAATAAGTTTGCTGAGAAAATAAGTTTGCTGAGAAAATAAGTTTGCTGAGAAAAAGTTTGCTGATACTGAGTTTGCTGAGAAACTAAGTTTGCTGAGAAAATAAGTTTGCTGAGAAAATAAGTTTGCTGAGAAATAAGTTTGCTAAGTTTGCTGAGAAAATAAGTTTGCTGAGAAAATGAGTTTGCTGAGAAAATAAGTTTGCTGAGAAACTAAGTTTGCTGAGAAAATAAGTTTGCTGAGAAAATAAGTTTGCTGAGAAAATAAGTTTGCTGAGAAAATAAGTTTGCTGAGAAAATAAGTTTGCTGAGAAAATAAGTTTGCTGAGAAAATAAGTTCAATAAATACATGGTATGCCACCGTATACGCAGCAAGAGCCACTGATAGCGATTAAAAAATATGTATTCTGCCATTTATGGAGCTATATGTATAGTCATCGCATTTGATTTCATTATATTAACTGTTATTTGCATTGTATTCTGCATTACTTCGCACTATATTATGTAAAAGAGCTACAATTATACATGACATTACAGAGCTATCGTCCACGTAGGCCTAATATAAGTGAAATGTAGAAGTCACGATGGCAAGCGTTTCTCCCGCGAAAGAAAACTTAGGAAAGATTCCGCAGTATTCGCTAGATGGAGCAATTTGAGATTGCATGCACAGCGTCATCCAGGTGCTGGTGGTTACCAATTTCAGGGCATATCGGAAGTGACCAGCAAGCCTGGACGAAGGAGGAGGGCGACGCTTATGATCTTTGTTATCACACAGTGTCGTTATAAAACTGAAACTGCTAGTGCTATGCACACCGTAAAAAGAAGTTGTATAGATTGCTTATTGAGTACAGTCGATTGTTTGAGCGATAAGTACACTTGTTTAATTAATAATGACAATCACGATTCACAAATGACTGCTAGTGACAATTTTATATTGTCAACATTTTTTTAGATACTATACTACAATAATCTAAAGTCTTTTTGTCTTACTGGAGTCGACGATACGCTATGTATACAAATAGTAGTAGAGTAGTTCCCTTGAAGAGGCGCTATATAAATTCAAGTAATGAATGAATGAATGAAATAGGGTCATAGTCTACAGTTCGAAGTCCACTCGATTGACAACCTTCGGATGGTTGCCAACAATTATCTAATTCCTTCCCTGTTAATCGCACCCGCGTCACAACGTTATGATAGGAATATGGTTTTCCATAATTCTCTCCATGCACTGTCAGTAGGTGGTACCATTCGATTGAACTGAGTTGAGGTTCTGGAGTCCTTTGATGATTCCGTAAGGGTTCAGGTGGTAGACGAAGAATTCCATGACGTACATGTCCTTGATGTAGTGGAAGGAAATAGCATAGTCGCTCAAACTATCCAGTCCCTGTGTAATGAAAGTAGCAGACTTAATATACAGCAACGGACGAAACGGGTTAAGGGTTTCTCCCTTCCTCGGGTTCCGTAGTCCAGCCCACTCAATCCTTCACTACGTGGATCACTGCACTTATTAATCTGTCTGTCTGAATGTCTGTCTGTCTCTCTGTTCAACTATCTCTTGCTGTTCTCAATGTTGGTCTACACACTACACTAACTACACTACACATACACACGTACATAAGTGCACATAATACATAAACAGATGAAGGTATTTGTCAGTTAATTCACCCCATTTAATTGTTGCGTCTACGTTGCCTGTTCATGGACCCGAATAAATTTTTATGCGTTTCTTTGACAGAGAAACTTAATGTAGGTTTTATTTCGCTAAGGTGGCAAACATTTAGTATCGCTCTGCGTAAGTTTTCTGGCGTTTAACGGAATCTTTTGGCATGGTTGTAAGATGGTATCATGTTTTTTAATGACGACACTAACCCTGACCCTGACCCAAAACGACACTCACGACGCCTAACCTTACCCTAACGAAGGTAACTACTCATAAGCACTCCGAATTTCAGACCCAGGCAAATAGGTAAGTTTTTTAAATGTTCATAAACGTAACGGGGTGTGACACACACAGAAAATAAATTTCTGCCATGGTGGGATTCGAAGCAAATACTATCGTCAAAATACATGCTAGCATGTTGACACGCCGCAAGAATTAAATTGCTCGTGCATTTCCCGAGCAGTTTAATGGAGTGAATTAATTTCACGTGGGAAAGTCATGTAATACATTAACATTGGAAAAATGAAATGGCATGAATTAACCGACAAATACCCAGATGAATGCATAGTTTAAACATTGGTATAGACATACATTGTTATAAACGAACATACCTTTTTCGTTCCGTTATGTTTGTCTCTTTCGATGTACCAATCTTCATAAAATCCGTCAATGTGATATTTTGCCTCAAAACAGTGGAATCTCGTCCTTCCGAGAGCATCGAGCGAATCTCCGAACCTCACCCCTAACGACTCCATGCACCGCCCAAAATCTACATCTTCCGATCCGCTATTGAATTCGCAACCCAGGGTCTCATTACTTCTCAATCCATACCTCCTCAGGGCTTCTCTGCTCGCTACGTACCCGGCTCCACCACTTGGGTAGCCCTGCTTCACGTGCTTTAGAAACAACTGACCGAAGTACACGAGAGAGTTGTGATCCTGCTCCGAAAGAAAGTAGCGCAGATTTTCCATGATGACGTACGTGTCGTCATCAGCCTTAAAGAACCAATCATAATCGGCCAAATAGTGTTCGTAGGCGTGGTTAAACGCCTCACGTGTCTTGTCGCCAAGGTGATCGCGCCCGTCCGTTACATTTAAAATGAGCGTTGGTAGGTTATCGTCTGCAGAGCGGATCACAAAGAGGAGTTTGTTGCATCGTTTGCCCCAAGTTGCGTTGACATGAATCGCCTTTTTCTCATGATTTTCAGGGTAGGTTATCACAAGACAAAGAATTCGTACTGTTTGGTAGAGTTTGTCGGCTTCGGTCGTATCGTCTGAAAAGTACAAATCGACAATAGCCTAATATTGTTTCAACAAAGAATTCAAAGTCTATAATAATCTTCGCATTGTTAAACGACCATAAAGTTAACCCTCGTGTTGCAGACAGTATTCGGACGACGTATTCTCCAACCTAGGAGGCAATGTTACCCTAGAGTAGGCGTATCCCAGAACCTACGAGTGATAGCAGAGATGAGCACGATTAGTTATATTGCTAATTGATTAGAATTAGAATTAGCTACTGAAATTTGCTAATCGATTAGAATTAGAATTAGCATTTGAATAATCGATTATACAATACTATCTCTGAGTGATAGAAACGTGATTTTCCGATGTTTCTCGGGAACCGCAAGCGAAAAACTATGATTAAACTTATGGTTTTGGTTTTATGGAAGGATAGGCCTACAGCACTTTCATAAAAAAAATTAGAGTAGTCATTACTGGCAGTGATTCACAGAAAACAGATACAGTAAACGATCTACGACAATAGATGACCTTGAATGTCCCCCCTTGCGGACGCCCATGGAAGCCATGGTGCGATTTTTGGTTGGTAGCGGTGAAAGTCCTATGGTCAGAAGTAAGATGTAAATGTAAGGAAGAAAATATAACTACATGTAGGATGGCAGATATCCTGAACCAGTGGGAAGCATCACCTTTACACCATCCACAGCAAATCGCATCCTATATATTCGATATGGGTCCTGTTATCTACTTCGTAATGGTTTACTACACATTCTTAACAGACTAACAGTATTAATTCTACCGCTCAGCTACAAAGTAATTTTCTGTACCCTTGCAACTGATAATGATGAGTTCTCTGCCCGAAGCAGGTCCATTGGCTTTTTCGCCACCCGGGATGAGATGAATGAGATGGGTTCCCGTTGCCGTCCTCACAGACAATTGTGGGCTAGCAACTTGTCCAAGGTGCTAAAGCAGTGGCTTGTAGAACATTCTAACCTGGGACCCTCCGGTAGCAAGGCACAGAACATACCGCTACACCACCGCGTCCCACCGGCAACTATTGCAACTATTAAATAGATATATTTCAATTTTGGTAGAGCAAACACGTTTGAAAAATACCTTCGTGAAACTGAGTGTCAGTGAAGGAAATCTGGTCGACATTTGTGGTGACTACTTCTGGCAATGTGGCTCTCGTCGGATCGCTCTCATTTCCGTTTTGATCTGCTGACCAGACAACGGTTCTTGTTCTGTATAATAGTGTCGATCGCTGAATGACAATTGAATACGAAAACAGCATGCCAACAGCAAACCCGAGCAGAAGCGGGAAGGCAAATCCTGACAGTGTTACCATTTCACCTAAATCCAAAATCCAGTGTATGCAGGGGACTTATTACAATGTATACAATGCCGTTATTACAATACGAGAAGTATATAGTAGTCAAAGTGACACCGATGTTCGTAATCGTAATACTCTAGATCTCACAGGTCCAGGCGATATTAGAGATGTCAGGTAATCTGGAAATCTGATCTAATAAGTTCTGTAGCGACGATATCGTACTATACTCTATTAATAATAACTCTACTAGACTTCCATGCGTGGGATGATAACTTCGAAAAGACGCATAGTTTGAACTCGGTAATTTAACCCACCAGCTGTCGTGACATTTGTATAGGCTACTTCCTTATATCAACATCTACACTTATATATATCGATTTAGGAACCTTATGTTCTTGATGGTTTATGCCTGCTTTGAGTCTGACCCAAACAACACGTGGCGCATTAGGCTACACGCACTAACTAACCTTCGCTATAATTGATACTATAATAATTATAGCCTGCAGATGGTGTATCGTCCGTTTTAGCCAGTCCATGCAATGAATATATAAAAAACCAACTCCATCTCTTTCCGAATGTCTGACAGTTGCACACAATCATTTGACTGGAACGTTCGTAGACATAAAACCTCTGGTGTCAAGGCCATACTCTGCCTGCAATGCCCTGCATCTGCAACAGATAACGATCTTTAAGACGGTTTCATTTGAAGCGACCGGTTTTAACAGATGCTAGCATGTCATGCTTTGTACATTGTGCTATGGAAATCATTAGATTATACAAGATCCAACAGATTTGTATAATTATGTCTTAAGTAAGTACGTAAGTAAGTATGCAAGCATATTCTTTATTTAGCCATTCGACTTGTCCTCTCCTACAGATTGCAGCTTTTAACACGGTTCGCTGTAATGCTTTGTGCAGTTTTATTAGAACACTATATCGAAGTCGTTGGGGGGGGGTCCATAGTGTAGTGGTAACATCACTGGCATGAAAAGCAGTAGGAAGCGGGATCGCTTCCCGCACCTTCCCAAAGGTCCACTCAGCCTAACTTGTGATCATCCGTTCATACTGAATTGTAATCATCCTGCCTTTTCAACCTTTTCTTTTCTTATATTAATGCATTTAACCTGTATGTACTGAGCTGCGGTTTGCCAGCCTGATTGGTTCTAATAAACGAAGATATATATTGTCAGTTTGAATTAATAAAGGAATATATTATTATATATTATGCAACATAAGTTTATGCTATTCAAAGACATTGCTTTGAGATGTTTGCGTAAAAAATACCACAAGCAGAGGAAATGGTTCGATATGTAGCCCAAGTGCACAACTATTGTATTCAATGGATTTAAGAATGAGAGTTTATGAGAGTTTAGGACAGTTTTGAACAGATGCTGTCGTGAGATGCCGACTTAATAGCAGAACAGATGCTTCTTTTGCCAATATTTAAAAGAGTTTCGACATGGAACGGTCCAACTGTTCGAGACAGATATATATATATATATATATATATATACATAAGAATACATACATATATATATATTTGTATTATATATACATATGATATATATATACATATATAGGGAGATCAATATGTGTACGGCATTGACTGAAATCGATTGCTGTTCAAGCTACTGTTTGTCAGGTGATGCAGTTTAAAAGTTCGAAGCGGGGAGATTGAAGCAGAGACAGATGTACAGACAGACAGACAGACAGACACACAGACAGACAGACAGACAGACAGTAAGGGCACTTGTCATTTACAAATCGATTACGACTTGCTGCGTAAAGGTTGATAGCTCTGTGTTGCACGAAACCAGAAATGCAGATGGTGTAGAGTCAAGAGTAGGCCTACTATTAATATTTAATAATAATAATAATAATAATAATAAATAATAATAATTATTGACTTTGTTTTCTTTTGGCCGACATTTTCGGAGTTTACGTGCACGACGCACACAGGTTAGATCGACGGCGGGCACTCCCTTCATTTCACCTGTACGGACTTTGCACGCGAGGCTGTCTATATCGGTTTCGCTACTTCAGTTCGATCTTATACTTCGATAAGTTGAATGGAATTTTATCTACAGTTGTTCGTTTCTTGAGATGTCGACTCCTCGGCCGTCACAGAAGGCACGGGGAATCTGCAGTGTTTGTAGGGCTGAGAGACAGCTGCACAATAAGGACGGAAAGATTCATCTTCACGGCCCTCGAAGTCAGCCATGCCCCGGTTCGCACAAACCACCCCTCGAAACATCAGGACGGGTTTTACCGAACACAACGACGGAAGGATCCGGCCAGAGTCTGAGTGAGGATCAGGAGGATCAGGAAGCGAAAGATCGAAACGCATCGCAATCAGATCCACCAACGCCTGTGGGCGGCCGGACGGGCGACCCAGCGACAGAAAGAAGTCAGGTCGGGGACCGAATCAACCATCCAACTTTGCCACACAGGCTCTTGAAACGTATCCCTAAAGGCGCCAGGTCATGCACGGGCAGACTCCTGATCTGCATCATAAACAAAATCCTGAAAGACGCCTACGATCCAACCCATTGGCAAATGCTGCTGGCCTTTGGAGCTGCGATACTGGAGCAACCAGCAAGAGGAGGCAAGCGACACAACTTGACATCAACCATCAAAAGCGGGCTGAAGAATTCACCACCAGCTGGCCTGTCAAGTGGGCCGAGATTTCTCTACAGAACCCCGCCGCCAGTACTCACAGAAGCAGATCTAAATTAAGCGATGATCAGGCGGTGGCTGCGGCGGTGGCATCTAAACTGGAAGACGGCAACATCAGAGCCGCCGTTAGAATTCTGTGCTCGAGCGACAAGCCAGCGGCTGCTGATCCTGGCACCCTGGAAGAAATGCGATTAAAACACCCGGAGCCTCCTCCTGACCGCTATCCCATCCCTTCAGTAACTCATGCAGCGCCTTTCCAGGCTACCGAAGAACAGGTGATCGGCCACATCCGTTCCTTCCCGGCGGGCTCGTCGGGGGGGGCAGACGGTCTCCGACCCCAGCACCTGGCTGACTTGGCAGGTTGCCCCGAAGTCGGGTCTGAGCTGATATCCGCCATCGCCGGACTGGTCAACCTCCTCTTGGCGGGAGTCTGCCCGGAGCGAATGAGGCCCATTTTGTTTGGAGGCACACTCTTGGCATGCACTGCGGAAAAAAACCGGAGGCCTGCGCCCGATAGTAATCGGTTATTACTGGCGCAGGCTCGCATCCAAATGCGCAAACTCCCACGCTGTCCCAGAGGCAGCCGCATTCCTCGCTCCAAGGCAGGTAGGAGTCGGCGTACCGGGTGGTGGAGAGGCGGCGGTCCACGCGGCCAGGCGTTTCTTGGAGACAATGCCATCGGGATCCATCATGGTCAAGCTGGACTTTAAAAACGCGTTCAACAGCATGCACAGAGACCGCATGCTGGCTTCAATAGATGATATCCTGCCGGAGCTTTCACCGTACTGCCGCCTGGCATATGCTGAAGCCTCAGAACTCCAGTTTGGCCAATACACCCTTCTGTCACAGGTCAGCCAACAGCAGAGGGATCCATTGGGATCCTTGCTTTTCTGCCTCCCACTGCAGCCAATCTTGCAGAAATTATCATCACCTCTGGTTCTGGGATACCTTGACGACCTATCCCTGGGAGGAAAAGTGGCCACCGTGGCAGATGACGTGAGGACGATTGAATACGAGGGCAGCTTGCTGGGCCTACAACTCAACCATACAAAATGTGAGATCATCTCACATACTACGACGCAAGCGACCGCAGAGGCCCTGCAGCAGTTCCCCATCGTTGCTCCAGGGTCAGCCTGTCTTTTGGGCGCCCCACTATCCACCGCGGAGGCTCTATCAACATGCCTCGAGCTCCGATGCTCCGAATTGGCGCTGGCAATCGCCAGACTGGAGAACATCGCAAAACACGACGCCCTAATCCTCCTCAGGAGCTCGCTAAGTTCTCAGAAACTACTGCACACTTTGAGATGCAGCCCGTGCACTGGACATGCTCTGCTCGAAAAATACGATGCACTCCTGCGGGAAGGTCTTTGCTCAATCCTGAACATCTCCCTGTCTGATAACCAGTGGCTCCAGGCGTCTCTGCCGGTTAAGACCGGAGGACTGGGCATTCGCCGGGTGGCCTCGCTTGCGCTTCCCGCCTTTTTGGCTTCCGCTGCAGGCACCCGCGACCTCCAGTCCTCCATGCTGGGCTACGATCACTCCGACACCGACGTGCGCGTGGAGGCGATGACGCAACGCTGGTGCGACGAGAGCCAGGTCACACCGCCGGACAACAGCGTGGCCCACAAACAGTCGCACTGGGACAAACCGCTTGTGATAAAGGTGGCAGATTCACTGGACACCGCGTACGCCGACCCATACCATCAAGCGCGGCTCAAAGCAGCCGCAGCACCCCACCGGTGACTGGTTGTTTGCACTTCCGATATCGTCATGCGGCCTGCGACTGGACGACGAGGCGGTGAGAATAGCGGTGAGCCTCCGTCTGGGGGCAGGCATATGCGAACCACATGCATGTCCCTGTGGGGCGGTGGTAACGGCGGACGGGTCTCATGGACTATCCTGCAGCCTCGGTCCGGGAAGGTTCGCCAGACACGCCGTTCTCAACGACCTGATCAGCCGCAGCCTCACGCGCGCTGGCATCCCCAACATCAAGGAGCCACCCGGTTTGTCGAGAACGGACGGAAAGCGACCTGACGGATTGACGCTGATTCCATGGCGCGGTGGACGTAGTCTTGTTTGGGATGTCACCGTGGCGGACACCGTGGCGCCATCGTACCTACATGCAACGTCTGCCGCGGCAGGAGCGGCGGCGGAGCTGGCAGCCACCAGAAAGAACGCCAAATACAGCCAACTCCCCGCATCCCATTTGTTTGTGCCGCTGGCCTTCGAGACCTTGGGCCCCATCAATAATAATGCACTGGATTTCATCAAAGAATTGGGAAAACGCCTTACTCTACTTACCGGAGACTCCAAAGAAACTTGTTATCTCTTCCAACGCTTAGCAATCACCATCCAACGCTTTAACGCCGTGGCCTTCCGTGGCACTTTTGCCCAACCAGAACTTGTCGAGTGAATGCCGTTCCAGACGTTCATCTTATTGTCTCCGGACATTTTTAGCGGCCTGAGGGATTAGAACTACCTCGGAAAAAAAATAATAATAATAATAATAATAATAATAATAATAATAGCCGTTCCAGACACATTGCTTTTATAATTTATAAGTCCCTGGAAGAATTCCTACGTGGGGCAAAAAATAATAATAATAAATGACTATTCAGCGCTTCAACACAGCTGAGCTTTTTCTAGCACTTTTCTTACCAAACAATCCATCTGTGAAGACTAGCTTTTCCAGAACAACGCGCCCCCTAATTTTTGCAATCCCTTGGGATCATATTTATCTACCAAGGGAAAAATAATAATACACACACACACACACATTAATAATAATAATAATAATAATAATAAACACACAATATTGATCCAGGCGTTCGCTAACAAGCCTGGGGACCTGGTACTCGCTTGCATTACCTGCCTTTCTGGCGTGTGCTGCAGGGACCCGCACGCTCCAGTCCTCCATGCTAGGAGCAAGTGACTCAGATAACGACTTCCCATGACTTTAAGGGATCCAACTTACAAAGCATGCTTAAAGCCTGCCGTCTTTTCACGCTGACCTCTCACCTGGAGGTGAACCATAGCGAAAGTAAAATATAAGGCCTGTTAAAGACAGTGGGCCAGTTATATGATTAATGATGACAAGGTTATGACGCTATATAAATGTAGGCACCTAATTTATTTATCTGCTCATTCATCTATCTATCTATGAAATGTGTATATAGCGTCTCTTCAAGAAACTTATTCAGAGGCGCTCCCCGACCCAGGCCCGGTCAAAAGGAAAGTCTTAAGAACCATTTCACCTAAATCCAAAATCCAGTGTATGCAGGGGACTTATTACAATGTATACAATGCCGTTATTACAATACGAGAAGTATATAGTAGTCAAAGTGACACCGATGTTCGTAATCGTAATACTCTAGATCTCACAGGTCCAGGCGATATTAGAGATGTCAGGTAATCTGGAAATCTGATCTAATAAGTTCTGTAGCGACGATATCGTACTATACTCTATTAATAATAACTCTACTAGACTTCCATGCGTGGGATGATAACTTCGAAAAGACGCATAGTTTGAACTCGGTAATTTAACCCACCAGCTGTCGTGACATTTGTATAGGCTACTTCCTTATATCAACATCTACACTTATATATATCGATTTAGGAACCTTATGTTCTTGATGGTTTATGCCTGCTTTGAGTCTGACCCAAACAACACGTGGCGCATTAGGCTACACGCACTAACTAACCTTCGCTATAATTGATACTATAATAATTATAGCCTGCAGATGGTGTATCGTCCGTTTTAGCCAGTCCATGCAATGAATATATAAAAAACCAACTCCATCTCTTTCCGAATGTCTGACAGTTGCACACAATCATTTGACTGGAACGTTCGTAGACATAAAACCTCTGGTGTCAAGGCCATACTCTGCCTGCAATGCCCTGCATCTGCAACAGATAACGATCTTTAAGACGGTTTCATTTGAAGCGACCGGTTTTAACAGATGCTAGCATGTCATGCTTTGTACATTGTGCTATGGAAATCATTAGATTATACAAGATCCAACAGATTTGTATAATTATGTCTTAAGTAAGTACGTAAGTAAGTTTGTAAGCTTATTCTTTATTTAGCCATTCGACTTATCCTCTCCAACAGATTGCAGCTTTTAACACGGTTCGCTGTAATGTTTTGTGCAGTTTTATTAGAACACTATATCGAAGTCGTTGAGGGAGTGTCCATAGTGTAGTGGTAACATCACTGGCATGAAAAGCAGTAGGAAGCGGGATCGCTTCCCGCACCTTCCCAAAGGTCCACTCAGCCTAACTTGTGATCATCCGTTCATACTGAATTGTAATCATCCTGCCTTTTCAACCCTTTTCTTTTCTTATATTAATGCATTTAACCTGTATGTACTGAGCTGCGGTTTGCCAGCCTGATTGGTTCTAATAAACGAAGATATATATTGTCAGTTTGAATTAATAAAGAATATATTATTATATATTATGCAACAGTTTATGCTATTCAAAGACATTGCTTTGAGATGTTTGCGTAAAAAATACCACAAGCAGAGGAAATGGTTCGATATGTAGCCCAAGTGCACAACTATTGTATTCAATGGATTTAAGAATGAGAGTTTATGAGAGTTTAGGACAGTTTTGAACAGATGCTGTCGTGAGATGCCGACTTAATAGCAGAACAGATGCTTCTTTTGCCAATATTTAAAAGAGTTTCGACATGGAACGGTCCAACTGTTCGAGACAGAAATATATATATATATATATATATATATACATAAGAATACATACATATATATATATTTGTATTATATATACATATGATATATATATACATATATAGGGAGATCAATATGTGTACGGCATTGACTGAAATCGATTGCTGTTCAAGCTACTGTTTGTCAGGTGATGCAGTTTAAAAGTTCGAAGCGGGGAGATTGAAGCAGAGACAGATGTACAGACAGACAGACAGACAGACACACAGACAGACAGACAGACAGACAGTAAGGGCACTTGTCATTTACAAATCGATTACGACTTGCTGCGTAAAGGTTGATAGCTCTGTGTTGCACGAAACCAGAAATGCAGATGGTGTAGAGTCAAGAGTAGGCCTACTATTAATATTTAATAATAATAATAATAATAATAATAAATAATAATAATTATTGACTTTGTTTTCTTTTGGCCGACATTTTCGGAGTTTACGTGCACGACGCACACAGGTTAGATCGACGGCGGGCACTCCCTTCATTTCACCTGTACGGACTTTGCACGCGAGGCTGTCTATATCGGTTTCGCTACTTCAGTTCGATCTTATACTTCGATAAGTTGAATGGAATTTTATCTACAGTTGTTCGTTTCTTGAGATGTCGACTCCTCGGCCGTCACAGAAGGCACGGGGAATCTGCAGTGTTTGTAGGGCTGAGAGACAGCTGCACAATAAGGACGGAAAGATTCATCTTCACGGCCCTCGAAGTCAGCCATGCCCCGGTTCGCACAAACCACCCCTCGAAACATCAGGACGGGTTTTACCGAACACAACGACGGAAGGATCCGGCCAGAGTCTGAGTGAGGATCAGGAGGATCAGGAAGCGAAAGATCGAAACGCATCGCAATCAGATCCACCAACGCCTGTGGGCGGCCGGACGGGCGACCCAGCGACAGAAAGAAGTCAGGTCGGGGAACGAATCAACCATCCAACTTTGCCACACAGGCTCTTGAAACGTATCCCTAAAGGCGCCAGGTCATGCACGGGCAGACTCCTGATCTGCATCATAAACAAAATCCTGAAAGACGCCTACGATCCAACCCATTGGCAAATGCTGCTGGCCTTTGGAGCTGCGATACTGGAGCAACCAGCAAGAGGAGGCAAGCGACACAACTTGACATCAACCATCAAAAAGCGGGCTGAAGAATTCACCACCAGCTGGCCTGTCAAGTGGGCCGAGATTTCTCTACAGAACCCCGCCGCCAGTACTCACAGAAGCAGATCTAAATTAAGCGATGATCAGGCGGTGGCTGCGGCGGTGGCATCTAAACTGGAAGACGGCAACATCAGAGCCGCCGTTAGAATTCTGTGCTCGAGCGACAAGCCAGCGGCTGCTGATCCTGGCACCCTGGAAGAAATGCGATTAAAACACCCGGAGCCTCCTCCTGACCGCTATCCCATCCCTTCAGTAACTCATGCAGCGCCTTTCCAGGCTACCGAAGAACAGGTGATCGGCCACATCCGTTCCTTCCCGGCGGGCTCGTCGGGGGGGCCAGACGGTCTCCGACCCCAGCACCTGGCTGACTTGGCAGGTTGCCCCGAAGTCGGGTCTGAGCTGATATCCGCCATCGCCGGACTGGTCAACCTCCTCTTGGCGGGAGTCTGCCCGGAGCGAATGAGGCCCATTTTGTTTGGAGGCACACTCTTGGCATGCACTGCGGAAAAAAACCGGAGGCCTGCGCCCGATAGTAATCGGTTATTACTGGCGCAGGCTCGCATCCAAATGCGCAAACTCCCACGCTGTCCCAGAGGCAGCCGCATTCCTCGCTCCAAGGCAGGTAGGAGTCGGCGTACCGGGTGGTGGAGAGGCGGCGGTCCACGCGGCCAGGCGTTTCTTGGAGACAATGCCATCGGGATCCATCATGGTCAAGCTGGACTTTAAAAACGCGTTCAACAGCATGCACAGAGACCGCATGCTGGCTTCAATAGATGATATCCTGCCGGAGCTTTCACCGTACTGCCGCCTGGCATATGCTGAAGCCTCAGAACTCCAGTTTGGCCAATACACCCTTCTGTCACAGGTCGGCCCACAGCAGGGGGATCCATTGGGATCCTTGCTTTTCTGCCTCCCACTGCAGCCAATCTTGCAGAAATTATCATCACCTCTGGTTCTGGGATACCTTGACGACCTATCCCTGGGAGGAAAAGTGGCCACCGTGGCAGATGACGTGAGGACGATTGAATACGAGGGCAGCTTGCTGGGCCTACAACTCAACCATACAAAATGTGAGATCATCTCACATACTACGACGCAAGCGACCGCAGCGGCCCTGCAGCAGTTCCCCATTGTTGCTCCAGGGTCAGCCTGTCTTTTGGGCGCCCCACTATCCACCGCGGAGGCTCTATCAACATGCCTCGAGCTCCGATGCTCCGAATTGGCGCTGGCAATCGCCAGACTGGAGAACATCGCAAAACACGACGCCCTAATCCTCCTCAGGAGCTCGCTAAGTTCTCAGAAACTACTGCACACTTTGAGATGCAGCCCGTGCACTGGACATGCTCTGCTCGAAAAATACGATGCACTCCTGCGGGAAGGTCTTTGCTCAATCCTGAACATCTCCCTGTCTGATAACCAGTGGCTCCAGGCGTCTCTGCCGGTTAAGACCGGAGGACTGGGCATTCGCCGGGTGGCCTCGCTTGCGCTTCCCGCCTTTTTGGCTTCCGCTGCAGGCACCCGCGACCTCCAGTCCTCCATGCTGGGATATACGATCACTCCGACACCGACGTGCGCGTGGAGGCGATGACGCAACGCTGGTGCGACGAGAGCCAGGTCACACCGCCGGACAACAGCGTGGCCCACAAACAGTCGCACTGGGACAAACCGCTTGTGATAAAGGTGGCAGATTCACTGGACACCGCGTACGCCGACCCATACCATCAAGCGCGGCTCAAAGCAGCCGCAGCACCCCACACCGGTGACTGGTTGTTTGCACTTCCGATATCGTCATGCGGCCTGCGACTGGACGACGAGGCGGTGAGAATAGCGGTGAGTCTCCGTCTGGGGGCAGGCATATGCGAACCACATGCATGTCCCTGTGGGGCGGTGGTAACGGCGGACGGGTCTCATGGACTATCCTGCAGCCTCGGTCCGGGAAGGTTCGCCAGACACGCCGTTCTCAACGACCTGATCAGCCGCAGCCTCACGCGCGCTGGCATCCCCAACATCAAGGAGCCACCCGGTTTGTCACAAGAACGGACGGAAAGCGACCTGACGGATTGACGCTGATTCCATGGCGCGGTGGACGTAGTCTTGTTTGGGATGTCACCGTGGCGGACACCGTGGCGCCATCGTACCTACATGCAACGTCTGCCGCGGCAGGAGCGGCGGCGGAGCTGGCAGCCACCAGAAAGAACGCCAAATACAGCCAACTCCCCGCATCCCATTTGTTTGTGCCGCTGGCCTTCGAGACCTTGGGCCCCATCAATAATAATGCACTGGATTTCATCAAAGAATTGGGAAAACGCCTTACTCTACTTACCGGAGACTCCAAAGAAACTTGTTATCTCTTCCAACGCTTAGCAATCACCATCCAACGCTTTAACGCCGTGGCCTTCCGTGGCACTTTTGCCCAACCAGAACTTGTCGAGTGAATGCCGTTCCAGACGTCCATCTTATTGTCTCCGGACATTTTTAGCGGCCTGAGGGATTAGAACTAAAAAAAAAAAAAAAAAAAAAAAAATAATAATAATAATAATAATAATAATAATAATAGCCGTTCCAGACACATTGCTTTTATAATTTATAAGTCCCTGGGGGAATGAAGTACCTCAGGGCAAAAAAAAAATAATAATAATAAATGACTATTCAGTGCTTCAACACAGTTGCTTTTTCTAGCACTTTTCTTACCAAACAATCCATCTGTGAAGACTAACCATTCCAGAACAACGCCCCCCTAATTTTTGCAATCCTGAGGGATAATATGTACCTCGGGGAAGCTAAAAAATAATAATAATAATAATAATAATAATAATAATAATAATAATAATAATAATAATAATAATAATAATAATAATACTGGATCCAGGCGTCACTGCCAATCAAGCTCGGGGGACCTGGTATTCGACGGGATGCCTCGCTTGCATTACCTGCCTTTCTGGCGTGTGCTGCAGGGACCCGCACGCTCCAGTCCTCCATGCTAGGAGCAAGTGACTCAGATAACGACTTCCCATGACTTTAAGGGATCCAACTTACAAAGCATGCTTAAAGCCTGCCGTCTTTTCACGCTGACCTCTCACCTGGAGGTGAACCATAGCGAAAGTAAAATATAAGGCCTGTTAAAGACAGTGGGCCAGTTATATGATTAATGATGACAAGGTTATGACGCTATATAAATGTCATTACACTTATTTATCTGTCTATCTATCTATCTATCTATGAAATGTATATAGCGTCTCTTCAAGGTTACTATTCTGAGGCGCTCCCGACCCAGGCCCGGTCAAAAAGGAAACTCTTAAGTAGTTTATAAAAAGAGACAGAGAAGTCTCGCGGAAGAGAACGCAGGTCAGAGGGGAGACTATTCCAAAGAGAAGGACCCACGATCGAGAAAGCCCGACGCTGTCCAGTGCCAGAGCGACCATGAGGAACCAGAAAGTCACCTCTAGAGGCCGAGCGCAGAGATCGGCGACCAGAACAGGCCGAAGTCAAAGTGAACAGCTCCCGAAGATAGGTAGGTGCTCTACCCAGAACACAGTGCCACACATACAGATGAGGCCCGATAATGGATGCGCTGTTGGACTGGGAGCCAGTGGAGGACATCACGCATAAAGGCAGAGAGATGTGGCCAAACCTATAGGGACGGACGAAGATCTTGCGACGATGGCAGAGGTCGTGTCATATGGCAGCAGGTCATCAGTCGGCTTCTGTACGGTCGTCGGAGTCCAGCAGCGAAGAGGGCCTTACGTGTAGGCCGCGATATATGATACGTAGTCCGATATAGGCTACGAAGTAGGTCAATTGAATAATTAACGAATGGCGAATGACAGCCAATACATAAAACAAACAGATGCACATGCTTCAAAGTTCTTGTGAAATGTAACAGTAGATGTTACACATACCCTGACATTTTCAGGATGGATACGTGTATAGAAATCTGGCTTAATGTGTTATTGTAAGCTTTTCAGGGTATGTGTATAGAAATGACTTGAAAATTTCAGGGTATATATATACCCTGGTTTTTTCAGGAAATGTATACATTGCCCGAGTGAATCAGGGAATATACATATACCCTGAAAATTTCAGGGTATATACATATTCCCTGATTATACACATTCCTGTAACATATATATATATACAACTGTTATTTGTATTGTATATATACATACTCCTCTAGCTGTCCTTCCCAGGAAACACGTTTGCCATCGTGACTTCTGCATCTCACTTTCGTGGACGATGGCTCTGTAATGTCATGTACTGTAGCTCTGTTATATAACATAGTGCGAAGTAATGCAGGATGCAATACAAATAACAGTTAATATAATTATATCAAAAGTGTCCTCAATTTAAATTGGCAACTCTTGCAGCCCCAACTGTGCCGCTCTATAGGCCCATCGCCTACTTGGTCTGATGGGTCAACGCTGTAGCCTACTTTTGTAGATTCGCTACACAATAAATACATGGTATGTCACCGTATGTGATAATGTGCAGCAAGAGCCACTGAAGGTGATTACAAAATATGCTTTCTGCAGCAATTTAGGGAGCTATATGAATTGTCATCACTTTTGATATCATTATATTAACTGTTATTTGTATTGTATCCTGCATTACTTCGCACTATGTTATATAACAGAGCTACAGTACATGACATTACAGAGCCATCGTCCACGAAAGTGAAATGCAGAAGTCACGATGGCAAACGTGTGTCTTGGGAAGAAAGCTTACCGCAGTTAGGAAAGATTCCGCAGTATTCGCTAGATGGAGCTAGTTGAGATTTCTCGTCCATACGCATTTACCCAAATCCAAACCCGTACAGCAGTTCATAAATATTTAAAACGTATTTTAGGCATGTTTTCAACGCTCATCCAACTTCTACTTCTACCATAGCATATTTCCATACCTCATCCAACTTCTACTTCTACTGTAAATATTTTGATTGCTCATCCAACTTCTAGTTTTACTAAAATAATTAGCATCATATAGGCCTACCCAGAAGCGTAGCCAGACTTAAATTCAAGAGGAGGCAACTCCAGGAGTCATCCAGGCGTAGTGGCCCTACTAGTGGGGTTTGGTCAATCGAAGTTCCAGTATAATATAAGAAAGAAAGAGAAAGCAACTGCCCACTCGTACCTCCATGTGGCTACGCCTATGTCAATACCATGGTTTTATCGCTCATCCAACTTCTAGGCTACTTCTGATATAAATATGCTCATCCAAATTCTAATGTTCCAGCAATAATTCACCATTAATACCATGTTTTTATCGCTCATCCAACTTATAGTTTTACTATAACATTATATTTATGAACTGATGTAGGCTATCATGTATGGGTTGGAATTTTGGTATATATATGCGTCCAGTTCGACTACTTCGACTGACTGCATGCACAGCGTCATCCAGGTGTTAACTGTTGGTTACCAATTTCAGGGCACATCGGAACAAAGATTTTAACAGGGAGGAAGATGGCCTACTTAAAGAATATTGGCTTGCGCAGTGCGAATGAGGGCGCGTGATGCATGCTGGTCTATCCAATGTGAAAACAACGAAAAGTTCCTATTTCTACAGTGTTAATGAAGCCGTACGCCTACGTGTAGCTTCGCTTCGGAAACAGAAAAACGAAATTCCAAGCTTTTTCTCGCAGGCATTGCCACAATTCAAGGCTGCACAATAGTGGGGCATGCTACCTAACTTTCTACTCGGCCAAAAAAGCTAAATGCTGCAAAACATTGCGTATAAAACGACTTTTAACTGATGGATTTTAACATTGTAGAGATCGGAACTAATCGTTTTCACATTGGATAGACCAGAATGCATCACGCGCCCTCATTCGCAGTTGCGTTATCAGTGGTTCATCTTCCTCCCTGTTAAAATCTTTGCATCGGAAGGGATCAGCAAGATCACGTGGCCCTACCTTTACACAGAGAAGTAGACTTCGATTTTGAATTCTGTTCTATGCATTTATTATTGATATTATTATCTTCTTTCTGTTGTAAGCGACATCTGTGAATTTGCATAGGCTTATGATGTGCATGATTCGAGATTGGGATCTCACATTTGCAATGACCTCGGGTCTCTCAGAACAGCTCAAAGGACCTGATCAATTAACCATCTATCATCAGCCTCTGCTAAGCTAGCCTAGCTAGTATTGCTTTATGGATTTAACAGCTCGAGACCTGTTGTCGAAAACGTCAGCCCCTTATAACCGTGTAGTACGGCGGCCTATTGGTTACAGCGCTCGGCCTGTAACAAGGATAGTATGGGTTCGAGCCTCGCAGTAATCGTGTAGGGACCTTGAGCAAGTCCTTAGCGCGCAATTGCTCGGGACATCGATGTTCTGTCGTATGGCCGTGTGCACTTTGAGCTTTGGAAGGAGGGCAATATCAAAAACAGTTGTGCTGTATATATCGTATATCGTATTATAAATTAGAACTCGTGTGCTATCCTGAACCAAGAATTGTAGTTAAATCGACAATATGTCCTTGTGGTCTGTGACTTAAAATAATTGGAAATTAGGCAGGTATCAGTATTCATGTTTTTTTTATCACCTTTCAAATCTCATCCTCAGGTCCCCATGATAACGAAAGTGACTTTCTTAGAAGCAATGGAAGGTTATGGCTGGAGTGAAATGTATCATCAATAGGCGATCCATCTTAAACTAGTAGAAGTAGTGTAATCGTATTGTATTGTATTGTATTGTATTGTATTTGGCTATTTATAAAGCGCTTCTCACAGCAAAAGCCTTTCAGAAGCGCTCCCAGTGCGAGCAACCCGAGGGAAAGGCAGGATTTTAGTTTCGATAAAGATGAGGAGAGACTACCAGAAAGGATGGCAGAGCGAACCGGTGGAGGAAGTCCATTCCACAGAGAAGGACCTAGTCCATTCCACAGAGAATGACCTCGTGATCTCCTTCGGATTTTCACCAGAGCGCGCGTTTGCATAGGAATTTTTCGTGACGAAACATCGATGAGTCATCGATTTGCTGAATTGCTTGTGATTTATTAACACCAATGCAAGCTGACGTCAGCAATGATTCCTTCTCGGGCACGTTTTCAATATACGTTTCTGATTGGTGGCGTTCGCGCGCTTTTCCTTACGTCATCAGTGACTCATAAGCGGGCTCTGCGGTCTGCCTCGCGAAATGACTTGATTGTACCTTCGTTTCGAACCATCACCCGTGCTCGTCGGGACTTCTCGATTGCGGCGCCACGGATCTGGAATACTCTTCCGCCATCTGTGCGTGCCACTAATGCTGCAAGTGGTTACATGGTTTTCTCTCGACTCTTAAAGACGCACTTTTTCAGCTGTTTGATGGCCACGTGTTGAGCGCTTCTGTGAGACTCTTAAGTGGCGCTATATAAATGTCTTGTTACATTACATTACATTGTTTGTTGACGCGTCAGGCTATATAAACAGGTAAGGAGTGCAGTGCTGTGCAGAACTCCGCCACTGCCGTACTCCGGCAGTGCCAGTTCCAGGCCTGAACGAAGGAGGAGGGCGACGCTAATGATCTTTGTTATCACACAGAGTCGTTAAACTCAAACTACTATAGTACTATCTATGCACAGCGCGAAAGGATGTTGTATACATATAGCTTCTTGCTTACAGTCGATTGTTAAAGTGATAAGTAGGCCCCTATATTTGATTAAGTAGTACAGACAATCGCCATTCATAAATTTGTGCTCTTGATATTTGTATGTTGGCAACAGTTTTTTTAAATACACTACAATATTATAATCTCGTCTTTTTGCCTTTGCTCGAGTTGACGAAACGCTACAAATCGTGTCATAGTCTACAGTTCGAAGTCCACTCGATTGATAACCTTCGGAAGGTTGCCGACAATTATGCAATTCATTCCCTGTTAATCGCAGCCGCGTGCGCAACAACGTAATGATAGGAATGTAGGTTTCCATCATTCTCTCCATTGTCAGTAGGTGGTAGCATTCGATTGAATTGAGTTGAGGTTCTGACGTCCTTTGATGATTCCGTAAGGGTTCAGGTGGTAGACGAAGAATTCCATGACGTACATGTCCGTGATGTAGTGGAAGGAAATAGCATAGTCGCTCAAGGCATCCAGTCCCTGTGTAATGAAAGTATATATTGGAGACTATAAGATAGAGTAATGGACGAGACGACGAAAGGACAAATGAACAGTTGTACAATGTACACATACACATACATACTTATAGACATACACACATACATGCATACATAAATACATGCATAAATAAATACATACATTCACCCATATATAAAATACACACAAATACTTACATACATCAAAGGTAGATAAGTAGATAATATTGCATACATAGGCCTACATACACGCATACATATATATATATATATATATACATATATATATATATATATATATATATATATACATACATACATACATACATACATACATTATACATATAGACGTTTAGAGGTCTGCGGGTAGAGCATTTTGCTACCGACCCGTACACATAACACAGGACCGTTGTAAAGCCCGTACCCGACCCGTACTCGAAATTACTACCCAACCCGACTCGTACCCGCGGGTATACCCGTACCCGTACCGTACCCGCCACGTAATTAATAGGATTTCCTATGATCCCAGTCCCTACCAGTCCAATGGTCTTACAAAGCATGTGGTAGTAATAATAATGGTCTGATGATCACAGTGATGATCACAGCAATAATAATGATAATAATAATAATAATAATAATAATAATAATAATAATTATAATAATAATAATAATAATAATAATAATAATAATAACAATAATAATAATAATAATAATAATAATAATAATAATAATAATAATAACTTGTTTGGGGACTACCCGCGGGAGACAGCAGAGCACGCCTCTTTCAGCGTCTTTCAATGTGCACACAACGGTTCAATGCTGTTGCTTTTCATTGCACGTTTGCACATTTGACTTGTGAAGATGACCTTTAACTCCAGAACGACAAAACTCTTCAGATAGTTTCTTAGAACTTCGGGCGATTTAAAAATATAATAACTTTTATGCAGCCAGCCATAACACGGCAGTTTTTAACAAAATACCACTATTTGAATAGTTTAAGCATTTGTGAGAGGGGAAGGGGTTACAGACTTCGTGTTTCAACTATGCCTAGACATCAACCTGTTTTAAAAGAAAACATGGCTGCTGGACTGCCACGCTCGGCGGCAGCAACCTCCGACACAGGCTGTCGGGACTGAAACTCAGATGAGACATAATATTATTATGTAAAAACTCTACGATCGGATTGTGCTAATGGAAACAAGCTATTTTGTAACTGTAAATTGGGCATCTGTAAATGAATGTCAAACTCACTAAGGCGCACGGACATAGGTCAACACAAGGATATGGTACTTGAACAGAATACGCCAGTTATAGTAAGGCTCTGAAGGTGCAAGACAAAATTACATGTAACCCAAAAACTTCAGTTCGTAACGGGTAAAACCGGGTATACCCGTACCCGTAATGCTCCTACCCGTACCCGACCCGACCCGTAAAATGTCTACCCGACCCGTACCCGACCCGCGGGTACGGGTCGGGTAAATCTATATCTTCGGCTACGGGTATACCCGCGGACCCCTAATATAGGCCCTATACATGTAAAACGTTTCTCGGTCATCCGAATCTTGCGGGGTTTGAGACCGATGACAGACACGAAAAAGATGTTGTAAAGATGCATTATTAAGTTTATTTCATCCAAACATTCCTTCCGTACAGCAGACCGAAGAAATTTCTCTCTATTATGAGTAAGAGTTTATGTACAGAATTCTCAGCCGATGGCCTAATTACTGAGCCGGGGTATACCGTCGACAGAGCAAGATCTATTTAGGTAAGGTATTTGCCATATTTGGTGAACCACGTAGTTAAGGGTTAAGGGGTTAAGGGTTTCTCCCGTCTGCGGGTTCTCTAGGCCAGCCGACTCCATCATTCGCGACGTGGCTCACAGCCTTTATTAATCTGTCTGTCAGTCAGTCAGTCGGTCAGTCAATCAGTCGGTCGGTCGGTCGGTCGGTCGGTCGGTCGGTCTGTCTGTCTGTCTGTCTGCCTGTCTGTCTGTCTGCCTGCCTGTCTGTCTGTCTGTCTGCCTGCCTGTCTGCCTGTCTCTCCCTCTCTCTTCATCTTTCTCTTGCTGTTCCAATGTTGGTCTACAGTCTACACACTACACTACACTAACTACACGTGCACATATATATAAACAGATAATAATAATACTCTTCGTTTAATATTTTCAAGCTGACAATTACAAAGTTTAAATAGACAATTGTTTCAACAACGGATTCTATGTCTAGGCCTATATCTTCGCATTCTTAAACGACCATAAAGTTAACCGCCGTGTCGCTTGCACGAGCCGATATTCGGACGACGTATTCCGGAACTTTCCGGTATTTCGCAACTTGGGAGGTAATTTTTATTCCCAGAATA
This sequence comes from Aporrectodea caliginosa, assembly GCA_020284085.1. NCBI lineage: Eukaryota > Metazoa > Annelida > Clitellata > Crassiclitellata > Lumbricidae > Aporrectodea > Aporrectodea caliginosa. Next base: position 1,242,170 of record JACEVL010000397.1, read on the forward strand.
TCTTAGAAACTAAGAGTGATAGGCGCGTAATTTTTCTGTCTATGACAGGGTTTTCCCGTTTCGAAAAGGTCAAAGAAGCTATTCTTAACGTTGTAGGACAATCGGACGACCTTCTTTTTCAAGGTAGCTTGTCCTATAGATATTGTAAAAAATTTACCTCTAAGTGCCTGTGAGACATAAAGAGAATTCTCAGTCCAAGATAGGTTTGTTTGGGTTGTGGAAATCCAACAGAGTCTTAATCAACGTCGTATGACCATTGCATGACCTTGTAATTCAAAGTCACTTGACTAGTTGCAGTTATCTTTTGGTTTCGCTGGAACTACACGTGTTAAAATCATGTTCTTGGTATCTGATTTATGGTTTTCGGAGTCCAGGCATCCATGAAAGGTATACGGAACATTGTACGACCATGACCTTGTAACTCAACTAACGAGGGTTCCGAAAGCAACGGATCGCGTCACCCTCGGCGCTCGCTCCCGCGATTAGGAGTCGGGGTCTGGCGCGGATCCCAACAGCCAGCCGCCAGCGCTTTGGAAGCATTTGCCATGATACGGGGTCTGTTGTTAGCTTTCTGGGATCCGTTTTCAGCTATATCTGAACGTTTGTTTCAAAAACAAAATTGCAAAAATTTCACTGTTTTATATATTTCAAATTCTTTAGGTTATCTTTATTAGATTGGATAAAAATTTAAGATGTGAAATATGCGAATAAACCAGGTGGAGCAAATGCTAACCCTTGCTCCCTCTGCTGACGCCCATGGAAGCCATGGTGCGATTTTTGGTAGCAGTAGAGTTACTTTAGAAAACCCCATGGTCAGAAGTAAGATGTAAATGTAAGGGAGAAAATCTAACTACATGTAGGATGGCAGATATCCTGAACCAGTGGGAAACATCACCTATAGCCTACAATCATACACCACCCCAGCAAATCGCACCCTACTTGATATGGACCTTATTGTCTACTTCGTAACGGTTAATGACACAATCGCAAAAATATTAATTCTACTGCTCTATTACAAAGCTTTGTACTCATGCACATATTATGCCATCCATGCCATCTTCAGCTGTCGACGGGAATCCGTTGGTCGGTTCCACGCGTGTGCGTGGGCCCGACAGTGGTGACTCTTCTAGCTTGCTGTGCATTTTTTTGCTAACTGATGTAATATATTCGTTCATAATGATACTTATCATCATAATAGGCTTGCGCAGAAAACGCCTCTGATTAGATATCTTGAAGAGGCGCTATATAAATTCTCAGAATGAATGAATATCAAATACATATATTTCAATTCTGGTAGAGCAAACTCTTTCAAAAAGTACGTTGAATATATTTCTGTAAACATACCTTCGTGAAACTGATTGTCAGTGAAGGAAATCTGGTCGACATTTGTGGTGACTACTTCTGGCAACGTGGCTCTCGTCGGATCGCTCTCATTTCCGTTTTGATCTGCTGACCAGAAAACGTCTCCTGTTGTGTATAACAGTGTCGATCGCTGAATGACAATTGAATACGAAAACAGCATGCCAACAGCAAACCCGAGCAGAAGCGGGAAGGCAAATCCTGACAGTGTTACCATTTCACCTAAATCCAATCCAGTGTATATGCAGGGGACTTATTATTATGTATACAATGCCGTTATTACAATACGAGAAGTATATAGTAGTCAAAGTGACACCGATGTTCGTAATCGTAATACTCTAGATCTCACAGGTCCAGGCGATATTAGAGATGTCAGGTAATCTGGAAATCTGATCTAATAACTTCTGTAGCGCCGATATTGTAGTATACAAGGGATAATAGGCTAACTCTACTAGACTTCCATGCACGGAATGATAACTTGGAAAAGACGTAGTTTGAGCACGGTAATCCAATCCAACAGCTATCGTAGCATTTGTGTACGAACATCTAAACTTATATATCGGTGTAGGAACCTAATGTCGTTGAAGGTTTGGCCCTGCTGGGAGGTCTGACCGAAGCAACACATGGCGCATTAGGCTACACGCAGTAACCTTCGCTATTGATACTCTAATAGGGCCCATACAGATCGTCCGTTTTAGCCAGTCCACGCAATGAATGCATAAAACAACTATAGCCACACCCCATTCCGAATTATGTCTGACAGTAGCACACAATCATTTTACCGGAACGTTCGTAGACATAAAACTCTGGTGTCAAAGCCGTATACGCAGTGTCGCCTGCAATGCCCTGCATCTGCAACGGATAACGATCTTTAATATGGTTTCATTTGAAGCGACCGGCTTTAACAGATGCTAGCATGTCATGCTTTGTTGCTTTGTACATTGTGCTATGGAAATCATTAGATTATGCAAGATCCAACAGCGTCGTATAACTATGTCTTAAGTAAGTAAGTACGTAAGCAAGTATGTAGGCCTAAGCATATGCTTTATTTAGCCATTCGACTTGTCCTCTCCAACAGATTGCAGCTTTTAACTCGGTTCGCTGTAATGCTTTGTGCAGTTTTATTAGAACACTATATCGAAGTCGTTGGGGGGGGGGGGGGGTGTCCATAGTGTAGTGGTAACATCACTGGCATGAAAAGCAGTAGGAAGGGGGATCGCTTCCCGCACCCTCCCAAAGGTCCACTCAGCCTATCATATGCGAGATGGCGCATTGGTAAAATGAGACGTTGGACGTTGATGGGCGCCTTGCATGGCTGCCGAATACAGTTAATTTCGACTCCTGTATAATAACTTGTGATCATCCGTTCATACTGAATTGTAAGCATCCTGCGTAATTGTCAGTTTGAATTAATAAAGAATATATTATTATATATATACAACAGTGTATGCCATTTGTAGACATTGCTTTGAGATGTTTGCGTGAAAAATACCACAGGAAGAGGAAATGGTTCGATATGCAAGTGCACAGTTATTGTATTCAACGGATTTAAGAATGAGAGTTTATGACAGTTTGAACAGATGCTGTCGTGTGATGCCGACGTAATAGCAAACACAGATGCTTGTATTTTTGTTTCGACATTGAACGGTCCATCTGTTTGAGGTGTATATATAATGTATGTTTATATAATACATTTGCATGCATTTGCATATTATAGGGAGATTGACATGGAGATCAATATGTCTATGGCCATGATTAATCGATTGCTGTTGAAGCTATTGTTTGTCATGTGATGCAGTTTAATAGTTCATTTTTCATTCATTCATTTCATTCATTCATTCATTCATTCAGAGGACTTATATAGCGCCCCTCCACTGCAAGATAACCTACTCAGAGGCGCTCCCAGCTCAACTCCGGCGATAAAGAATAGTTGTAAGATTCTTGTAAAAGGTGCAGGACCTATGCAGAGTCTCTAGCTAAAAGAGCACGCAGATCTGAAGGAAGATTATTCCACGAGGGTCGGCCCAACCACTTAGAAGGCACGACGTTGCAAAGTGCGCGCACAACAAGAAGTTCACCTTGAGATGCAGATCGAAGATTTCTGCGGGCAGCCAAGCCTGAGGTGGGGCAACAAAACTCGCGCAAGTAGGCTGGGCACTCCCTAACTGGCACCGCCAGATCCAGACCGAAATCCTAAATTGAATGCACTGGGAAACAGGAAGCCAGTGAAGCACGTCACGCATATAATGCTAGACTGTTCTCAGAGTTTCATCAACTATTGAAGACTGAATTCTGCATTCTTCCGCTATATAAATTTTTGATTGATTGCAGGGTGATTGATTGATTGAGCGCCTGACTGATTGAGGGATGTTGAATGGATTGACTGATTGATGATTGATTGATTGATTGATTGATTGATTGATGATTGATTGACTGATTGATTGATTGATTGATTGATTGATTGATTGATTGAGACATGGTCAAATTGAGAGATACCACCAACAAGCCTAGCAGCTGCACGGAGCAAGAGGTCAAGCTGTGCAAAGCGCAGTAGTCAATCCTACTAAAACAAACACACGATCAAGACTTACAAGAGCAAGTGCAGCATTGGGTGAAAGTGAACGGGATAATTGTTATTGATGATGGAAAACTATGACGCTATATAAATTTCATTACATGAACACATTAGTATGATACTACATGTAACCCTTTCAGACACATTAAATAAATTTGGCGAACCACTGGAGGCGATTGCAAATACATGTATTGCGATTTAATACAATACAGTAGGCTACTCGTTTATTGAAACTCAAAAGCTGACACTGACTCAATTTCTACATCATAATGAGCTATATAAATTGTCATTGCATTTGATTGCAAGTTGTTATAATATATTTTGCATTACAGTATACTATGTTACATACTACAGATTCATGGCATTACATTACAGAACTGTCGTCCAAACAGGTAAGTTACAGAAGTTACATAAAGTGAGAAACGTTCCATTGGCAATCCGAGATGGCATAGCCTACATCTTTCCAGAAAAGAAAGCTTAGAACGATTGGAAAAGTTTCAACAGTACTCGCTAGATGACGATAGAGCCATTACAGATTTCAAAGCTCTTACTTTCTCCCATACAACCTTCCTAAGAACTGTTCAGAATAATTTATGTCGAGATCAACGGCATTTGTTGCCATTATTGTATTGTATTGTATTGTATTTTGATTTATTCAAAACTGGCTGTCATAACGCAGCCAACATCAAAAGTGCGTAACTTAGGCCTATATGGTTATTAAGATGTCGTTAGACTCTGGATCCACTTCGTCTTTCAGTTCGACTGCATGCCCTCATGCAAAGCGTCATTAAGAGGCTGGTGGTTTTCAATTTCAGTGCATATCTGAGTGGCTTACTGGACCATTTGGATTAGCCTTCACACAGAAGCTTTAAATTAGTCCTATGTATTAATTATTGATATTATTTTACTTTTCTGTGGTTATTAGACAATTGCGACTTAGTATAAGCGTATGATATGCATGGTCCGAGAGTGGAGTCTCACATTTGCAATAGCCCCATATTTACATATGAATATCTTAAAGGTACTGGTCAATTCTACAGTCCTAGCCCCTGCTTTAATAACGTGGACTTAACAGCTATAGAGACCTGTTATCGAAAACGACTGCCACTTGCCACAAACCACGACTCGTGTGTTATCTGAATCAAAGAATTAGGAGTCTAAGTAAAGGGGAACTGTGTCCCTGTGATTTATGATTTTAGATAATTGCATGGGCGTCCGCAGGAATTTTTGTAGGGGGATGCACAGTTTAAATTGTTGGCACGGGAACTAACGGGGTGCCGAAAGCAACCGGTAGCGTCACACTCACCGCGATTTGGGGGTAACCTGAGGCAGCCATTGGTAAGGAGCTTTAGCGACTTCATTTTCTTAGCCTCGGCATATGAGGGCGGCTGGCCAGTTCTCTCCCTGCCCGTCTCAACTTCCCACCGACAGTGTTCAGTGAGTGGACTCTTTACAGTTGAGCTGGCTAGGGGGCGCAGGTGGAGCAGAATGGGCTGATGTTTTTAAGGACTGGGTCACTGCTAGAGAAATGGGGTTCCCTGCCGGCCATAGCCATCCTGCGTGTAATCTTGCTTCACTGCCAATTAAGCTCGGGGGACTTGGTATTCGACGGGCTGCCTCGCTTGCATTACCTGCCTTTTTGACTTCTGCGGCAATCACCCGCACGCTCCGGTCCTCCATGCTAGGAGCAAGTCACTCAGACAACGACTTCCCATGACTTTAAAGGATCCAACTTACAAAGCATGCTTTAAGCCTGTCCTCTTTTCACGCTGACCTCACCTATAGGTGAATCATATCGAAAGTTAAATATAAGGCCTGTTAAAGACAACGGACCAGTTATATGATTAATGACGACAAGGCTATGACGCTATATAAATTTCATTACATTTATCTATCTATCTATCTATGAAATTTATATAGCGCCCCTTCAAGATTACTATTCTGAGGCGCTCCCGACCCAGGCCCGGTCAATAAGGAAATTCTTAAGTAGTTTATAAAAAGAGACAGAGAAGTCTCGCGGAAGAGAACGCAGGTCAGAGGGGAGACTATTCCAAAGAGAAGGACCCACGATCGAGAAAGCCCGACGCTGTCCAGTGCCAGAGCGACCATGAGGAACCAGAAAGTCACCTCTAAAAACCGAGCGCAGAGATCGGCGACCAGAACAGGCCGAAGTCAAAGTGAACAGCTCCCGAAGGTAGGTAGGTGCCCTACCCAGAACACAGTGCCACACATATAGATGAGACCCGATAATGGATGCGCTGTTGGACTGGGAGCCAGTGGAGGACATCACACATAAAGGCAGAGATGTGGCCAACCTATAGGGATGGACGAAGATCTTGCGACGATGGCAGAGGTCGTGTCACATAGAAGCAGGCCCTGAGTCGGCCTCTGTACGGACGCCAGAGTTAATTCAGCAGCGAAAAGGGCCTTAGGTTTATAACGTTTATTTAACGACGCCATCATAACGACGATGATTGGCGTCATTTCTCATAGCATGTATACAGGGTACACGAATGTTCACGTTTTACTGCTCTAAGCCTTACGTTTAGGCCGCGATATAGACTATATGATACGTAGTCCGATATAGACTACGAAGTAGGTCAATTGAATAATTAACGAGCGCGTATCCATCGCACCCATGTAAAACTAAACGTAACTCACGACGAGCAAGAACAACGGATAAACTGTCATAAACAACATAAAAGATGTAAATCCAGAAATGCGAATAGTAACCGGCAAAACAGTCGAAATTCAGTGAAAACAAACGCTTCCGAACTACATGTAAGATAGACCATTAGAAGAAATCGAAGACCGAGTCTAGCCAGTGTTTTCACGCCGAAGCGCAACCTCGCGATCAATCAATCATGAACAGATTGGTAAAGTACTAACCTGTTCAGACACATCTCTACGGTATGGCACTAGTTTCTTGATAGAGTTCGCAGATTTCGGAAGATTAAGAAACCCACTGTCAATCAATGACCTGCGTATGTCCTCTGATGTGGCAAAAACTCTAAAAGGCAGACCATCACACGCAGTCATCACGGTGATGCGTGGTTGCTGAGAGCGCGTTGTCATTGCTTTCAGAAGATAATTAGCCATCATTACATTCGTTACTCTGTAACCCACTTTGGCAGAACCAGAGCTTACTGAAGTAGAAGCTGCGTGGGAACCATCGCGGCCTATGCTTTGTGCTTGGACTAGGAGGCCTAACATCTTTGGTTTCGTCAGATCGACAAGGGTCACCAACGTCCTCGTGTTTGAGCAGGCTTATCTTATTCGTGGATCGAGATGAATATCCATTATCCTTGTTGAACTGCCGGTAAGTTTCAGCTGCGATTTACATAACTGGCACTGAGTCATCTGGCCCACAGAATCGCGAACGAAGTGTTCCCAAACACGACTCCTTACATTTGCTGATTTAGACATTGTTTCTTAAGTCAATAAATTTAAATAAAAACAGATTACCGTTATTATTTCCGAATTCGATGCCACGACGCCGACAAGTCAATACACTCAAAATTAGTCACTTTTGTGTGAAATGCGAAGCCTCACTCATATGACGTCACCAGTAAAGACATGGAATGAGCCGATAAATTAGTTGGTAGAAGTAGTATTACGTAACCCGTTATCAACCACTATTGTTTCCATTACTCTGCATTTGTGAGTTTCACAGTGTGAACGACGGTGAAAGTGACGCTTTTCAAACCCCTCGAACCCGGGTTTCAATCGCTTTCAACCCGGGTTTCGGGTTGAGAAAACTTCCGAGTTGCCCGAGTAACCTGGGTACCATAAACCCGGATTTGCATTCCCTAGCTCAAAGGGTGCGTACTTTCGCGTAACGTTGGATTTAGTTAGCTTACACCGCTTGCCATGCTTGACTTGTTATTAGTGACCGAGAATTTCCCTGCATGCATAGCCTACATAATTTCCCTGCATGCATAGCTACATATATACATATATTTATATATATATATATATATATATATATATATATATATATATATATATATATATATATATATATATATATATATATATATATATATATTCCTCTATATCTAAGTTATATTTGCCCAAATTTAAATTGGCAACTCTTGCAGCCCCAACTGTGCCGCTCTATAGGCCTATACTACATTCCCTACTTGGTCTAATGGGTCAACGCTGTAGCCTACTTTTGTAGTGTCGCTACACAATAAATACATGGTATGTCTCCGTATGTGCTACAAAAGCCACTGAAGGTGATTACAAAATATATATTCTGCAATTAAGGGAGCTATATGAATTGTCATTACATTTGATATCATTATATTGCACTGCTATTTGTATTGTATTCTGCATTCGCACTACATTATATAACAGAGCTACAGTACATGACATTACAGAGCCATCGTCAACGTAAGTGAAATGCAGAAGTCACGATGGCAAACGTGTGTCCTGGGAAAGAAAGCTTAGGAAAGATTCCGCAGTATTCGCTAGATGGAGCTATCTGAGATTTCATAAAGGACTTACTTAGTACTTACTCGTCCAGTTCGACTGATGCACTGCGTCATCCAAATTCATTCATTCATTCATTACGAAGTTTTATATAGCGCCCCTTCAAGGTTACTACTCAGAAGCGCTCCCGACCCCAGCACGGCTGAAAAGGACAGTTTTGAGGCAAGTATAGAAAGATTCAGAGTGGATTCTGGGATGCAAGCGCAACGTCAAAGGAAGCCCGTTCCAGAGGGAGGGGCCAACCACTGAGAAGGCCCGATTCTGCTGTTGATTATCAATTTCAGGGCATATCGGAAGGAATCAGAAAGACCGTTTGACCCTACCTTCACACGGAGATGTTGACTTCGAGTTTGAAATCAGTTCTATTCATTAATTATTGATATTATTATCTTCTTTCTGTTGTAATCGACATATGCGAATTTGAATAGGCTTATGATGATGTGCATGATTTGAGATTGGGATCTTACATTTGCAATGAATCAGAGCTTCTCAGAATATCTCAAAGGTCCCAATCAATTTAACCGTCTATCATCAGCCTCTGCGAAGCTAGCCTAGCTAGTATTGCTTTATGGATTTAACAGCTCGAGACCTTTGTTGGCGAATATGACCGTCCCTTATAACCGCGTAGTACGGTGTCCTATTGGTTAGAGCGCTCGGCCTGTAACGCAGAGCGTACGGGTTCGAGGCTTCGAGCCTCACCAGAATTAGTTACATGTGTAGGGACCTTGAGCAAGTCCTTCGCGCACAATTTCTCTGCGTCATCAATGTTCTGCCGTATGCTCTTCTGAGCTTTGGAAGGAGGGCATTCAGGCAATATCAAATACAGTAGTGTTGTATATATTGTACAGGGTGGCCCAATATAAAATTTTCCCACCGGATAAAATGCAATTTCTCCACAACCAATTGAGCATTTACAGAGGAATGATTTTGCAACAATCCATAAAACTTTCAGTAAACAATTTGCATAGCTTCAAAAGTTACAGCTGTTTAAATTTGTTATTTCCTTTTTTCCAGTTTTCCAAAGAAAAATGGACAGTCACTTGCAATTTTCGATGTCAAATAAAATCATCTTTCATTGTGAAATCAGAAATCTGTTCAGCAGTTTATCTCAAGGCATGTTCGAAGTGTCCACCCCTAGCTTTCACACAAGCTCGAAGTCTTTTTGAGAAGCTCAGTATGGCCTTGTTGATTGAGTCCTGCGGCAGCTGGTTCCATACTATAGCTGCAAGACTTTTTTCAGCTCGTCAATGTTCTTCGGCTTTGGATGAAATGTCTTGTATACCGTTCAAGCAGAGCTCCCCAGACGTGGTGGCCATTCATCTTTGCCAATGAATTCACTGCAGTTGGTGGCAATAAAGCCTTGACCCAACCGTGCCGTGTGAGCAGGCGCACCGTGCTTCTGGAAAATGAAACCAGACTTGCAGTCTTCAATGAGTCTGGGTAACAGAGTTTCAACGTAAAGTTGAGCGTTTACTTTAGCCTTGTCTGGGATGAAGTGCAGTCTTCCCTTATCGCCGTAACACACGCCAGCAGAACCATGATGTGCTTCGCAAAATTGGATCTCTCGACCACCAGGCGACTTTTCGTGAAAATCGCGGTTTTTTGCCGGCAGACCAAACGCACTTAATATATTTTAAAATATCTGCAATTATTAACAGCTTGTTTCATAAACAATTTCTTTACAACTTGTAATGAGGTCATATGACGGCATAATTTTTTGGGTGTTACAAAACAATTTCTTTGTGAAAAAATCTTAAAGAAATAACTGTTATTGGACCGCTCATCTGCGGAAATTTGGAAAAATGAAATTGAATATTTAAACAGCTGTAACTTTTGACGCTATGCAAATTGTTAGGTGAAAGTTTCGTGGATTGTTGAAAAATCATTCCTCTGTAAATGCTGAAATTTTCATAGAAAACTCTCTATTGGTTGCGGAGAAATTGCATTTTATCCGGTGGGACATTTATATTGGGCCACCCTGTATATTGCAGGGATGGCGAACTTATGGCAAGTGTGCCCAAAGTGGCACGCGTTCACAATTTTTGGGCACTCGGAATGTGGAGCGTCCCCCAAAATTTCAAACTCAGAAATACAAAATCACTGTAGGAATCCATATTTTCTTTTATGAAGGACTTTAGCACCATTCTAAAACCATCTTTAAAATAATGTCTTTTAATTCACGTTTTTACGCTTTGTCAATTAATTAAAACCTACACGAGAAAAACAATTACATCAGCTAAAAAAATTCCGAGGATACGCGATGGTATTTTTAAAACGCTTTAGCGGCATTTTGGCACGTACCTTTAAAAAGGTTCGCCATCCCTGGTATAATTATTGCACTATAAATCAGGACTCTTGTGCTGTCTTGATCCAAGAATTGTAATGTGTTCTTGTGGTCTATTATTTAAAATAATTGGAAATTAGGCAGGTATCAGTATTCATGTGTTTTTGTTAATTACCTTTCAAATCTCACCCTCGTTGCACGATAACTAAAATGCCTTTCTTAGAAACAATGGAAGGTTATGGCTGGAATGAAATGTATCATCAATAGGCTATCCACCTTAAAGTAGTAAAAGTTTCCATTAATTATGTCAACAAAATAGGGGGAGGGGGTTTGGAAAAGTTTGACAGTTTTTGACAAGGGAGGAGGGGGTTCGGTATAAGTTGACGTCAAGAAATATTTCTCCAATAAATCAACAAAGACCCTTCAGAATGGTAGCGAAAACATTAAGAAATGCTAAAAAATGTATAAAGTGCTTAATGTTTAATACTACTAAAAGCTAGTAATAAACTGAAACTCATATATTTTGAAATTCGAGATTGCATTTTTTAAGTGTAAAACAATGTAAAAAAATGATTTTACATATATTGAGCCATTTTGTTTCTTTCTTGTAGGGGGTTCTGGGATTGTTGACATATTTTTTAGGGGTCCGTCAATGTTTGACAGTTGTTGACAAGGGGAGAGGGGGTCAAAAGCTGCCTAAAATTTGTTGACATAATTAATGGACGACCCCAAAGTAGTGTAATCGTGATCTCCTACTGATTTTCAGCAGAGCGCGCGTTGGTATAGGAATTTTCAGTGACGTAACATGGATGAGTCATCGATTTGTTGAGCGACTTCAGCCTGTATTTAAATAGTCAAGGAGTGCAGTGCTATACAGAACTCTGCCACTGCCCGTACTCTGGCAGTGCCAGTTCCAAGCCTGGATGAAGGAGGAGGGCGACGCTTATGATCTTTGTTATCACACAATGTCGTTAAACTCAAACTATTAGTGCCATGCACACCGCAAAAGCCTATAGCTTCTTGAGTACAGTCGATTGTTTGCGTGATAAGTATATTTTATTAATTTATACTGAAAATCACGATTCACAAATTTCTGCTCTTGATATTTTTATATTGGCAACAGTTTTTTTTAGATATAGGCCCTAATATAATAATCTGAAGTCCTATTTTGTCTTTGCTGGAGTCGATGATACGCTACAGATAGGGTCATAGTCTACAGTTCGAAGTCCACTCTATTGACAATCTTCGGAAGGTTGCCGACAATTAGCTAATTCCTTCCCTGTTAATCGCAACCGCGTTACAACATTAGGAATATAGGTTTCCATCTCTCCATGCACTGTCAGTAGATGGAACCATTCGATTGAACTGAGTTGAGGTTCTGGAGTCCTTTGATGATTCCGTAAGTGTTCAGGTGGTAGACGAAGAATTCCATGACGTACATGTCCTTGATGTAGTGGAAGGAAATAGCATAGTCGCTCAAACTATCCAGTCCCTGCGTAATGAAAGTCAGAGACATAAGATACATAGAGCAACGGACGAAACGACGAATAGACAAACGAACAGTTGTACATATGTACACATACATACATACTTATAGACATATGCACATACATGCATATATAAATACATACATACACACATACATACATCACGAATACACACATACATGCATACATAAATACATGCATACATAAATATATACTTACACACATATATAAAATACATAGGCCTATACACACAAATACCTACATACATCAAAGGTAGATAAGTAGACAATACTGCATGTATACATACACGCATACATATACATACATACATACATACATGCATGCATGCATGCATGCACACATACATACATACATACATACATACATACATACATACATACATACATACATACATACATACATACATACATACATACATACATACATACATACATACATACATACATACATACATACATACATACATACATACATACATACATACATACATACATACATAAATACATACATATATACATACATACATACATACATACATACATACATTATACATATATACATATATAGCGTTTCTCGGTCATCCGAATCTTGCGCGGTTTGAGACCGATGATAGACACCAAAAAAAGTTGTAGAGATGCATTATTAAGTTTACTTCATCCAAACATTCCGTACAGCAGACCGGAAGAAATCTCTCCCGATTATACTTAAGAGTTTATGCACAGAATTCCCAGCCGATGGCCTAATTAGTGACCTGGTGTGTATACCGTCAAGAGCAAGATCTATTTAGGTAAGGTATTTGCCATATTTGGTGAACCACGTAGTTAAGGGTTAATGGGTTAAGGGTTAATTTAGGTAAGGTATTTGCCATATTTGGTGAACCACGTATAGTTAAGGGATGAAGGGTTTCTCCCTTCTTCTGGTCCTCTAGGCCAGCCGACTTCATCATTCGCTATCTGGCTCACTGACTCTATTAATCGGTGTGTCTGTGTGTCTGTCTGCCTGTCTGTCTGTCTCTCCCTCTCTCTTCATCTTTCTCCTGCTGTTCCCAATGTTGATCTACACACTACACAAACTAAACTACACATACACACGTGCATACATACACATATACATAAACAGATAATAATAGGCTAATACTCTTCGTTTAATATTTTCAAACTGACAATTACGCAGTGTGATAACAATTCAGTATGAACGGATGATCACAAGTTATTACAGGAGTGGAATTTAACTGTATACGGCATCCATGCAAGGCGCCCATCATCTCATTTTACCAATGCGCCATCTCGCGAATGATAGGCTGAGTAGACCTTTTTTGAGAGGGTACGGGAAGCGATCCGCTACCTACTGGGCTTCATGCCAGTGATGCTACCACTTACCACTACACTATGGACTCCCCAGTACACACACACACACACACACACACACACACACACACACACACACACACACACACACACACACACACACACACACACACATATATATATTTATTTATTTATTTATTTATTTATTCGTTTATTGAGAAAAGCAAAAACGCTGACAAAAACGCAGAATAAACTATTTTTATACAGGCTAATGATCTGGGAATAAATTGAGAGTTGTCCTTGGGTGGGAGAGTTTGGTTGTGTGCTCTAGGTCTTAATTGGTGAGAGTAGAGGTCGGAGTGGAGGTAGGAGTTGGTGAAGTATACATGCTTGGGGTTGTGCATGTGCAATATGGAGAAAAGGAGTTTCGCATCGGCTACGTTGGCAAGTTCAGAGACTGTTTTAAAGGATTGCTCTGGGTAACATTAGATAGACATACATTTGCATAAACGAGCATACCTTTTTCGTTCCGTTATGTTTGTCTCTTTCTTTGTACCATTTTGCGTACACTCCTTTAATGTGATATTTTGCCTCAAAACAGTGGAATCTCGACCTTCCGAGAGCATCGAGCGAATCTCCGAACCTCACCCCTAACGACTCCATGCACCGCCCAAAATCTACATCTTCAGATCCGCTATTGAATTCGCAACCCTTGGTCTGACTACGTTTCAGTCCGTACCTCCTCAGGGCTTCTCTGCTTGCTACGTACCCGGCTCCACCGCTTGGGTAGCCCTGCTTTACGTGCTTTAGAAACAACTGACCGAAGTACACGAGAGAGTTGTGATCCTGCGCCGATAGAAAGTAGCGAAGATTTTCCATAATGACGTAAGTGTCGTCATCAGCCTTCAAGAACCAATCATAGTCAGCCAAATAGTGTTCGTAGGCGTGGTCAAACGCCTCACGTGTCTTGTCGCCAAGGTGATGGCGCCCGTCCTTTACGTTTAAAACGAGCTTTGGTAAGTTATCGTCTGCAGAGCGGGTCACAAACAGAAGTTTGTTGCATCGTTTGCCCCAAGTTGCGTTGACATGAATTGCCTTTTTCTGATGATTTTCAGGGTAGGTCATCACAAGACAAAGAATTCGGACTGTTTGGTAGAGTCTGTCGGCTTCGGTCGTATCGTCTGAAAAGTATGAATGGCCTATTGTTTAAACAAAGAATTCTATGTCTATAGCCTATCTGCACATTCTTAAACGACCATAAATTTAACCATCGGGCCGCATGCAGCCGGTATTCGGACGACCATGGAACGAGCATGCTCACATTACGAATATTAAGCGTTGATAGAAATTGACGAATACGCCTATTTACGAATATTAAATCTAGCCAAAGAATATTTATTTCTTTAAATTTCGGTACTTTTCGGTTAATTCACCCGAATAAATTTCTATGCCTTTATTCCCTTTTAAGCACCCTGGGACTGTTTCATGTCTTCTAATGACGACACTAATCTTAACCCTGACCCTAACCAGGGTGCAAAAAACCGAATTTTTTCAAAATGAAAAGTTGTTTTGTTTGTTTTTTTATGTTTTTTTGTTTTTTATTTTTTTGTTTTTGAGATTTTCCTATTTCGGATCATAAAACTCATAAAATGGCATAATACCGTTCAAATTAATCAGATGCATATAAATTAAATTAACTAGAACAGTAGAACCGTAGAATGTCATAAAACGAAGTTAACAAAGACCATACAACAATTGCCAAGAGAGTTGAAGAGACGCCATTTTTGGCATTTATAATTTCAAAATTTGTAAAAAACAAAATGTGCGATTTTTTTTGTTTTTATATGATTTTTGTAAAGGCGGAATTCTAAACCATATATTTGACACCCTTTGAAAATTATTTCTTGCGGAAGACGTGATTTGACGCCATTTACCCTGTTGTATGAAGTGTCCATTTTATCCGCGTGCCCGTAATTATCTCCACACTCATAATTCTTGGAAAGATGATCTCTTAGTCCAGACTATGATTTTCGACTACAGGGAATTTGAAAGCCCATATTTGAGAGTATGCGGTGATCACGTTCCACGTGACAACACTCGCCGTGACATTCCAAGTGAACCCACTTATATCTCCACAGCCATAAGTCTGGAATGGTGACCTAGGTGTCGACCACTAGGGTTCCTGCTACAAGGAACCTGACATGCCTCCCACTCTGCTGTAGACACGAATATCATCCGTAAAGGAACAGAACTTTAAGAGAAACCATTGCAATTTCAATTGTTAAGTAAAAGTTTGACGTCATGTCAAACAGCGTCACGCAGAAGCAATTTTATGAAGTAAGAACCGTTTCGTAGGAAAAACATTATTCAGGAAGAATTGCCAAAGGAATATTTTTGAATACCGGTATCTCTTACGTTTTAAAAATTATGCGTGAAAAACCGCTCTGCAGTAAAAAAAACTGCTCTCAGGTTGCGGCATAAGGGCTACTGGGTTAAGTAGATTAGATCAAACGACTTCCCGGAAGTGTACGCAGGAATTTTTTATAGGGGACGTAAAGTTTTAAATCAATGGCACGGGGACTAACGAGGGTGCCGAAAGCACGTCACCCTCGGCGCTCGATCCCGCGATTAACGGGCGTGGGGCGGATCCCAACAGCCGTCAGCGCTTTTGTAAGCATTTGACATGATATGGGGGCCTGTTGTTAGCGTTCTGGGATCCCGTTTTCAGCTGAACGTTTATTTCAAAAACATAACTGCTAAAAATTTCAATGTTTTGTATATTTAAGTTTCTAGGTCATCTTGACTAGTTTCGTTAAAAATTTAAATTTAAAATATGCGAAAAATCCAGGGGAGCAAATGCTACCCCTCGCTCCCCCTGCGGACGCCCATTGAAGCCATGGTACGATTTGTGGTTGGTAGCTGTAGAAAACCCCATGGTCGGAAGTAAGATGAAAATGTAAGGGAGAAAATCTAACTAGTAACTACATGTAGGATGGCAGATGCCAGATATGCTGAAGCAGTGGGAAGCATCACCTATACACCACGGTGTCACCACCCCAGCAAATCGCACCCTACCCGATATGGGTCCTATTATCTACTTCGTAATGGTTTACTACACATTCGTAACAGTATTAGGCCTAGTCTAATTCTACCGCTCCGCTACAAAGTAATATAGCCTATTTGTACCTATACAAATATTAAATACACATAAGTTTTATTTCAATTCTGGTAGAGCAAACACGTTTGCAAAATACCTTCGTGAAACGGACTGTCAGTGAAGGAAATCTGGTCGACATTTGCGGTGACTACTTCTGGCAACGTGGCTCTGATCGGTTCGCTCTCATTTCCGTTTATATCTGCTGACCAGACAACGTCTCCTGTTGGGTATAATAGTGTCGATCGCTGAATGACAATTGAATACGAAAACAGCATGCCAACAGCAAACCCGAGCAGAAGCGGGAAGGCAAATCCTGACAGTGTTACCATTTCACCTAAATCCAATCCAGTGTATAATTATAGGGGACTTATAATTAGGCCTATATGCTTACAACGCCGTTATTACAATACGCGAAGTACTAGTCAAAGTAAAACCGATGTTCGTAATCGTAATCCTCTAGATTTGAGATGTCAGGTAATCTGGAAATCTGATCTAATAACTTCTGTAGCGCCGATATTGTAATATACAAGGGATGATAGGCTAACTCTACTAGACTTCCATGCATGGGATGATAACTTGGAAAAGACGTAGTTTGAGCACGGTAATCCAATCCAACAGCTATCGTAGCGTGTGTATACGAACATCTACACTTATATATCGGTGTAGGAACCTAATGTCGTTGAAGGTTTGGCCCTGCTGGGAGTCTGACCGAAGCAACACATGGCGCATTAGGCTACACGTGTAACCTTCGCTATTGATACTCTAATAGGGCCCATACAGATCGTCCGTTTTAGCCAGTCCACGCAATGAATGCACGAAACAACTAATTACACCCCTTTCCGAATTATGTCTGACAGTGTAGCACACAATCATTTGACTGGAACGTTCGTATACATAAAACTCTGGTGCTAAAGCCATACGCAGTGTCGCCTGCAATGCCCTGTATCTGCAACGGATAACGATCTTCAATTTATACGGTTTCATTTGAAGCGACCGGCTTTAACAGATGCCTGCATCGTACTGTAGAAATCATTCGATTATGCAAGATCCAAAAGGGCAGACCGCAGAGCCCGCTTATGAGTCACTGATGACGTAAGGAAAAGCGCGCGAAAGCCACCAATCAGAAACGTATATTGAAAACGTGCCCGAGAAGGAATCATTGCTGACGTCAGCTTGCATTGGTGTTAATAAATCACAAGCAATTCAGCAAATCGATGACTCATCGATGTTTCGTCACGAAAAATTTTTATGCAAACGCGCGCTCTGGTGAAAATCCTAAGGAGATCACGAGGTCATTCTCTGTGGAATGGACTAGGTCCTTCTCTGTGGAATGGACTTCCTCCACCGGTTCGCTCTGCCATCCTTTCTGGTAGTCTCTCCTCATCTTTTTCGAAACTAAAATCCTGCCTTTTCTCCTCGGGTTGCTCGCACTGGGAGCGCTTCTGAAAGGCTTTTGCTGTGAGAAGCGCTTTATAAATAGCCAAATACAATACAATACAATACGATTACACTACTTCTACTAGTTTAAGATGGATCGCCTATTGATGATACATTTCACTCCAGCCATAACCTTCCATTGCTTCTAAGAAAGTCACTTTCGTTATCATGGGGACCTGAGGATGAGATTTGAAAGGTGATAAAAAAAACATGAATACTGATACCTGCCTAATTTCCAATTATTTTAAGTCACAGACCACAAGGACACATTGTCGATTTAACTACAATTCTTGGTTCAGGATAGCACACGAGTTCTAATTTATAATACAATATACGATATATACAGCACAACTGTTTTTGATATTGCCCTCCTTCCAAAGCTCAAAGTGCACACGGCCATACGACAGAACATCGATGTCCCGAGCAATTGCGCGCTAAGGACTTGCTCAAGGTCCCTACACGATTACTGTGAGGCTCGAACCCATACTATCCTTGTTATAGGCCGAGCGCTGTAACCAATAGGCCGCCGTACTACACGGTTATAAGGGGGCAGACGTTTTCGACAACAGGTCTCGAGCTGTTAAATCCATAAAGCAATACTAGCTAGGCTAGCTTAGCAGGGGCTGATGATAGATGGTTAATTGATCAGGTCCTTTGAGCTATTCTGAGAGACCCGAGGTCATTGCAAATGTGAGATCCCAATCTCGAATCATGCACATCATAAGCCTATGCAAATTCACAGATGTCGCTTACAACGGAAAGAAGATAATAATATCAATAATAAATGCATAGAACAGAATTCAAAATCGAAGTCTACTTCTCTGTGTAAAGGTAGGGCCACGTGATCTTGCTGATCCCTTCCGATGCAAAGATTTTAACGGGGAGGAAGATGAACCACTGATAACGCAACTGCGAATGAGGGCGCGTGATGCATTCTGGTCTATCCAATGTGAAAACGATTAGTTCCGATCTCTACAATGTTAAAATCCATCAGTTAAAAGTCGTTTTATACGCAATGTTTTGCAGCATTTAGCTTTTTGGCCGAGTAGAAAGTTAGGTAGCATGCCGCACTATTGTGCAGCCTTGAATTGTGGCAATGCCTGCGAGAAAAAGCTTGGAATTTCGTTTTTCTGTTTCCGAAGCGAAGCTACACGTAGGCGTACGTAGAGCCCTGCGCCGACTTCATAGTGTCGGCGGCGGCGCGCCGGTCAATTTTGGTCGGCGGCGGCGGCGCGCCGCCGACCAACAAAAATCGGCGGCGGCGGCGCGGCGCGGCGTGGTCGGCGCCAGTAACGAATCCAGAATTTTATGGGTCAAATGGGCGGCCGAACTTTTGAAATATTTTGAATTTCCACACTGTAATTGTAGCATTTTAAGCCGTCGTATGAACAAATTTCTCTATTATTTCAGTGCTGATAGCAATGAGCAGTAACTCGTACTTAAGATGTAGTTTGAATCGTGTTTGAGTTTGACACAGACATTACTAGGAAACCAGACATTTATTTATATGAATTTAAAAACTAGAAAAAAGGGGTTTCGTTCAATTTCAAAGTACGCCATGAGCTTTTAGTAAACGAATTGCTGACTGCAAGACATAATTATAAATATAATAAACTTCGTTTATTATTTCAAACTGACACACCACAATATGATCACAATTCATAGTATAAACGGATGATCACAAATCTGTATTACAAGGCGAAGTCTGTTTATTCTGTCCTTCCGTTTTCTTTGTCTGTACGGCTAATGGCTCCGAAACGGAACGGTTTAGCGAATTGACAAATTTTACAAAACATTATTACGCCACGTCTAGGTCAACGCGACTATTGGTAGGGCCTACTTGTCGGTTTTACGACCCCCAAAAATTCTTCATATCGTCACTTTGAAATGGAAGCTGGATTGATGATAAAAATTGTTTCCCGATATGGAAGTGGGATTGATGAAAACATTCCTGTGTTTAAACAGAAGCTGGATTGATAGAAATAATTTTACCCGTAAATAGAAGCTGGATGGATGAAACCGAGTTTTCGATTGAATATATCCTGTATTTTAGCGTATTTTATTATTTATCTTGTCTTCCTGCGTAAATGGAAGTTGGATTGATTAAAATAATTCTTTGGGTAAATAGTAGTTGGATTGATGGATATGAGGAATTTTAAATCACGTAATATATGAAGAATTTTGGGGGTCGTAAAACCGACAAGTCAACGCGACTATTTTCAGCTTGCAATTTTATTTAAACGCCGATATATGGCCATTTTAAATTTCCAACAGTTTCAACGAGGCTGTATCTCAATACCGGCCATAGTATGGCCATTTGTCCACGTCACGCGGGCTAAATATGCAATCTTACGTCACACGGAGCATCTAGGTCAACGCTCTGATTCGCAACCAATACGATGACAGTTGATTTCAAATCAGAAGTGGTCACGCCCACGGCAGAATTTCAAGGCAACACTTTAGGGATACGAAATTTTTAACGAACGTTTTCATTTGAATTTCTATAGATCTCAATCCAACTTTATTTCAACTTAAAATTTACTTTAAATTCAGATTTTTGGACATTAAATTTTTAAGTTTCGATGTGGTCATAGTTTCAATGCCATTGAATTCTAGCTATGCAGGAGTATATATTGCATAGAATTGCAATTAAACAATTTCAAGCAAGCGCGTAAATTCGCCAGAGGGACACACGAAAAATGTGCACATCGTTAAATTCAAATTCACGGGCGCTGACGTAGATGTCGTTAAATTCAAATACACGGGCGCTGAGGAAGATGTCGTTTAATTGAAATACACCGGTCCTGTGGAAGATGTCGTTAAAGTCAAATACACGGGCGGCTACGAAACGAGGAACAAAGCGTCATTCCTCGCAAAGCCGTCTAAAGTAAGGCCTTGTAAAAATACCCCGGGCGAAGCCGGATTCCCTAGTCTAGTAATTAAATAAATCGAATTTAACTGTTTGGCAGCCATGCACGGCGCCCATCACGTCCTACTGCTCATTTTACGAACGCCATATGGCGAATGAAAGGCTGAGTAGACCATTGGAATGGTAGCGGGAATCAATCGCGCGTCCATGCTGACCTTCTACTTTTCGTGCCAAGGTGTTACCATTTACCCTAAACCCCTTTCCATGGTGTCTCACAAGTAATTAATTTTAATTGTTTTCAATTTGCTAAAACTTTAGTCAACGTAACAGGAAGGGTGAGATATATTTTATAAAATACTTATAGATTAAGGAGTCCTGGTGCCATCTTTTTTTCTATCAAAAACAGCTTTTTCCGCAAGTTTGCTTTTAGTAGCTTCAGGCATCGCGATACTATTTATAATTATATCCAATTTATCACAATTAAAGTTAATATTATTTATTTAGAGATCGTGAATTGATTTTATAAATCCCATATAGTCTTTGTTTCATAGCAGTTTAATCCATAGCAGTGTAAAATGTATGTCTGTCTATGTCTACTTCTGTAACACACTGAAGCAAACAATTTATTGTGAAATCATGTAAAAACATGAAAAATGCAACAAAATAATTAAACATATCAGCGTGGCATCGGCGGCGCGCCGAGGAATTATCGGCGGCGGCGGCGGCGCGCCGATCCACAAAAATCGGCGGCGGCGGCGCCCAAGAAATGTCGGCGGCGGCGGCGCGGCGCGGCCGGCGCAGGGCTCTAGGCGTACGGCTTCATTAACACTGTAGAGATAGGAACTTTTCGTTGTTTTCACATTGGATAGACCAGCATGCATCACGCGCCCTCATTCGCACTGCGCAAGCCAATATTCTTTAAGTAGGCCATCTTCCTCCCTGTTAAAATCTTTTGTTCCGATGTGCCCTGAAATTGGTAACCAACAGTTAACACCTGGATGACGCTGTGCATGCAGTCAGTCGAAGTAGTCGAACTGGACGCATATATACCAAAATTCCAACCCATACAGGCATACATGATAGCCTACATCAGTTCATAAATATAATGTTATAGTAAAACTATAAGTTGGATGAGCGATAAAAACATGGTATTAATGGTGAATTATTGCTGGAACATTAGAATTTGGATGAGCATATTTATATCAGAAGTAGCCTAGAACAGTGCTGTCCAACCCGCGGGCCGCATGCGGCCCGCGGGATGATTCTAAGTGGCCCGCCCGAGCTCACTAAATATTTGCAATTTCTGTAAAAATGAAGTAAAAGACAAAGTCACTGGCCTACTTGCATAGCTATTCGTTCGTAACTTGGTTTATCACTTGAAAACCCAGTTCCTAAGACGCACTAAGCTTGTTTACATTTTTAAAACATAGTCTACGGTTCTCATCATGAGCGAAAACCAAAAAAATAAAAATTTACCAATTATAGACCTACTAAAATAATGGACATAGCATAAAAAATTTGCAAGCGCAATTCAAAGCCAAATATCTCACTAAAAAGGTGCTTGAGCATTTATTTTTGCTACTGAAAAGCATGCCATACATTCAAAACATACAATATTCACTATTATTATTCCATAATTAATTTTATACAATGTAATAATGTTCAATAAATTTTAGTCGTTGCTTTTGTGTTTAATGGTGCGGCCCTCGGCTTCAAGAATAACTTCTTCGGTGGCCCGCGGGGTCAAAAAGGTTGGACAGCACTGGCCTAGAAGTTGGATGAGCGATAAAACCATGGTATTGACATAATAGGCGTAGCCACATGGAGGTACGAGTGGGCAGTTGCTTTCTCTTTCTTTCTTATATTATACTGGAACTTCGATTGACCAAACCCCACTAGTAGGGCCACTACGCCTGGATGACTCCTGGAGTTGCCTCCTCTTGAATTTAAGTCTGGCTACGCTTCTGGGTATATGATGCTAATTATTTTAGTAAAACTAGAAGTTGGATGAGCAATCAAAATATTTACAGTAGAAGTAGAAGTTGGATGAGGTATGGAAATATGCTATGGTAGAAGTAGAAGTTGGATGAGCGTTGAAAACATGCCTAAAATACGTTTTAAATATTTATGAACTGCTGTATGGGTTTGGATTTGGGTAAATGCGTATGGACGAGAAATCTCAACTAGCTCCATCTAGCGAATACTGCGGAATCTTTCCTAACTGCGGTAAGCTTTCATCCCAGGACACACGTTTGCCATCGTGACTTCTGCATCTCACTTTCGTGGACGATGGCTCTGTAATGTCATGTACTGTAGCTCTGTTATATAACATAGTGCGAAGTAATGCAGGATACAATACAAATAACAGTTAATATAATGATATCAAAAGTGATGACAATTCATATAGCTCCCTAAATTGCAGAAAGCATATTTTGTAATCACCTTCCGTGGCTCTTGCTGCACATTAGGGGCCGTCCATAAATGACGTCACGCTATTTTGGCCGATTTTTAACCCCCTCCCCTCGTCACACTTCGTCACAAAATGTAAGACCCTCTGAAAATGACGTCACAAAGCTCTGACCCCCCCTAAAACCAATTTCCATGGCGAAGCAAAATGCTCTTTCATGGAACAAATAGCGAAAGCATGAATATTTTAAATTTAACGGTGACCAAATATTGAAATAATTACAAAATTATTAATAATGGTGCCCGTATATATTAAAACAATTAAAACAAAATAATGAAAATTTAATCCTCAAAATTAATGCTGTTCTTATTAAAATTAAATTGTTGTTAATTGTTAAATTTAATAACATAGACCTGGTGTGACGTCACACCTCAGACCCCCATTGCTGCAGAAAGCATATTTTGTAATCACCTTCAGTGGCTCTTGCTGCACATTATCACATACGGTGACATACCATGTATTTATTGTGTAGCGAATCTACAAAAGTAGGCTACAGCGTTGACCCATCAGACCAAGTAGGCGATGGGCCTATAGAGCGGCACAGTTGGGGCTGCAAGAGTTGCCAATTTAAATTGAGGACACTTTTGATATCATTATATTAACTGTTATTTGTATTGTATCCTGCATTACTTCGCACTATGTTATATAACAGAGCTACAGTACATGACATTACAGAGCCATCGTCCACGAAAGTGAGATGCAGAAGTCACGATGGCAAACGTGTTTCCTGGGAAGGACAGCTAGAGGAGTATGTATATATACAATACAAATAACAGTTGTATATATATATATGTTACAGGAATGTGTATAATCAGGGAATATGTATATACCCTGAAATTTTCAGGGTATATGTATATTCCCTGATTCACTCGGGCAATGTATACATTTCCTGAAAAAACCAGGGTATATACATACATAGAACGAGAATTTGTGACTTCAGACTTTAATATTCGTAAATATTCGGGAATATTGGGTCATTTTTAATATTCGTAAAATATTTGTAAATATTCGTTGATGACGTCACTGTTTCCGCTTTGTTTACGAACTAATTTAATTTAAGAGTACTAATTTAAGTATATGTGCAGTGGTTTTGCGGCGCTGTAGTGCTGTGGTCCGTAAGCTGCATGGTATGCTGGTAAACAGACTGTCGGAGTGACGGATGTTTTTGCCTGTTTATATTTTGCATGGGATGACTGGTGACAAATTGCCACCAGTCATCCCAAAAGTGTCCTCAGACAACTGGCATTAAATTTGTTTGTACATGTGTAATGTTACACGCCTAGGTTTATTAGGTCAAAATGTCAAAATAGATTAACCCGAGGGTCTCTCTCTCTCTCTCTCTCTCTCTCTCTCTCTCTCTCTCTCTCTCTCTCTCTCTCTCTCTCTCTCTCTCTCTCTCACACTCACACACACACACACACACTCAGTCTGTCTCTCTACGATCTCTCTGTCTGTGTGTCTCTGTCTGTCTGTCTCTGTCTGTCTGTCTGTCTGTCTCTCTGCGTTCTCTGTCTCATCTCTGAAATCCACGCGCCCAGTATAATTATTATGTTCCAGTCTCACTTTCAAATGATGCGCTTATAGTGCTGAGGGATAGGGAATAGCGGGAGCTTAGTCATAATTTGGGCGCCAAAAATGTGAATGTCGCATGATCGGCCCCGGCCTGCCACCAGTTTGTACGTATGTACACGGTGGTTCAATAAAAAGTAAGCCAAACTTTATAGACAAATATTAACTGCTTGAACTATAAAAAAATTATTTTATTAATAAAATTTTCAAAATATAAATATGCACATACTTACTTTTTTATTTTAATGACTTCCGGTTTATATTTGCTACTCAAAAAAGCAGACGATAATACGAGACAAAACATAAGCAAGAAACTAGCAATTTCCGAAAAAATGCCTTTTAATAAAGAGGATTATGTCGTAATAGGTTTTACTGAATCCAAAAATTAGAGCAGTCGTCAATTTCTACGAGAGTTTCCATAAAAATATTGGGCCAGAAGGGGATTAGATAAATTGCTTCAACAAATAGACCTAAGCGTAACAGGGTAAGTCGACCGCGTCGTTGGTAGCGGCAGACGAAGGTCATCGCATACTGAAGAAAACGTTGCCGCGTCATTGGTAGTGGCAGACCGACAGAAAAAGACAGACATACGACATAGAAGAGATATAAGGAGACAGACAGATGGACACGCACCCTGACAGACGGAGACAGGCAGACATACTGTTTGCATTCATTCAAAAATTTATATAGCGCCCCTGCAAGGTAACTTCAGAGGCTCTTCCAACTCCAGTCCGGGCAAAAAGGTAAGTTTTCAAATGACCATAAAAAGTATCAGTACATGATCTAGGGAACAGACGTAGCTCCCGATGGAGGCTATTCCAAACCCTAAGGCCTAACACAGAGAATGCTCGGTTCTGCGTAGATAGAAGTACTTATATGAAATACAAAGTTTGGCTTACTTTTCACTGAACCACCGTGTATGTATGTATGTATGTATGTATGTATGTATGTATGTATGTATGTATGTATGTATGTATGTATGTATGAATGTATGTATGTATGTATGTATGTATGTATGTAAAACTATGCATGCATGTATGTGATGTGTGATTGAACATCTGGATGTGACATTCCAGAACAGATCAGACTATATAGATTGTAATCCAATAGATGGGACGAACTATATTATGTGCGTTTGTGATTGTGTGGATATGGAGGTCGTATTGACTCACTGAGACCATCTGGAACACGCATACGACTCTTGCGCTGTTCTCCTCTCCCGTTCGAAATCCAGTCCTCCGAAGAGATCCACCTCTGATCGGCCCCGGCCTGCCACCAGTTTGTATGTATGTATGTATGTATGTATGTATGTATGTATGTATGTATGTATGTATGCATGCCCGCATGCCTTTAGAGACTTCGAACAATAAACCAAGTGAAGTTACTGATTATAAGATGACTAACTCTAATATATAACTGTTCTTATGCATATTTTGGCACTGATTTTTTTTAGAATTAATCCCGGATTTTGAAGAATTAAGAATTAAAAGAACTAAAAAATAAAAAAATTAATATTTGTTCGCCAGTTTTAATATTCGTCAATATTCGTCAAGTTTTAAAAATTTTAATATTCGTAATATGCGCATACTCGTTCTATGTATACATATACCCTGAAATTTTCAAGTCATTTCTATACACATACCCTGAAAAGCTTACAATAACACATTAAGCCAGATTTCTATACACGTATCCATCCTGAAAATGTCAGGGTATGTGTAACATCTACTGTTACATTTCACAAGAACTTTGAAGCATGTGCATCTGTTTGTTTTATGTATTGGCTGTCATACGCCATTCGTTAATTATTCAATTGACCTACTTCGTAGCCTATATCGGACTACGTATCATATATCGCGGCCTACACGTAAGGCCCTCTTCGCTGCTGGACTCCGACGACCGTACAGAAGCCGACTGATGACCTGCTGCCATATGACACGACCTCTGCCATCGTCGCAAGATCTTCGTCCGTCCCTATAGGTGTGGCCACATCTCTCTGCCTTTATGCGTGATGTCCTCCACTGGCTCCCAGTCCAACAGCGCATCCATTATCGGGCCTCATCTGTATGTGTGGCACTGTGTTCTGGGTAGAGCACCTACCTATCTTCGGGAGCTGTTTACTTTGACTTCCGCCTGTTCTGGTCGCCGATCTCTGCGCTCGGCCTCTAGAGGTGACTTTCTGGTTCCTCATGCTTGCTCTGGCACTAGACAGCGTCGGGCTTTCTCGATCGTGGGTCCTTCTCTTTGGAATAGTCTCCCCTCTGACCTGCGTTCTCTTCCGCGAGACTTCTCTGCCTCTTTTTACTTAGTGAGAGTTTCCTTATTGACCAGGCCTGGGTCGGGAGCGCCTCTGAGTAGTAACCTTGAAGAGACGCTATATACATTTCATAGATAGATAGATAGACAGATAAATAAATGTAATGAAATTTATATAGCGTCATAACCTTGTCATCATTAATCATATAATGGGCACATTGTCTCTAACAGGCCTTATATTTTACTTTCGCTATGGTTCACCTCCAGGTGAGAGGTCAGCGTGAAAAGACGGCAGGCTTTAAGCATGCTTTGTAAGTTGGATCCCTTAAAGTCATGGGAAGTCGTTATCTGAGTCACTTGCTCCTAGCATGGAGGACTGGAGCGTGCCGGTGCCTGCAGCAGACGCCAAAGAGGCAGGTTATGCCAGCGAGGCTTCCCGTCGAATACCAAGTCCCCCGAGCTTGATTGGCAGTGACGCCTGAGATCCATTATTATTATTATTATTATTATTATTATTATTATTATTATTATTATTATTATTATTATTATTATTATTATTATATTATATAATATTATAATAATAATAATAATAATAATAATAATAATAATAATAATAATAATAATAATAATAATAATAATAATAATAATAATAATAATAATAATAATAATTATAATAATAATAATAATATTAATAGTAGGCCTACTCTTGACTCTACACCATCTGCATTTCTGGTTTCGTGCAACACAGAGCTATCAACCTTTACGCAGCAAGTCGTAATCGATTTGTAAATGACAAGTGCCCTTACTGTCTGTCTGTCTGTCTGTCTGTGTGTCTGTCTGTCTCTCTGTCTGTACATCTGTCTCTGCATCAATCTCCCCGCTTCGAACTTTCAAACTGCATCACTTGACAAACAGTAGCTTGAACAGCAATCGATTTTAGTCAATGCCGTACACATATTGATCTCCCTGTAAATGCATATAATATATATAATAACTATAATACATGTATGTATTTTTATGTATAATATAATATACATATGTATATATATATGTATATATATATATATATATATATATATATATATATATATATATATATATATATATATCTGTCTCAAACAGTTGTACCGGTCCATGTAGAAACTCTTTTAAATATTGGCAAAAGAAGCATCTGTGTTTGCTATTATCGGGCATCTCACGACAGCATCTGTTCAAAACTGTCATAAACTCTCATCCTTAAATCCATTGAATACAATAACTGTGCACTTGCATATATCGAACCATTTCCTCTTCTTGTGGTATTTTGCACGCAAACATCTCAAAGCAATGTCTATGAATAGCATACACTGTTGCATAATATATAATAATACATTCTTTATTAATTCAAACTGACAATTACGCAGGATGATTACAATTCAGTATGAACGGATGATCACAAGTTAGGCTGAGTGGACCTTTGGGAAGGTGCGGGAAGCGATCCCGCTTCCTACTGCTTTTCATGCCAGTGATGTTACCACTACACTATGGACACTCCCTCAACGACTTCGATATAGTGTTCTAATAAAACTGCACAAAACATTACAGCGAACCGTGTTAAAAGCTGCAATCTGTTGGAGAGGATAAGTCGAATGGCTAAATAAAGAATAAGCTTACAAACTTACTTACGTACTTACTTAAGACATAATTATACAAATCTGTTGGATCTTGTATAATCTAATGATTTCCATAGCACAATGTACAAAGCAACAAAGCATGACATGCTAGCATCTGTTAAAGCCGGTCGCTTCAAATGAAACCGTCTTAAAGATCGTTATCCGTTGATAGATGCAGGTCATTGCAGGCAGCGTATGGCCTTGACACCAAAGGTTTTATGTCTACGAACGTTCGAGTCAAATAACTGTGTGCTGTTGTCAGACATTCGGAAAGAGGTGTAGTTGGTCTTTATCCATCTAGTTTAACTTGCGGGAATCTTGCTTGCAATCTTGCAATCTTGCAATCTTGCTTGATTGCTTGCTTGAGCCACAGGCTAAAAAGTCAAATCTTGCGACGACTAGTTCGATCACTTACAATCATTCAATCGTCGTGAAACTTGGCAGACAGACTCGCCCTCGCACACACTTCATTCTATCAAAATTTCAGCTCCCCCAAAAAAGGCTAGCTTATAGAATCGGGGACTCAACTTTTCGAATCGGGGAATCCCCTTTTCCGACACGCAGCGTTGTGATTGGCCAGCGTTGCCATTGGCTGCAACAGAAACAGGTGCGGTGCTTGATTAAACGGACGCTATGTTGTAAAATGAACGCGGACTATATATTTGTAGAGGTAACTGCTTAATATGACGGATTATAGGATACTAGATGGATATAGTAAAAAACTTTGTTTTTACTATTGGTTCTTTTTATTTATATATTCATTGCGTGAACTGGCTAAAACGGACGATACGCCATCTGTAGGCTATATTAATAGTATCAATAGCGAAGGTTAGTTAGTGCGTGTAGCCTAATGCGCCACGTGTTGCTTCGGTCAGACTCCCAGCACTGGCCAGCAGGCATAAACCATCAAGAACAAAAGGTTCCTAAATCGATATATAAGAGTAGGTGTTGATATAAGGAAGTAGCCTATACAAATGTCACGACAGCTGGTGGGTTAAATTACCGAGTTCAAACTATGCGTCTTTTCGAAGTTATCATCCCACGCATGGAAGTCTAGTAGAGTTATTATTAATAGAGTATATTACGATATCGGCGCTACAGAAGTTATTAGATCAGATTTCCAGATTACCTGACTACTCGTATTGTAATACCGGCATTGTATACATTAATAATATTATAAGTCCCCTGTATACAAGTAAGATGATAACGGTGTCAGGATTTGCCTTGCCCCTTCTGCTCGGCTTTGCTGTTGGCATGCTGTTCTCGTATTCAATTGTCATTCGGCGATCGACCCTATTATACAGAACAGAAGACGTTGTCTGGTCAGCAGATTTAAACGGAAATGAGAGCGATCCGACGAGAGCCACGTTGCCAGAAGTAGTCACCACAAATGTCGACCAGATTTCCTTCACTGACAATCAGTTTCACGAAGGTATTTTTCAATCGTGTTTGCTCTACCAAAATTGAAATATTTCTATTTAATAGTTGCAATAATTGCCATTGGTGTAGCGGTATGTTCTGTGCCTTGCAACCGGAGGGTCGCAGGTTCGAATCTTCTTCAAGCCACTGCGTAGCAACCTTGGACAAGTTGCTAGCCCACAATTGTCTGTGAGGAAGGCAACGGGAACCCATCTCATTCATCTCATCCCCCGGGTGGCGAAAAAGCCAATGGACCTGCTTCGGGCAGAGAACTCATCATTATCAGTTGCAAGGGTACAGAAAATTACTTTGTAGCTGAGCGGTAGAATTAATACTGTTAGTCTGTTAAGAATGTGTAGTAAACCATTACGAAGTAGATAACAGGAATTTTACAGGACCCATATCGAATATATAGGATGCGATTTGCTGTGGATGGTGTAAAGGTGATGCTTCCCACTGGTTCAGGATATCTGCCATCCTACATGTAGTTAGATTTTCTCCCTTACATTTACCTCTTACTTGTGACCATAAGACTTTCACCGCTACCAACCAAAAATCGCACCATGGCTTCCATGGGCGTCCGCAGAGGGGGGCATTCAAGGTAATCTATTGTCGTAGATCGCTTACTATACCCGTTTTCTGTGAATCACTGCCAGTAATGACTACTCTAATTTTTTTATGAAGGTGCTGTAGGCCTATCCTTCCATAAAACCAAAACCATAATCATAGTTTTTCGCTTGCGGTTCCCGAGAAACATCGGAAAATCACGTTTTTATCACTCAGAGATGGGTAACTAATCGATTAACTAATCGATTATACAAATGCTAATTCTAATCGATTAGCGACTAGATTATTCTAATTCTAATCGATTAGCAAATTTCAGTAGCTAATTCTAATTCTAATCAATTAGCAATATAACTAATCGTGCTCATCTCTGCTATCACTCGTAGGTTCTGGGATACGCCTACTCTAGGGTAACATTGCCTCCTAGGTTGGAGAATACGTCGTCCGAATACTGTCTGCAACACGAGGGTTAACTTTATGGTCGTTTAACAATGCGAAGATTATTATAGACTTTGAATTCTTTGTTGAAACAATATTAGGCTATTGTCGATTTGTACTTTTCAGACGATACGACCGAAGCCGACAAACTATACCAAACAGTACGAATTCTTTGTCTTGTGATAACCTACCCTGAAAATCATGAGAAAAAGGCGATTCATGTCAACGCAACTTGGGGCAAACGATGCAACAAACTCCTCTTTGTGACCCGCTCTGCAGACGATAACCTACCAACGCTCATTTTAAATGTAACGGACGGGCGCAATCACCTTGGTGACAAGACACGTGAGACGTTTGATCACGCCTACGAACACTATTTGGCCGACTATGATTGGTTCTTGAAGGCTGATGACGACACTTACGTCATCATGGAAAATCTGCGCTACTTTCTTTCGGAACAGGATCACAACTCTCTCGTGTACTTCGGTCAGTTGTTTCTAAAGCACGTGAAGCAGGGCTACCCAAGTGGTGGAGCCGGGTACGTAGCGAGCAGAGAAGCCCTGAGGAGGTACGGATTGAGAAGTAATGAGACCCTGGGTTGCGAATTCAATAGCGGATCGGAAGATGTAGATTTTGGGCGGTGCATGGAGTCGTTAGGGGTGAGGTTCGGAGATTCGCTCGATGCTCTCGGAAGGACGAGATTCCACTGTTTTGAGGCAAAACATCACATTGACGGATTTTATGAAGATTGGTACATCGATAGAGACAAACATAACGGAACGAAAAAGGTATGTTCGTTTATAACAATGTATAACAATGTATGTCTATACCAATATTTAAACTATGCATTCATCTGGGTACTTGTCGGTTAATTCACCCCATTTCATTTACCAAATATCGTACCCCTAGAACTTTATAGTTCTATGTCCACTTTTTGCGAAACGGAAAAAAAACGATTTTTAAGATTTGCTGACGGTATTTTTTTGCTCTGTTTCATTGATGGCAATTAAATTAAACTTTTTGGAAAACAAAGTTTTCCCTTTAGTATGATTATATGTGTATTTCGATCATAATGTAAACCGATTATGAGTTATTTGGCTATAATTATGGCAGGGGTGACTATTTCTTGGACATAGAGCTGCATAACATTATTGATTGCAGACAAAGTGAGTGCTGTAGGTTACAAGTCCAGTCACGTGTTAAGATCTCTCACTGGTATTGGCTATGGACATAGCACCGTATAATTCTTTTTTCAAACCTCACTCGATCACGGTTATGTCTCCAATTCACGTGATACAAAATTAATGATTCTATTGAATGACTGAACTTGTTCCTCTATAGCTTTGAGACACTGTCCAAATCAGGTCCAAATTTGTGGACATATGTCTTTATAGCACTGAAGATCAATCAATCAATCAATCAATCCTTTTATTGTTTCCATAGAACAGTTTACAAGTAGTGATCCAGAATAATCACAATCAACGATCACAAGTTTAGAAATTAAAACAGACAGATCACACGATTATCTTATCAACGTTTGAGGGAAACAATCGGGTTCCCAGAAGGGACCGAAGTCCCGCTAAGTTAGGGATACCCGTGTACCATGTTAGCAGAGGGATGACAGTTGAGTATAGTCTACACAAATAGCATTGTCAGAAAAAATGAGAATAACTGGCTTAACTAACAACACTTAACTAGGTCACTTAACTAATTGTGATATAACAATGAATAACCATATTTAGATAACGCATTGACTATTGTCAAGGAGGTAGGCTCTGACCTTTTTTAAATAGGGCAAGATTAGGAAGAGTGCGCAGTGACTTCGGTATAGGTTATTCCAGGCAGGAGGACCAGCACATCTTAAGGTAAAATAACGAGTGTTAGTGCGGGCAAAGGTTCCATCAAAGTTATCGAGAGATGTTGTATAATGAGAATTTGTATCAGAGATCTGAGAGAAGTAGCGACTGAAGATTAGGGGAAGAGATTTGTTGGCGAAGCGATACATAAATTCACAGATTTGCAATTTATTTATCTGAGGGATATTAAGTATACGTAGTATACTAAATCTACTTGCAGTGTTAGTTATCAATGATCTCCCAGCAATAATACGTACAACTCGTCTCTGTAATATAGATAGAGCTAAAGAAAGCGTCTCCAGTTAAGCTAGACTGTTCAGGACATAGCCCCTGTCATCCCGGTAACGGATATAGTGTTAGGTTGATTTGTCAAAAAAGTGGACAAAACCTTATAATTCTAGGGGTACGCAAAGTGTGTATGTATATATTTATGTATGCATGTATTTATGTGTGCATGTATGTGTGTATGTCTATAGTATGTATGTATGTATACATATGTACAAATGTTCATTTGTCCTTTCGTCGTTTCGTCCGTTGCTCTATATTAAGGGTTCCGCGACAACTCGTCTACAGACTTTTCGTCTACGACACTTCGTCTACACTCTACAGACACTTCGTCTAACGACATTTCGTCTACAAGTGTAGGCCTATCTTTATCCATTACGGCTAATCAACAGAGGCCGCTTTCTTGTACTTTCGCTAAAACGTGCCAAATATTCTCAGGAATCCAGCTTCTAATTACTGAAAAGATTATTTTCATCAGTCCAACTTCTATTGAATGGAAACATAGTTTTATCCATGCATCTAGCTTGGTATCCAGCTTCTATTTACGGTAAAAATTATTTCGATCAATCCAGCTTCTATTTCAA
The DNA here is from genome assembly GCA_020284085.1 of Aporrectodea caliginosa. Classification (NCBI taxonomy): domain Eukaryota; kingdom Metazoa; phylum Annelida; class Clitellata; order Crassiclitellata; family Lumbricidae; genus Aporrectodea; species Aporrectodea caliginosa. Next base: position 1,276,247 of record JACEVL010000397.1, read on the forward strand.
CACAGGAATGTTTTCATCAATCCCACTTCCATTTAGGGAAACAGTTTTTTCATCAATCCAGCTTCCATTTTAAAGTGACAATATCAATTAACTTTGTATACGAAGTGTCGTAGACGAAATGTCGGTAGGCCTAGACGAATTGTCGTGACACCATATTAAGTCTGCTACTTTCATTACACAGGGACTGGATGCCTTGAGCGACTATGCTATTTCCTTCCACTACATCTCTGACATGTACGTCATGGAATTCTTCGTCTACCACCTGAACACTTACGGAATCATCAAAGGACTCCAGAACCTCAACTCAAATCAGTCGAATGGTACCACCTACTGACAGTGCATGGAGAGATGGAAACCTATATTTCTATCATAACGTTGTTGCGCGGCTGCGATTAACAGGGAAGGAATTAGATAATTGTCGGCAACCATTCGAAGGGTGTCAATCGAGTGGACTTCGAACTGTAGACTATGACCCTATCTGTTGCGTATCGTCGACTCCAGCAAAGACAAAAAGACTTTAGATTATTGTAGTAGGGGCTATTTCTAAAAAATCTGTTGCCAATATAAAAATATCAAGAGCACAAATTTATGAATCGCGACTGTCATTATTAATTAATCAAGTGTACTGATCGCTCAAACAATCGACTGTACTCAAGGAGCTATCTACAGGATACAACATCCTTTTGCGCTGTGCATGTCACTAGCAGTTTCAGTTTAACGACACTGTGTGATAAACTGATAACAAAGATCATTAGCGTCGCCCTTCTTCGTCCAGGCTTGCTGATCCCTTCCGATATGCCCTGAAATTGATAGCCACCAGCAACTGGATGAAGCGGTGCATCAGTCGAACTGGGTGAGTAAGTATGAGCTTTCTAAAATCTCTACAAGCTCCATCTAGCGAATACTGCGGAATCTTTCCTAACTGCAGTAAGCTTTCTTTCCCAGGACACACGTTTGCCATCGTGACTTCTGCATCTCACTTACGTTGACGATGTCTCTGTAATGTCATGTATAATTGTAGTTCTGTTAGGCTATATTATAATGTAGTGCGAAGTAATGCAGAATACAATACAAATAGCTGTGTAATAATTATAATGAAATAAAAAGTGATGACAATTCGTTTAGCTCCATAAATTGGAGAATACGTATTTTGTAATCACCTTCAGTGGTTCTTGCTGCACGTACCATTCATTTGTTGTGTGCATGGCGACGCTACACAAGTAGGCTATAACGTTGGCCCATTGGGCGAAGTAGGCGATGTAGTATAGGCCTATAGAGCGGAACAGGTGGGACTGCAAGAGGTGCCAATTTAAACTGGGGGCAGCAAGAGCTGCCCATTAACAAATTCTGCCATTCCTACAGAAATGAATACGTAATATTACGAAAGCATTGTGCATCTGAACTTTTACAGTTGGAATTTTACGGATGGCCGGTGAACTGTTGCAAGCCACTGTCAGCCAACTCCTAATCATCCTAATGTATGAATCCAGCGGAGAGTTCTAGATTTCGAAGTGTAGGCTACGTTAATCATACAGGTGTGTGACTGGTCATTTTGGGGAAATAAAAATCCGTTGCAACTCGCTGGTTTGTATCGTTTTGTTTTAACTGTGACATACGGGATATAAGCGCTATAGAAGTTGCATGGGTTTTGGACTGTACTGTACTAAGCTTAGTTGCTGTGCACGTATTATAAGCTTAGGCTATATATCAGCTCGATGCCAGGATCCAACTGACTGGAGTGGAGAAAACCAAGAAAAACGATAGCCTCGCAATACACGGGTGGCGAATGTCTGTGGATGGATGCTAAGAATAGACAACGATTAGGTGAGTACGTCACTCAAACATTTAGGACGTGGATAAGACACACCCACATGCATGTAGAGGCACATCCAAATACACATAGTACACACGGACATCCTCAAACGCTCAAACACAACTAGAGATCGAGTAAACTCATGCAGCTCAAGATCAAATTTACAGTAAGTACGATTCGGACAAATGACAACTACTTCTTGGTTTCCCAGTAACTTTACATTTGGTATTTTGATCGGTAGTCCTGGGATGCGCCGATTCCGATTAATCGGTCTAAATGGCAAAATTCTGCGCAAACCGATTTCCGATTCAAGAATCGGTCACACCCTACTTTACATGCACTCTTGCTAAATTAAATTGTCTTTTGTCGCAGCCTATGAGTTGCTCTGCGTTACCTTCGGCCGCCGCTCCTTATCAGCCTTCCATAACTAGACTTTTTGCTGCAGTTGAGTTGAGATATACATGTAGGCTATACTTGTGAACTGCAGTTCTCTACAAATGTATGCATGGAAGCCTAGTACAGCGGCACTTTAAAATGGATTACAGTTGCGAGTTAAGATGAGGACATAAAACTATATAGAGGGCATGGTTATCACCATGAACGTGACCCACTGCGGCATCGTATCTAATAATTGTTTTATAAAGCGCCTCTCGCAGGATAAGTATTCAGCACGGAACCACCGGATAAAAGAAATGCCTTTAAAGAAGAAGATACAATGAGGAAAAACCAGTCATTTCTTTAGCCATCAGTGAGAGGGAAGGTCATTCCAGATGGACGGACCCACCACAGCAAACGCCCTGTGTTTGGCCAGAGCAGAACTAGTCCTATACATGTAGGAACAAAAGATCAAGCCGATCTGAAGAGCGTAAACAGCGAGATGAGGATGGGGATAACGGCTTTCGCACATAGTCCGATAGGTATTTAGGGGCATTTCCCAGCTGCGATTTGGAGACCAGAAAGAGGATCTTACAGTGGATGCGCGCAGTAATAGGGAACCAGCACAACACTTCAAGCATATAATAAATACATGAACAAAACGAGGTAGTCGGGCTATGAACCTCGCTGATGCATTTAAAACCGATTGAAGGGGAGAGACGTTGCTTACAAGAAGTGAGTTGCAGTAGTCCAAGCGGAAGCAGACAAATGCATGGACTATGGTGTTAAAAGCAGAATAATAATATTCGTTTATTGACGAAACACTGGGTTGGCACACCGCAACCCATTACAGAAACAGTAATACCAGTAACAAATTAGCAAATTATTCAATTTAAATCACTGTTCGAGCATGGGGCAACATAGTTATCGGGGCAACATTAGACTCCTAAACAATGACCTCGGGATGAAATGAGAAGGAGACACCGATCGTCTGATGGTCCCGAGTCGCCTCGGTTGAAAGAAACAGGAACGGGTCAGGTTAGATAGGCTTGAAAGTTGAACGTGAGGGAGAAGTCAAGTGCACATGTGACAACAAAATCACGGACAATAGAGCAGTATGTGTATGCATGCAGGGAAATGCTCGGTCAGTAATAAGAAGTCAAGTGTGGCAAGCGTGTAAGCTAACTAAATACCCAACGTTACGCGAAAATACGCACCATTTGAGCCAACTATAGATAACTAGGCTACTTATAATAGCCTTGGAATCATTCAGCGAGGTACGTATAAGCAATTAACGTATAACGGAGACGGTCGATCTGATCTGAACCCTACAGAGAAATTGAAAGAGAACGAATACTTTGCATTGCAAACAGCAATGCAATCGGTTGAAGAAAAATTCACATAGATGCAACAACTTAATTCGATCTTTGGCTTTGTCTATGATACAACATCAAGACAAATATGGCACACTGTTTGAAAGTGCAGCGTTACTTGAAAGTTGAAAGTGCAGCAGATAGATAACTATGTATAGGTAACTGGAGACTAGTAGACACTGAAACATCTGTTCGATGCAGGGACAATTGCTCTGACATTAAGCAATAACCTATATACTGACAACAACAATGATAGGTCTATGGCTGCATTTGACTCTATTCAGCATACATTTTCTCCTACTATAAGTTTATCTTAATTAAAACGCATTTCTTTAATTAAATCGAGTACGTCTGCTGCGTATCCTTAAAAGCCTGCGATATTTATTCGTCTTCACATTACACCTATAGGCCCACATATACGCCGATTATAAGAACAATACCGATAACGGTTAAAAAAATTATAAGGCATAAACATAAGGAATGGCAATGACAACAAGGATAACAGCACCAAAAGTTAACGGTTAATCCAAACACAAGCTCGTTAACGAGAACAATAACAACATCAATAACAATAAAATATTGTGCTAGGCAAACAGTAGGACGAATTACAATACAAATCTATACAATTTATACAATACAATTTATATAGCGCCGTGTATTTTTGAGGCATTACTAATACAATTTGTTTGTTGTCATTAATAGGCCTAATATTTTATTATCGCTATGTTAAAACAAGCGCTGTCTTACATACCGTGTTCAACGATGTGCGCTACATAAATGCTCCGTCTATTTGTGCATGGCGCTATATAAATCCCTTGTTTACACATTGAATGCACATAGGCTTCTCTATAGAGTGCCGTTTGTCGTTCATTTCTATAGCGCAATTTATGGCGACCGTTTCCGACTCAACACAAAGACAAAATCAAATACAATTCTCCCGTTGGATAACCAACGCCCCCGCCAATTCACATATATATATATATATATGTAAATATATAAGAATATATATATATTAATATCTGCTGGTACATTCATATATATATTATGAATCTATATATATACATTCATATATATATATATATTCACCTAATATGGAAATAATATGTCTATATGTAAGATGTGTGTGTTGGGACTTAGATATCGGACTATTATTTAGTTTCCTCACGCTCTATAGTTCATTGCATTTCTGTATAAAGAGTGTACATTGTGTATTTCTGATGTATATATGTATATATATATAGCATACATAAATATATGTATAAATATATAAGACACAATGACTATAGAAGCCTGCCTGTGCAGTAATTATTCAACAATAATTCATATCTCGAAATTCTATAACGCGTCTTTAAAAGACATAACCTTTGGCAAATACAGAACAGAATAGATAATGCTGCAGATCTAGGACTCGGACCAATCAAAAGGTATGCTGAACAACAATACCATAGAAATAAATAAATAAATGAATTGTCTGTCGCTATCTGTATATATATATATATACATATATATATATACATATATATATATCTGTGTGTACATCTCTATGTGCGTGTGTGTGACTGTGTGTGTTTCTCTCTGTCTGTCTGTGTCTGTCTGTGTCTGTCTGTCTGTCTGACTCTCTGTCTGTCTCTGTCTCTGTCTCTCTGTCTGTCTTTCTGTCTCTGTCTCTGTCTGTATTTGTCTGTCTCTGTCTCTGTCTCTCTGTCTGTCTTTCTGTCTCTGTCTCTGTCTGTATTTGTCTGTCTCTGTCTGTCTCTGTCTGTCTCTCTCTCTGTCTCTGTCTGTCTCTCTCTTCGTCTCTGTATATGTGTGTGGGTCTGTGTGAGTCTATAGGTATTTGTAAGTGTATATTTCAACTGAGAGTCTTTGTCGCCCTATAGGAAGAGTACGCTGGAATTCCGCCCAACCGCATCGGTCTCGCATCACCGATATTCACTCAGTCCCTGTGTCACCCCCCCTCGAGTGGGGTGGGGTGATCGGGTGGGATGGATTGGAGCGGGTTAGGGGACAATGCGCGTCGTCGATAGATGGCTCCCGTCGTCTGATTTGCATAACGGAAGTGACGCCGGACACGCGAACTTTGCACATGAATGATGGAATGAAGGAGCGACGAAACGGACGAAGGAAAACGATCTAACGACGGAGACAGACAGACAGACGGACGGACAGAGACACATGAACATATGCAGGTTGACAAGTAGACTGACGAACAGAGGGACAGAGACATAGGCAGACGGACAGAGAGATAAGCAGACAGACAAAGAGATAGGCAGACGGACGGAAAGTAGACAAACAGACAGACAGACGGACAGATACACATAGACAAATGCAATCTGTCAAGTAGACTGACGGACAGAAAGGTAGCCAGACGGACAGAGAGATAGGCAGACGGACAGAGAGATAGGCAGACGGACAGAAAGATAGACAGACAGAGAGCGAGATAGACAGATGGACAGAGAGGTAGGCAGACAGACGGAAAAAGGACAAACAGAAAGGCAGAAGTACAGACGGAGGTACGAATAGACAGGCGGGCAAAGAGACAGACAGACAAAAATTCTGATAGAGTTAGTATTTCAAATAATCGCAAATGTAGCCGATTGACAGACGAAAGAATACAGACAGTCAAGCAACATATATCGCAGAGCCAGATATAGAGGGGGAGAGAGAGAGAGAGAGAGAGAGAGAGAGAGAGAGAGAGAGAGAGAGAGAGAGAGAGAGAGAGAGAGCACGCGCAAACAGACAGACACAGACACAAACGGACAGCGACATAGACAGACAGGCAGACGGACAGATCTATCGGTCGAAAGCGCAAGTCTCGTTGACAGGCGCGAGATCTCGTCGCTCGGGCGCGAGACTATTGACGACGTCATTCGATTAGTTGGCCCTCTGTGGACGACGGAGTTAGTCGCGCCGCGCATGCCCAGAGAAGCGGACGAAATCGAGGCTGCAGCCGTCGGGAATTATGGGTAAGTCGGGATTTTCAACCTTATAACATATAATATGACGACTTGACACCGATTCATCTGACGATGACGATTATTAAAGTGCCGATGACTTCAATGACGCTTTTGACGGCTGTCATGACGTTGACGATGACGCCGTTTGTTACGACGGTGACGATTATGAAGACGACGATGGCGGCTGTAATAATGGCGATTACTACGATGACGCTTGGTGAGATTTATTTTTTCCATGACAATGACACCAAATGTGACGACGATATGACGCTTTTGACGCTTAGCATTGTCGTGAGGATATATAGCATTGACGTGGATTATGACGACAATGCCTACCATTCTAAAAGAATTCATTTTTACTAGGGTACTTATTATTATTAATGAATAAATTCTGTAGCGACGGGTAGCTAATACACAAGGCCCTGCAGTTAGCTAAATCGGTTAGAGCGTGGTCTGCGTCTCATGCTCCTCTGTGTTAGAGAGCGTGTATACATCGAGGTTCGCTTCCCGATGTTGGCTTATTTCGGAGATTTAAATCTCGGGTCCTTGAACCAAGACTTTAAATGGTGTGGCGACATTCTAAGGGGCAGCGGTGTTGAAGGATCTCGAATTCTCGATCACCCGATCAACACATTGAAAAGCGAGCAAAGAAAAGTCCAGTAGCGGCGCCAGGATTTCAGGTTTGGGGGCTAAAACCCCAATTCCTTCCCTTTCTCTCCTCCTCTCTGGCATTGGCAGGAATTTCCCACTTTTGTTTGGGGGGGGCTGAGCCGCCGATAGGGGGCTTAAGCCCACCTTAGCCCCATGCTGGCGCCGCCACTGAAAACGTCTACATTACAGTTACAGGGTATCAACACTAATAAGTCCCAGGGATCTGTTGGGACCGGAACGCACTGGACGGCGTTCCGGTTCTTTTTTGACAACCGGACCGGTAAACATTTCTAGATTAACATGGCGCCTGAAGCCGACTCTCCGGTCCTTTTTTGTCTAGGACGGGATCACAGCTAATGACACATCAAACCTTGCATGCTGCATTGAGATGAGAAACAACCATGAAAGTCCACTTCGAGTCTTCGCTGGCGTCCATTACGATCATCGTGACCAAGTTAATGAGTATTTGATTGGGGAGGATGAAGGTTACGAAGTTCTTATCTTCACAGTCACTGTAGTCAGGCCCGTAGCCAGTAAGAGGCAAGACGAGGCGAGTGCCTCGTCGTTATTCTCAAGACGAGGCAAGACGAGGCATGCCTCCTCGTATTACTTCGACATGAGAATTAAGATATCGTGCAGAGTAATTAGAGGATATGTATTTCAGTGCCTTGCCTGGCATCGTCTCCAAGCGTTTGACCTAACTAATATTAATGGTTACCTCTGCTGACCTTTATAAGTACGAATGAATTCTAGGTAGCCTAACTATGAAACCAGTCTATACAATTTCAGATTGTCATTCTGCTTTCTTTCGTAATTTCCGGTAATCAAAAGTAATTAAGCAATTAGCTATCTGTTTTTTTAATTCATAATTATTACCATTTACGAAATCAGTCTAAGAAATTACTTCAGATAAGCCATAGGATGATAGGAGCCTATAGGATTAGACGACTTAGTCGGCCACACTACAGGACAAGATCATGATGTCTACGTCAGTCTAAACTTCATTTCCTGAAACAAGGAGAAAAGTTCAGTTTCTCGAATTAGATGAAAGAGATCAGATCATAAACTGATGAAAGTTATGCAGCAAATGTCATTCGGCATAATTAGGCATAGCTACGGGAAGACGGACATGTAAAATTTTGACACAAAAACGATTTCAATGGTTACTTTTGGTAGTCGTTTTATTAATACTATCATTAATGAAATAACGCAGAAAAAGTTCTTATCAAAATTGTTTTTACTTTTACCGATATCAATTTTTTAAAAGGAACTTATAGAGGAAAATAATTACAGGAATAGTAGGCATGGAGCCTGATGATGGAGGTGACAACTTTACTGGCACTATTTGACGTTGGCGCGGCATTTTACATATACACTGTGAACTATGAGATACATCTTGAACGGTTGCAACTATCTTTTTGGCCTGTCTGGAAATTTGCTCAGTGTGATCTCGTTAACGATAACGTTAACGAAAATGTTCGTTAAAGAAAACAAAATGATTTCGTTAAAGATAACTATAACTGTAACGATATAATATCATTAACTACAACTATAACTAGGCCTATAACTAAAATAACACTAACGA
>JACEVL010000397.1:1290000-1447500 GCA_020284085.1 Aporrectodea caliginosa
TTCTTCGAGTCCTGCTCCGGACTTCGTGAGCTGTCGATGTGGGGCAACCGCCTGGAAGAACTGGAAGAGGAATCGCTGTACGGACTGCGCCGACTGTGGATCCTCGACCTGGAGAACAACCGGATCCGGAAGCTGGATCCGTCCTTCTTTCGCCACCTGCCGGACCTCCGCTGCCTGCGCCTCAGTCGAAACCAGATCCACGCAGTCTACGAACAGAACTTCGCCCTCCTTCCGAACCTCAGGGTCCTCGACCTTGACCGCAACGGCATCGGGTTCATCTACCGGGAAGCCTTCCAGGGCCTCGGACAGCTGCGAAGCCTTTCCCTTCGCGGCAACCTCATCGACTTCCTCCCGGACGACGTCTTCTCGCAACTCAACCGTCTCGAGACGCTCGACCTCCGCCAGAACGGGCTGACCTTGGCCTGGGAGATGACCTTCAGCGGACTAAGCTCCCTGACCCGGATGTATCTATCTCAGAACCGACTGACGGAACTCAACGAAGGACTGTTCCGGAAGTCGCAGTACCTCGCGCACCTAGACCTCGAAGGGAACCTCATCGAACGAATCCATCCGTGTGTCCTGTCTCGACGTACCTTCCTCCTCACCGTGTCTCTGGTCTCGAACCCGATCCGCTGTGGATGTCACCTGGCGGCCGCTTTCCGCCTCAAACCAGGGTCCGTCGTGTGGGGGACGTGCCAACGGAAACAGGAAGTCACGTGGACGCCGGAAGGGAGGAACGCAACGGACGGAGAGGAGGAGTGTGAGGAAGGAGCGGAGGAATGCAAGATCTGAAAGGCGAGAAGGCGGCGAGAGTAAAGAAGGGTTAATGTTAAGAGAGACAGATAATATAGGCGATAGCGAGACAGACAGCCAAACGGATGTACAAAGGAATTGAAGCAGTCAGTCAGCCAAACAGACAGACAGGCAGACTCACATTCGGGCAGACAGTCATGCATACTTAGACATATTATATTATATCTATACACACAAAGATAGCCACACAGACAGACACAAAAGACAGCCAAACAGTGAAGCGGATACACACACATACGGACAGACAAACAAGCAAGCATACAGTCAGTCAAACAGACCGCCCGACAGTGAAACAACCACGTACACGTACACACAGACAGGCAGACTGACAATTAAGGCCACATGAAAGAAGACAGAAGGGAGAAGCGCCAAAGAATACGCGTCGTCTGTCACCAAGGAAACGACCTCGTGACCTCATCGATTTAGCCAAATGACCTTGAAGTAATTGAAATAAATTTAATATATTTCATATAATTCTTTTAGTTTTGTACTTACGAAAAAATAAACGAAACGACCTCGTAAGCTTAATAATAATTAATCAAACTACTTTACGGATTAAAATAAATAAATAATAAATAACCGATTATTAACTAAGATTGTGCATACTAAAAATTCATCCGCTGCTTGCCTCTGAGTCTGTCTGACACCTCTGCAGCTCTGCTGTTTTGCTGAAACGCCGCTATTACGTAAAGGCGCCATATAAATCTTCGTTTGAATAATTGTACAATTGAAACGGTGACTGGATTTCAAGATACGGGGCCGGGTCATGACGTCTCGGCCACGGGCCAGAGGTCACGTGAGAAGAGCGTTGACTATAAAACGGTGGTGCGAAAAGGCCATGCATCGTAATTTAGTGTCATGTAATATAAAGGAACATTAATGTAATGTATGTAGTGTCATATGGTGTTAGGTAATGTAAACGGATAATCAATTGCATTGCGCTACATCAGTTGAACTCCACAATGAGTCAAGACAATTATATGGCATCAAATGCTATAGAGAAGAATATGTAAGAGGGAGGAAGGGTGGGAGACCGATAGGTATACAGAGACACAGACAGACAGACAATTAGACAGCTAGACAGCTAGACAGATAGACAGATAGACAGATAGACAGATAGACAGATAGACAGACAGATAGACAGATAGACAGATAGACAGATAGACAGATAGACAGATAGATAAGACAGACAGACAGACAGACAGACAGATAGACAGATAGACAGATAGACAGATAGACAATAGATAGATAGATAGATAGATAAGATAGATAGATAGATAGATAGATAGATAGATAGATAGATAGATAGATAGATAGATAGATAGACAAGACAGACAAACAGAGATAGACAGATTAGACAGATAGACAGAAAGACAGATAAATCAGATAGACAGATAGACAGACAGATAGACAGATAGACATATAGATAGATAGATAGATAGATAGATAGATAGATAGATAGATAGATAGATAGATAGATAGATAGATAGATAGATAGATAGATAGATAGATAGATGATAGATAGATAGATAGATAGATAGATAGATAGATAGATAGATAGATAGATAGATAGATAGATAGATAGATAGATAGATAGATAGATAGATAGATAGATAGATACATAGATACATAGATAGATAGATAGATAGATAGATAGATAGATAGATAGATAGATAGATAGATAGATAGATAGATAGATAGATAGATAGATAGATAGATAGATAGATAGATAGATAGATAGATAGATAGACAGATAGACAGACAGATTGACAGACAAGACAGACAGACAGACAGACAGATAGATAGATAGAAAATAGAAAGACTGACACACACTTAACTTAGATCGAGAGCGAGTGAGTCAGGAGAGAGAGAGTGAAACAAAGACATTCTGTGTGACAAAGCCAGACAGTTATACAGGCATGATATATGCATACAACAAACGGATCCATATTTCTAACTGACTTTTGTTTATGTTACTTATATAATAATAATAATAATAATAATAATAATAATAATAATAATAATAATAATAATAATAATAATAATAATAATAATAATAATAATAATAATAATAATAATAATAATAATAATAATAATAATAATAATAATAATAATATCTTTTCTTTATTGAAGCGCCTGACAAACGCACTGCGCTGTACATTTACATGTTATGCAATTCTAAATCTTAACTACTAACAGAACAGACAACCTGCAATACAACGGCGCTAATAGCAGCCTACAAAGCATATCCGCCCAACGGGGCTCGAACTCGGTACCTCTCGGTCTCTGTGCCAGATGTTATCCAATGCGCCACGGGCCCCCATATACATACATATATACTATAATACTTATACAAGGATCCTGAGTGGCCGAGTGGGTTGGTGCCTGCTCGCCGCGCCGGCGCCCCGGGTTCGCTTCCCGGTCGGGTCGGTTTATCAGAGATTAATTTCTCGGATCTTTACTGCGGGTGGCTCGGTCGCATTATAAACGTGGAGTACAATACAACACACAACACAACACAATATACTGGGGCGCGGTGGTTTCGGGGTATGTTCGGTGCCTTGCAGCTGGAGGGTTGCGGGTTCGAATCCACCTCAAAGCCGTCGCGTAGGGACCCTGGGCAAGTCCTTCACTCGCAATTGCTCATGCGCTTCGGCGTGAAACTCCGACTTCAGCAGTAGTCGGGAGCGCCTCTGAATAGGAAATCTGGTAGAGGCGCTATAACAAGTGTTCAAATACAATACAATACAATACAATACAAGGATGTCTACATGCATGCATACATATGCACATACGTACGTACGTACATGCAGGGGCGTCCATCCCCCTTACGCCTATGAAGCATTCCCCCTCTTTTTATCAGAATGCCCCCCCCCCCACGACGACAGCCCCAGACGACTGGTCGACTGTCGACAAAAGAGAAAATCTTTATTATCGAAATTTGAAGTATAATTTTAAGGCTGAATTCTTTAACGTTTAAGTCATTAATCAAGCAACATTATGCATTACACAGACAGAGGCGTACGGCCAGAACGGCCAGACAGTATTATAACATAAGTACTAAAATTACAATAGGTGCTTCTTCAAAGCAGCAGAGTGCGTAGACTAGCTACATCCGTAACAGCTGCAGCTACAGGAAGAATCGGGACTTGAGATTTGCATCTTAAAGAATTGATGGTAGGTGTAGGCCTACTGACAAAAGCAGCCTCCATCTCTTGACTTTTTCTCTGCTCTTTTCTAACTGCCAGAACTGTACATTCCTATCATGGTCTTCGCTGTTTTGATAATTTTCGTTTAGGTCTTTAGGTATTATATTTAAAAGTAAACGAATGACTGTATTGTGAACATGAAGGACTAGGCTACTTATATATAACGTCGAGTAACATGAAGACTGGAGACTGGAGTTATGTAGGCTTATGGTGTGTACAGGCCACATGGCTTGCAGAGGGACACTGAATTGCGACAGAGACATTGCGACAGCCGACAGAGACAGAGAGACAGGCAGACAGACAGACAGAGTGAGTGAGAACAAGGCAGATATTATTTCAGGCATATTTCTTAGCGCTCGAGATGAGTTATCTACCGTTTGGGGAATGCAGTGGTTGTAAACGTCAAAGAGAGAATCATGCCTAGCACAGGCTGGGTCTATTGGCGCGCACCCAAGTTAACGTATCTTTTTTATACAACTGAGTGTTTGCTTCAATAGTGTGAGTCACATAATCCGACACATCATAATCCGGTGACCTATATGTCTGTGGACCTGTGTATGATATAATCATGTATCATGAAGCATCCGTCATATACAGGCTATAGCTCGACTCTGCAGTCTGAACTAAAAAAATTGAAAAAAAGACATTAATTTCTTTAGTTAGAAAACTTGGGCCCTTGGGACTTCGGGCCTCTGGACTTTGTTCACCCTCTTTATATGGTTGTTGCGCCACTGCTACTCTGTCGGCGGTAACAGACTTTACAATGTTCAAAGTTATACATACCTTGTAGTCTTCCACTTGTGGTGTGTAGTACAATGTATGCGCCATTTGTCACTACGGATAAGCATGCCGCACAACGGCTCGCAACATTTATACTTTAGTAAAACATTGTCTCTGGGCATGATTACAATGATTACTTGTCTAGTAAAATCAAATTGCAAATTCATAGCACCGCATTATAACTCAAGTCTCATACACTGTGTGACGTCATCGTACTACCAAAGACTATATAACGATAGGCCAAAATAATGAAATTGAAGACTAATCGTCAGCTCGGTCGGAGAACAGCACAATGATTTTAATATTAAATTAAACAAAGAGAAGCATTTTCGAAAATCAAAAGCACATCTATTAATTTCTGAAATTCAAAAAATGAGTAGTGAAAAAAATTCTTTCCCCCTGAAAAGGCTACTATGAAGATCTCTGCTTCATTCCCCCCATAGGATGGACGCCCCTGCGTACATGCATACGTAAACGCATCCATCTTACATACATGCATACTTGCACGCATGCATGCATAGATTCATCCATAATACATACATGTACATGCCGACATATTTATACAGACAAACAGAAGGAGAGACAAGCAGGCACAGACGAGCGGACAGCGGTAGACATTGCGCTAGAAGAAGAAGACGGGTGGGTGAATGAGTGGGTCCGTCTTTTCTCGCCTTTTACCCAAAGGCAGCGAAGAGAGACTGGGGTGGGCGCCTGTCGTTGGGGCGGGCGAACTGACCCCTCGGGACCCTCAGGGCGACGGCGGCCGACGGGTCAGCTAATTGGTTAAGGGCGTCGGATGGCAGAGCGAAAGGAGCGAAAGCCCCGTCAATTATTAATGAATTCTTAAGTGGGAATCTCTCTCTCTCTTATCGTCAGACGTTCTTCGACGCACGCTGTCCGGTGCAATTTGACGCCCACGCGTTCAGGAATATCGCACTCTGGGCCAGGTCAGGCTATACGGGGAAATACCGAAATATTTAGTAATCCATTGTAGGGATGAGCCGATTATCCGTTCTGAAATCGGCTCCGGCCTGATTTTGCACTAATCGGTATTAATCGGAATCGGCGATCCCAGGACAACCGATCCAAATACCAATAAAGTAATATTTTTTACCAAAGCAATTACTTTTTTCATTAATAAATAAATAGTAACCTATTTTGGCGAGCTCCTGCGGAACTAAGCCTTAATAGTGCACTAGTGCATCTACTAGATGTAGCTTAACCCCTTAAAGTCCTTATAATAATAAAATTGTTGATCGACGTGTCAACAAATGGCGGACAGAGAGGCTTTTTTCTTATGTCACGCGGTTTCAAACTTTCAAATGTTAATTTGTTTTAAATAGTTCAGTGCATGAACTCTCGTTGGAATTACATCTCGCGATAATATACAAGATTTTTTTTCATTTCTGTTTTATTAACTATCCGGATCGGAATCGGAATCGGCGAAAATAGCAGGCCAACTATCCGGAATCGGAAATCGGTAAAAATGCAATCGGATCATCCCTACTCCATTAAGGAACCAGCTCCCTCCGTCGACACGTTCCACTATTAATTGGTGGGCCAAGTGCCTCGTTTCTTTGTCCGTGACCTCTTTTTCTTTTCTCTGGGTCTCTCGCACTGTTGACAGTGTCGTAAAACATTGACCAACCAACGAACCAAAGTTATGTAAGAAGATAATGCAAATGTGCATGACTGTGTTTCTGTAGCGACAGTAGGCCTCGACCCAATTCATTCTTCAACAAACTGATCGGTGAGATACTTTACCACCGCTCCCCATTTGAATGGGTACCACACCTATTAATGTCTCCGTATACGGACTATACTATTCCGAAATTTAAATCTCTGAATAATGCCATCATCAGTATGCGAATCTGCATCCTCTCGCCAAGAAGCGCATGGGACGCAAGATCTAACCAAAGTAGCTAACAGGAGGAGGAAGGAAGGAAGGAAGGAAGGAGGAGGAAGGAAGGAAGGAAGGAAGGAAGGAAGGAAGGAAGGAAGGAAGAGGAGGAGGGAAGGAAGGAAGGAAGGAAGGAAGGAAGGAAGGAAGGAAGGAAGGAAGGAAGGAAGGAAGGAAGGAAGGAAGGAAGGAAGGATGGATGGAAGGATGGAGGGATGGAGGGAAGGAAGGAAGGAAGGAAGGAAGAAGGAAGGAGGAAGAAAGGAAGGAAGGAAAGAAGGACGGCAGGAAGTAAGGAAGGAAGGAAGGAAGGAAAGAGGACGAAGATGTTGAAGGGTTAGAAAGCAGAGAATACAGCGGAGGACAAGGTAACCAATTGTTCTTGTAAAACAAACATCGGAGTTTGCTGTCGATAATTCTTACTGCACCCGATGCGATTTCATGTTTGTAAGATCTGACTGATGACACGGCTTATTAACTGTTACGTTAGTCGTGTTACCTGCGCGGTATACAACGTAACGTTTCCGGACATTTATATGGGGCCACGACATACAGACGGACAGATACACAGAGAAACGATCAAACACATGGACAGATAGGAAGACAAAGAAAGAGACAGATATATGGACAAATAGACATTCATAATCTTTATAAATTCCGAAATACAATACAATACAATAGTCAAGACAGACACATAGAGACACGCAGAGAGAGAAAAACAAAACATACGCACATACACGGGCAGACAGATGAACCAATACACACACATAGACACAGAAACCCACAGAGACAGATAGACCAACAGACGCACAGAGATACATAAGCACGAGCACACAGACAGACAGATAAACGGACAAACAGCAGACACAGACAGACTAACAGAGAGAGAGAGAGAGAGACAGAGAGAGAGAGACAGACAGACAGACAGACAGAGACAGAGACAGAGACAGAGAGAGAGACAGAGACAGAGACAGAGACAGAGACAGAGACAGAGACAGACAGACAGACAGGCATAGACAGAAAGAAGAGAGACAGACAGAGACGACAGAGACAGAGACAGAGAGACAGAGTCAGAGACAGAGACAGGCAGATAGACAGACAAACAGAGCTCAAACAATGGATTGATCTAATGCGTGTTTGTGGGTTTACATTCTGATCCGATTCCCTCCAATCATCCTATCGGAGATTTCCTGCAGTGGCGCCTCCAACCGTCGTAATCATTCGAGCGTTAAGTCTTTCGCTTCGTCACACTCCATCGCTCCCTCCATCAGATCTCGCGCCGCACGAGATCTATAACGAGAAGTGACGTTAACGCCGGGCATCACAGTCCAACGGCGCCACTGCAGCGACACCTAACGACAAGTGTTTGACGACATCCACAGCTCCTCTTCGCTTGCCTTACCTTGCTTTATTTTTACAGGGTTTCCTTTCCTTTGTCTTGCCGTGGTTTGTCTTGCTTTATCTGCTTCATGTTACCGGGCATTACCTTTCCTTGCCCCACATGTAGTTTACAATGCCTCACCTAGCATTAATCCTACCTAACCCCTTTCCTCGCGTTAGGCCGATCCTACCGAAACCACCGCACATCGCATTCGACTGATCTTACTAAACGAACCTGACCTAGTATTAGATCTATCTTGAATGAATTAATGAATTAATTAATTAATCTTGCGTTACCTTATTTTACAGTTTCCCAATGCCTTGCATTTCCTTCTCCTCCCTTCAACTCAGTAGACCAGGAGTCTCCAAAGTTTTCCAGCGGAGGGGGGGGGCCACATTCCTGACTTTCTAAAGCTCCACGGCCAAAACTCCGAAAAAAAATGTCTCATGCGCAGCTGTCCAGTGAATTGTGAGTAATGCGATGAATGCTTGATTCATAATGTCTCCGAATATTGTACTCTTTAAGCACTGCAATGGTGTCATTGCATATCAGGCACAGTGCCTTACAAACAGCTACATGGATTTTGGCAATATGCATGTCAGAGTACAGTGGCGTTACAATTTTCAATTTTCCCAATTTAGTTTGTTTCTTCAAGGAGAGTTCCGAGGGCCAGATTAAAGGCCTTAGCGGGCCGGATGTGGCCCGCGGGCCGTACTTGGGAGACCCCTGCAGTAGACTATACGTCATGATGGATGCGGAAGGATGTTGTTATACAAGAATCAGAGACCAATTTGCGCCTATAGTTCTGGCGAATCTGTTTCCTATAGAGGTGAATATTTTTCTTAAAGAATCGATGAATAAGCAATTCATGGTTGGTTGAAAATGCGGATTAGTTAAGCGCTGATACCGTCTTCAAATGGATCATTCCGATTAAAGCAGCAGCTGTGAGAATTTGGCTTTGATCTTGTCGGATCGTTAAAAAAATCCGAAAACAACGCTAACTGGAGGACGCAACACGGAGATTGAAAAATTCACGCATTATCTACTATGGTTATTTCAAATAGCGGTATCTGCAGATTTGAGATTCCTCGATTGCGCAGCCTAGGCCTAATATACCTTTCCAGGAGCTAAATTTTTCAACAGAAAAATCTACCATGGTTTCCTAAAAAAATGCAGATTGTTTATAGGCGTGAAATCCCGTGAATCGCCTTACTATAGATATATAGTCTACTATGACAAAGGAGTTAATGTTACTGAAGAATCAGGCGCCATTTGACATTCACTATGGCGAATTATCGCAATGACTGTTAATGAACATGATTTTAAAACACTTCCTATCACCATGGAAACGAGGATAAAAACAGGCATAAAAGGATATTCTCCATTGGACGATCGTGGTTTTCTTGAGAAAATGTCGAAAGTATTCGTGTGCTCAGGATGTTGACAAAGGAAAGAATGTTACGTTAACCTGCGATTTATAAAATCAACATAATTAAGTACAGGTAGGCCTATCAGGTACAAGTTTGCGTGTGTATTGGCTAATTACCGCAAAATCAGAGAATAAAAAAATAACTGCAAGGCACATCGAATCACCATGGAAGCGAGGATAGAAAGATTTGCACTAGGGTTGAATCAATTGTCCATTCCCTGACTTACATACCTGTGCAGATGGGTGGAATGCAGAGGGTGGCGCCAAGGGTGACACCCATCTGGTACCGATGACTGGTGCTGATGAATACCGACGAAGATTAGAGAAGATTAAGAGGATGTCGGAACAGCCATTAAGCAGCGATTGACGGATGCTGATAAGGGAATGAGTGATATTGAGAGAGGGAGAGGAACAAGGAAGGCGAGAGATGGAAAGGGACGAAGAGAGGCAGCACTGATATGGAGGCACGGAGAAGGGAAGGGGAGGAGGCAACGGGAAGGAGAGAGGGTGCGAGGGAAGAATGGAGGGACAGGCACAAAGAGCCAGAGATGGAGGAAAGTTGGGAGGTAGAAACGGTTTCAGGAAGTTAAGGATACTGGGAGGAAGGGAATGGGAAGAAAGGGAGAAACGAGGATTAATCCAATCTAATCTCAATCTAATTTAAAATAATCCAATCTCAATCGAATAACCAATCCAATCTAAACAAATCCGCTTAGCAATTTCTGTAGCGCCGGTGTAAAATGCACCAGGCATCAACCAGTAGCCAGAAAGTACTCAGTCCAGTGAGACGGAAAGGCAGCCTGACGAGGTAAGCCAATCGAAAGAGGTAAGTCCTAAATAGAGAACGAAATAATCCATTGCTAAGTAAGTAGCAAAAACATGTATGAGTAATAATCAAGAAAGAGGGATCGAGGTTAGTATAAGCCTTCGTTGGCTCCTGCTGCACAGTGACAGTACTTGCTGATACATGACTATAACTGTAAAACTTGTTTTGTACAATAAAAAAACACAATTTAAAACAGATGTAAAATCACAACGCAGCAGGAGCGAGAGAGGTTGGAGATGTGGTTAGAGAAGGAGAGATGTGGATCAAAAGTAACACAAAGATTGTGGACAGAGCATCAGATTTGAAGGTAAGAGATGGAGAGTTGGTGGATAAGTGTATCGTTTTGCTAAATGATGAAATTTTTTATATTCGTTCATAGTGACATTTTGTATCATATAATTTTATATGCTAGCGCAGAGTAGAGTAGATATCTTGAAGGGACGCTATATAAATGTTCAATTACATTACATGAGTCATTTTCCGCTATTAGATCAATTAGACATTTTGTTGTCACAACGATTTTTTAAATCAACCTCGCCATAAATTTTCTTCAAATAAATTATTTCTATGAATTTACTATTGAGGAGATTATTGTTCCATGGCTATTTTGGTAATATGCTTTACTGTTTATTTTATCTGGTGAGTTTTAACCCATTAGTGCCCACGGTCCCTTTTTAGGGACACAAAGTTATAAAATTCCAGTCTAGCGTACAAGAGCCGCAAATTGATAGGGTCTTTTTTGCTGTACTTACTAATGTCTATAGTATTATTTGAAACATTCTATTTCAAGATACATAAATATTCTATACTTAAATATGACGTCAGAAACTTCGCCCGCGAGAAATTTCACAAATGCTGAATTCCTCTCGAAAGTGAGCGTTTTTCTAATAAATGATCTCAGTAAATTGAATAAAATGATTGACGCTTATGAAGTACAACTATTTAGCTTGTGCAGGAATACTTTTGTTTCATATTTGTCGTGTTCTTATTCCTTACTGTGCTGTGTTGAAAGTTTGTCCCTAAAAAGGGACTGTGGTCATTAGACGACGCAGTATTTTGTTAGATGCAAACATGGCTGCGTGTGTGTGTTTTGACGACTGGAGCTTATTAGGTCCATCCGTTATAGCATTATTTCAATGCCAGACGTTGCTCTATATAGAAAAATTATTTTTGTGTTTTTAAAATATTTAGTTTTTTTTACAAAAAAACACAGTTTTGCTGTCAGTGATGTCCTCAGTGCTCTCGAGGACGACCCCGACATTTTTTGCGCGGACATTTACATAACTCTGCCAGAGACTGGGATAGCAATGACGGAGATAGCGCAGCCGAAGAAGACAATAGGCCCTACTGCCGATGTATCGCCAGACAATCTATGTGGGAAACAACTACGTGTTCAAGGAGAGGCAAAATTATTTCGTCATATTTGCGAGACAGAGCGTATGGGAGACAATGACACGATGAGCAGCCCGCGGATAGGCCTATGGTGCAAGTAAGTTTCTTGTTACATACAACAAATCCTATTTTGACATCATATAAGGACGTAAAGGACTAGTAGGGAAATGTGAATGAACCAGAATACTTAGAAAATATCTTACATGAAAGAAACCTAAAATCGTTCTATAACGGTGATCAACATTCACAGTGTCTGAGCAACCATTCGTATTTGTGTTTTCAGCCACCGAGAAAGCAGAGTCGATTGCCCCGTGGTACCGGTGCTCGATCTTCCGGTCGATCACGTGTTGCTTCGATCGATTATTCTGCTCATCCATCGACATCTGAACAGTCTCATCTTGCCACCACAGAGAAAATCTCGTCAATACCATTGCTCAAGACTGTCTCTAATGGGGATTGGTGGAACTGCTATCTCAACCCATTTAATAATTAACTGTCAGAGCTTAGACAATTTTTCCTAGCTGTTACCTGTAACAAGTTGCGACCTGTCAGCTTGGTGTTGTGAATAAACGAAATTGATTGATTGATTGATTGATTGGAACAGTACGAAGTTACAGACTTATGGATAGTCCCTTCTCTTATTTGTCGGAAACTGCTCCTGGGACATACGACTACAACTAAGAAGCCAGTAGTCACAATGGGCTTGTGTGTTGGAAGGATAGCTGTCCTGTTACATTGGCATCCAACTGCAATGGGGTCCATTCCATTGCCTATGCCAAAAGTTGGTCTAATGCAGAAAAAGCCAGATTTGAGATAGACCAGCTTTCCTAATATCACAATACAATAAAATCATGGAGGCCTTGATGGTCTTTATCAAAACATTGAACAGTATAGAATTGGTATATACGCATCCGTAACTGGCACTGGCCTATAATCGCCTACTTGTTTCAGGTCAACACAACGCCTGGCAATTGTACCGCGAATCTCCAGCTGCAACTGAGCACCATTTATCCCATCTGCAGTTTATAAGAGCAGTATGTGCTGCTTATTATGCAAAGTATTCCATGTCACCAGTTGAGCGTCCTCTGCAGGCTTGTAACCGGACTGCCCTTGCGCATCGCTGTCTGGCTGAAGTCAGGTTCGATGGCCAAGGGCATTTCATTGAGCGAAATTCAACTCAAATTAGATGCGCCGTATACAGTACAACATGAAAGTATATAAAAAAATTTGTCAAATGCTGTGTTGGCCTATACCTTGATTGTTTTGCTGGTTTCATACACAAAAGTGTGTAAATAAATGTGTTCTGCTGAAACAGTATTGACTGCTGCTAGCTATTTGCCATTTTTACAAGCATTTCCATAGTTACATTTGTACAGATGTGTTAAACGCTGGTTCTGACATTTCTATATGTTACTGTTCATCTTTTTATGCTATTTTTCATTGAAATGTTGCAATTTTTTACTTTAATAACATGCTACTGCAGTAGCTTCAGTCAGGGGCGGAGACTTAGGGGGGCAGAGGGGGACGTCCCCCCCAAACTTGAGGTGGGGGACGGAGCTGCTTATATCCCCCCCAATATTTCTGAAATATTTCATGAATATAATAATAATAGCTACGAGTGACAACTGGTTCTTATCAGCACTCAAATAGTAGAGCAATTTTGTTCAGATGACAGTTTAAAATGCTACCATTACAGTGTGGAAATTCAAAAGATTTAGATAGGGGAGGGGCACATCCCCCAAACCCTTCCCCAAACTCAAACACGACTCAAACTATATGTTAGCTACGAGTGACGGCTGGTTCCTTACAGCACTCAAATTATACAGCAATTTTGTTCAGATGACAGCTTAAAATGCCAGTACAGTGTGGAAATTCAAAAAATTTTAGATAGGGGAGGGGCACGTCCCCTCCAAACCCAACCCCCAAACGCAGACTACATGTTAGCTACGAGTGACGGCTGATTCCTATCAGCACTCAAATTATAGAGCAATTTTGTTCAGATGACAGCTTAAAATGCTATCATTACAGTGCGGAATTTAAAAAAAAATTAAATAGGGGAGGGGCACATCCCCCTCCCCAAACCCCTTCCCCTACTCGGCGCTACGCGCCTCGCCGGTCCTTTACCGGTCCCCCTAAAACCCAGGACCAAGTTTCCGCCTATGGCTTCAGTCATGTTTCAAGTATTTCCATTTATAAAAACCTGTGACCGGTAGTGCCCACCGTCCCTTTTTAGGGACAAGAATTTCCATGCCTATATTTCTATTTCCCAATGTCGCAGAATTTTTTCCACATTTTTCCCTTCATATCAACCCCATTATCTACCAAACCAAAGAATTTCAAAGAGTTTTGCCACCATGGGCACTAAAGGGTTAATTTGAAAATGTCCACTGCGTTACCGTCACTTTCATACATTGCCGCTATAACATTATAGAAATACGACTACATGTAGATGATAGTTTTTCCAAGGATTTAATGTGAGTCGTAAACAGCATTGAAACGCCCTTCATTTAATAAGTTTTTAAATTAAAAATTAAACAGTATACTTATTATGGCTAAGTGCATTATTTTCAGCTGTCACCTGAAATAATGTCCACTCCGTTACCATACATAAATCCTTGCACTACTACCTACTTACCAACATCTGGACCTGCTGCAAATTGGTCAGACCATTTTATGACGTCTGTGGATGTGTATACTTCCGTTTATAAATATAGAATAGATGTGGTAATAATTTGGTTCGAATTTGTAAGCTACGAATGATACATTGTATAGGTGTCCACTTCGTTACCGAGAATTAATCTACATTGAAGATGCTCATGTATTCAACAATTATGAGGTTACAACTCCTATATGAACCAAATTGATATGTTGAAAAATTGTGGTCCGATGCAGGCGATAATAAGTTTGTTTCATGTCATGTTGAAATTGTCCACTCCGTTACCGAATTTAATCTAATACCAGAAATCGACTCACATAACATTACAATGCATTGGCTTGTCCAACGCGTTGTGTTTTGATAGCGATTTCACTCTCTGTAGTCGACCATCAGCTGTTTTTGAATAGAACCAGTGGAGGTCAATGAGTCCATGGGCTGGGAATTAAGGGAGGAGTAACAGAGGAAGACACGAAGACGGGAAGAAAGAACGAGTTAGAGTTTGACGACAGAACCGGAAGTAGATGACCGGAAGATTCGCGTGCGAAATGGATGACGGGTAAAATAAAACGCGAAGAGCGGAATGAAAGGACGTTGAAATTTGATGCAGAGACAAACAAACAAGCAGATGGACAAGCAAACAGTCAGACAGAAAGACAGACAGACAGAAAGACAGACAGAAAGACAGACAGAAAGACAGACAGACAGACAGACAGACAGACAGACAGACAGAAAGACAGGCAGACAGAAAGACAGACAGACAGAAAGGCAGACAGACAGACAGAAAAAGGATTCCTGAAAGATGACATAACAGTGATATTGACAGAGAATCAAACGGCCAGACAGACAGAGTCAGACAGAGACAGTGAGTCAGGCATGCAATAAGCAGACAGACAAACATATTCTCAGACACGTAGAAAGGCACACGAGGGCTGGACATACGAACGAACTGAAGCAGACATACACAGACAGTTACCATGATGAAAACGACATTACAGACGGACAATGGCTGAATATCAAACAGAAACAGGCAGTCAACCAGATCCACACAGAACTAAAGCCGAGATAGAGAGGCAGAGGCAGACATGCAGACAAACAGACAGACAGACAGACAGACACAGACTGGCAGATAAACCAACAGAACGACATCCGAGGCCTATGGATAAAACCGACCGCGTTAAAAACGGAAAGACGTCATTCTGTCTAGAATCCTGTTCTACCTTCCTCCCTGCCTCTCCTCCCTCTCCCCTCCTCTCTCCCTCCCTCCCTCCCTCCCTCTCTCCCTCAGGAGACTAGCGCGACCCCTAGCGGCGTTTAGCGACGTAACAATGCGATGTCAACGGTGCTGCCGACAGAGTGACGGACTTAACGCCCTATTATCTGTTGACTCTTCGACACTAATTAGTCTGCTCTTTATCCCGCTGATTAATTGTGGGCGTGACCCTTCCCCCAACCTTCCCTCCGACTTCCGCCTCAGAGGGGGCTGCGTGCGCTATCTTCCGCTCCTCTGCTATGCGCAGGTGCCAGTGATTTATCTGGTTTTATTTCTCTTACAATTCAGTCGCAGAGAATTTACTCTGCATTTCGTATTGCAGACTCCTGTCGGCTATAAGGTCGCAATCGTCGTTGTCGTCATCAGCAGCAGCAACAACGTCATCTTATCATCATCATCGTCGTCATCATCACCATTATCACCATTATCCTCACCACAATCATCATCATCATCATCATCATCATCATCATCATCATCATCACCATTATCATCATCATCACCATTATCATCACCATCATCATCATCGTCATCATCATCATCATCATCGCCATTATCATCACCATCATCATCATCCTCGCTGTCGTTGTCGACATCATCATTACCATCATCATCGTCGTCGTCGTTGGCGGCGTCATTCTCATTATCATATCCATCATCATTATCGTTAGCAACATCATCAGGTTTGCTGTCATTTTCAAAGTTGGCATTATTTGTTGCTGTGATAATCTAGTAACTTCTATAGCGCCATTCTCCTAATGCCCAAGAAATCAATCCGTCATCGCTTCAATTGACAAAGCAACCAATTCGCAATCCACCTGAGACGCCATCTTGAAATTCGACACATAAGAGAATCTAGAGCCAGGCTACGGTGGCTATGCACGTTGAAAGAGATGCGACTTAAAGTTTACACGTGAATGACAGAAAGAAATGGATACAAAGAATTGAACTGGGCAGCTAAATCTAAAGTTTTGGACCAGTCACACACAAAGAGAGAGAGAGAGACAGACAGACAGACAGACACAGACACAGACACAGACAGACAGAAAGAAACAGACACACAGAGAGACATTGCAAGAGCCAGACACTGTATGACTGTAGGACAGAACAAGGGTTTCAGCGTCTATTGATGCGTGTGCAATATCTCTTTTGTAATAGGTGTGAGCATGGAATAGAGGTCGCTGGTAAAAAAATTGTATACACGTCGTAATTAGAATTAAGTTTTTAAGACGGATTCTTTGTTCATACGGCAGCCAGTGTAATGAATGCGACATGGACGTAATAACATGCTCATATTTCGGAGTCTTTGTTATAGGCCTACATGTAGCTCTGGCCAGAGATTTTTTTACAATGTTGGTTTTTGTAGGCTTCACTTTGTGATACAAATGAAATGAGAAATGAGTGTCAGACTAAAATGTGCATTAGCTGGCATGCAGTATGAAGGCGGTCACAATCATATCTAACTTAGTTCATTGATGTCTGTGTATGTATGTATGTATGTATGTATGTATGTATGTATGTATGTATGTATGTATGTATGTATGTATGTATGTATGTATGTATGTATGTATGTATGTATGTATGTATGTATGTATGTATGCATGCATGTATGTATGCATGTATACAACTATACATGTCACGTATGTGCATGTATATATATGTATATATGCATTGTAATTGTAATTGTAATTGAACATTTGTATATAGCGCCACCCAGAGATTCAGAGGCGCTCCCACCCAGGGCTCTAACAAATAAGATAGTCTTCAGGCGTTTCCGAAACAGAGGAAGAGAAAGGCTCACAGCATGCATGCATGCAACTTAGGTGTATGTAAGTGAGTAAGTAAGTAAGTATTATGTACGTATGTATGTATGTATGTACATGTATGTATGTATATATGTATGTATGTATGTATGTATGTATGTATTTATGTATGTATTAGGACACTAGACTTAGTAGGCTATAGCCCATGGCTAAGTAGTAAGTACCTCATAAAGTCGCTGTACCAATGATTATCTAACAGGTCTTAACAAGTGCGTTTTAACACAGTTTGCAAATGCATGGTTCACAGAATCAAAGGCAACAGTATTTGAGTGCAGTGAGAGACTATTCCAGGAGATGGGCTAACACACGAGAGTGCGCGATGGGCCCGTGTTGATATGAGGCGATTAATAATCAAACCGTCTTTTTCGACTCAATCGCACAGTTTCAGATTCATTCGCCAGGTGGCATCAGTGACTTTAGACCAGTTGATACAGCCAAGTTGGCTATTAGCAGTAATTGGGAACTGCTAGCGACTTCTTTTCTTGGCCTTGGCTTATGAGGTCATTGCGTTCTGTTGTATTGAACAGTTCTGCGCTATATATTGTGTTGCGTTAAATTGTACTTCACTCCTTTTTATTGTATTGTTTCGCAATGCATTGCATTGTATTTTTCTGCATTGTATTGCATTGTATGGTATGGTGTTCCTCTGCACTTCATTGTGTCGCGTTTCAATGTATTGTATTCTATTGCACTGTTTTATACGATAATACGTTCAATTGTTATGTTCTGCATTGTACTTTATGATATTGATTGCGATCGTGGAGTATTGTGTTCTATTGCAATTTACTGCATCGCGCTTCATGGTATTGTATTGTTTTGCTTTGCCATGCATTACGTTACATTGGCTTGAATGACATAGTGACGGGCAGCGGTGGTGAATGGTCTAACCCGATCAATTCATTGAAACTGAGCGAGGTCGAGACCATACATTTAAAATTTACATCTACATTTACAATAATATTTATAGTATAATATTGTGGATATAACATGTCTTGCGTTATACGATATCTGATGATTTATCATCTACGATTATTTGCGAAACGGCGTCCCATATGTAGATTCCGATGTAACAGATAGGTGGCGCCAGGAGCCGTCAATTCGTGATAACACGATGCAGGTGAAGTTCATTTACATCTAGATGCACCGTTGCTCGTGTTGATGGCAACACGGACTTCTTTAAACAAACAACTGTACGTATGGTCAGATCCTTATGGCAATTGCTTCAAGCCAAGGTGTTGAGATTTCTACCCACATACAAATCTAAGAAGAGCCTAACTGATATATTTATTTAACTAAAATATTTAATTTAATATATATATATATATATTTAACTAATATATTTATTTAACTAATATATATATATATTTAACTAATGTATTTGTTTAACTAATATATGAGTTTTATTCATTTGTGTATATGTAACTGTAGTTGTATTTAGAACTTCATATAGCGCCACTCAAGAGTAAAATAATCATAGGTGCCACCTGCGCTCTTCTGTTTGATGCTAAATGTCAGTAAGGACATACATTCTTCAGGAATCAAAAGACTGCACAGAACACTGGAAGAGTCGCCAACAGAGGGCTCACGTACACATGTGGAACACAACCAATAGATTCCATTTCAAAGCGTTGACAGTTTTTGAGTTTTTGGACTGAGTGTGGAGCGACGACATTGTCCGCTGCACACAATAACGCTAAAGAAAAAGACACAGTCCAGCGCCCCTCGTTGGTGGTATAGCTGACGAACGTCCGGTCCTACTCTTCAGCCCGGGTCCACTTGGAAGGCATTGCTGAGTAAATTCTGCATTTAGACAAAACAATATGTCGAAATGACACAAAAGGCGAATTAAAGACTGAAGTGGCCGCTGATAGAAGCAGACATCTGCCGTTGATGCATAAGATACATCAATCTTGTCAACACTCTTAGATTTAATGACCATGGAATGATCAGACGCCATTCAGAGAAAAAAAGCTCACATACGTAGATCATTAATATTGCCATGGTAATAAAGTTCAACCACTGTGAGATACACCTCTAACAACGGCCTGTGATGTCTAGAAACATCAGGCGTTGCTGATGTGATCGTCTGTCTGTCTGTTTGTCTGTCTGTCTGTATATGCATGCATATCTGAATACCTATTTTATGTATGTATGTATGTATGTATGTGTCTGTTTGTCTGTCTGTATGTATATGTATGTATGTATGCAATTTTGTATATATATATATATATGCGTGTATGCATGCATGCTTGTATGTATGCATGCATATTTAAAGGTATGCATGTATGTATCGTATGTATGTATGTATATATGTATGTATGTATGTATGTATGTATGTATGTATGTATGTATGTATGTATGTATGTATGTATGTATGTATGTATGTATGTATGTATGTATGTATGTATGTATGTATGTATGTATGTATGTATGTATGTATGTATGTATGTATGTATGTATGTATGTATGTATGTATGTATGTATGTATGTATGTATGTATGTATGTATGTATGTATGTATGTATGTATGTATGTATGTATGTATGTATGTATGTATATATGTATGCATATGTATGCGTGCATAATGCGCATATATGTATGCATCCTGTGTATGTGTATACACGAAGTAAATCACATGTATGCCTGTAAATCGTCGTAGATAGAGGTAATAGGCGTTGCTATCAGAATCACTCATCTACCAAAGCAACGTTGCTGTATAACTCATCTGTGTTGTGCTCTACCTGCGTCCATATCTTTCCGGATTCATTGGGGTCAGTGCCATGCAACTCAACGGCAAAAGCCGACGCCAGTCGAGGCAAGAGGAGCCCAGAGGAGCCACTGCAGGTTGCAAGCGATGCCAAGCGATGGTAGGCTATGTCTCTGGACCGCTTTCTAATAGCAATACACTCGAAACGACGTCGACTACTTAAATGACTATTTATTTCCTGCTAATAGGTTGCCATCTACAACTAATCAGCCGTCTGCCATGGGTGGCAAAAAGTGGCAGGGTCTCCAGGTACACATTTGGCAAGCTGGCAAAGTGGACAAGTTGTATGCTGATGATCCCAACGGGTGCTGTACAACGTTCTGAAATAAATAAAATTAAAATTGCGACAAGTAGTAATAGCGTAACCTATATTCCCTCCCCTTCCCTTTACCTTCACCATTACCCGTCTGCTCTTACACTTACCTCTACTCTAACCCCTTCCTTTGCCCTTAGGCCCCTTACCCTTACCTCTGCTCTTATCCTTACATCTGCTCTTACCCTTACCTTTGCCCAAACCTTTACCTCTGCCCTTACCCTGACCTCTGCTCTTACCCTTACCGTTGCTCTTACACCTATCTTATCCTTACCTCTGCTCTTGCCCTTACCTTTGCACTTACCTCTGCCCTTACCATGACCTCTGCTCTTACCCTTACCTTTGCCCTTACACCTCTCTTATCCTTACCTCTGCTCTTGCCCTTACCTTTGCACTTACCTCTGCCCTTACCATGACCTCTGCTCTTACCCTTACCTTTGCCTTTACACCTCTCTTATCCTTACCTCTGCTCTTGCCCTTACCTTTGCTCTTACCCTTACCTCTGCTTTTACCCTTACCTTTGCACTTACCTCTGCCTTTACCCTTACCTCTGCCCTTACCCTTATGTATACCCTTGACCTTACCCTTACCTGTGCCCTTAGCCTGCCGTTCTATGCCTTCTTTACCTTGCCGGCTGTAAGGAAGTCCAGGCTGTGCGCCTCTGGCCTGTCTACATCCGCGCCGGCAGGGCAAGAAGGAGTAGACAGAGACAGATACAGACAGAGACAGACAGAGACAGAGGCATAGAGACGGATAAAATGTAGAAACGCTATAGTCCCTTCGTGCGATTCTAGTCTGGATACAGTTGTTACACCTTCAACTAGACGACTAAAGATAGACGAAAGTTTCGAGGTAACGTACTTGCTGACGTGTACTAGACTGGCGTACATGAGATATATAGATATATATATATATATACACATTAATGCAGACAGACAGACAGGCAGACAGACATACGGACAGATAGACTGGCAGACAGATATATACAAAGAGAGACAGAGATGTAGATGGATATAGACAAAGAGACAGACAGACAGAAACAGAGGCAAAGAAGCAAAAAGATATACAGGATGATTGAATACGGCAGGTATACTATTAAGTAGTGGAATAGAGATAGGTAGACGGACAGAAGAAAAAAAGAGAGGTGCAAGAGACAGACGAAGAGACACAGAGAACAGGACAGACTCATAAACATTGAGAGGCAGACAGACAAACAAACAGACATATAGAGGAAGACAGACTTGTGTGGTATCTTGCATTAATGTCAAATTTGGAGATTTGTTAGACAGACAGACAGACAGACAGACAGACAGACAGACAGACAGTAACGCATAGAAAGACAGAGACATTCAGAAAAATACATGGACGATGGGGGAGACAATAATCAGAGGCAGATACAGGGACAGATAGAAAGAAAGACAGACAGACAGACAGACAGAGAGGCATAAAGACATACTGACAGCTAGAAAGAGATTGACATTTCAAAGGAATCGCAGAATGAAAGCTTGCACTCGGAATCTCGCTAGACACGGACAAACAGACGGACAACAAGACGAACAGAAAAATCAAACTAGACGCATACAGACAAACACATAACGAGGCAGATAAAAAAAACGAAAGTGTTTAATAACCACAGACAACAAACTCACAGGAAACTCTACAGACAGACATGCAAACATACAGAGACACAGACACACGGAGAGACATAAAAATCGACAGGTAGATGGAAAGGCATACAGCCAGAAGGAAAACAACCACGTGCAGAAAAATGGCACCATGCTGTGAGATTAATTTGACTCTTGCCCTTCTCAAACATGCACAGAACATTTATATGATATATACATGTATAATATGAATATATATATATATGTATATGCATATATAATATATATATATATATATTAAGGTGCGCCAAACCTTCAAAGGTCAAGGTCGATCCAAGATCGAATAGATCGGCGGTCTTCGACAAAATCTCGCAGACGTGCAGGCGTTGAGTCGTTGGAGGATTCTCCAAGAGGGAGAGAGAGACAGAGAGCTCTCTCTTACAGGAGCCTTCACCAGGGACGATAGACGCCGTTGAGATCCAACTTACAAGGCATCTCATAGTGAACTGTTCGGTGACCGCATCCGGGCAACAGGTGAGATTCATCGTACCGTATTTTACGGTACTTTTATTGCTAATATGTGTTTTATGGTTTACTATGTTTGACTAATAATGGTTAACGTGTCTACTCGCAAGTACCGAGATGATTTCGGCACTAGTTGCTGCCGCCATACGGTTTATTGTTAAGGTCAGGGCCGATGAGTTATGGGGGGTCAGGGGTTGCTGCCCGGGGCCCGGTTCCATGGAAGGGCCCTTGGCAGGGGCCCAGAAATGTCTAAAATTTTGTTCAAACTGAAGAAATCTGTGGGTTTTGGCCTAATGCAGTCTGTAGGCCCTATATGAGGAATGCTTCATGATACACAGGGCCACGGACGTGTGTATCCGTTGGGCCTATCTAGGTCACAACCACTGCTTTTTTACCCTTTGCCTTGCCTATACTGAGCTCCTGCGCTGAGGAATGTTTGAAATAATATATCTGCATTGTCTCTCTCACGCGCGTTTTTTCTCTTGCAGTCGGTCTCTTTCAATATCTCTCTGCATCCTCCAGTGTTCATTTTAAGCGGCCTATTGTGGAAGTAGATCTTCAAGTTCAGAATACAGTCGCTAATCCATTCGTTTACTTTTAAATAAAAACGGTTAAAATTAAATTTTCTAGTTTAGTAAAACTTGCTTCAATTTACTAACTAACTTATGTAATGAAGCGTTATAGAGGAACCGATCTAATGAATTTCTTTACCAAAAAGCAAGACAATAACGAATGTGACGGTAGTAATGGGACTGAAGAGGTTAGCATTGCAGATAATTCTATTAGCAATTTTGTTAACGAAAACGATTTAATAGCTGTTAAACTGAACACAGTCTCAGCTGCTCAGTCAGAGGATTTAGGAGTGAGCACAGTAACAGGCTTTGGTCGTCGCTCATCAGAATGATTTTGGACTAGCTGTTGGTGCAAAGTTAACTGATGCTGACAAATTTCGATTTCTGATTGAATTCTATAGGCCTATACAGACCTACATATGCTCCACCAGAATCGTATGCGTGGCCTAGCACTTCGCATTACACAACCCCTGTGGTAAATCCTAGCTAAGCCACTTATTTTATTAAGTCACAGCTTTTGTGGTCATATTATAGTTGAATCATTTGAATTTGTAAAAACACTGCTTATCAGTATTTGGAGTTTCATCAGCAGTCAGCCTATAATTGATTATTGATTTTCTGGCAAGCATGAAATCTTTTAAATTTAATAATTGAAATTTGAGTTATTATTCAAATAAATAATATTTTAACTTGCTGCTGGATGGAAGTCATCATAATAAATAATTGATGCCAAATTACCAATATTAGATATTATATTCCATTAAGTTGATGATGAATTAGAGGATAAATTATCATCAGAAATCTGGAGCTCAATTAAGGAAAGAAAGATGAATGAAAGTCAGAATTACAAACGAGAGACAGACACTCCTTCAAAGTCTTGCACTTTCAATTTCATAAAAAGCGAATGATGCAGCAAATCAAGCTGACAGTATCATTACTAGTAGTAAGAGTGGAGTTGATGATCATGATACAGAGCGAGTTGTTGATGTAGTCCATGTAGACAATGCAGCAACTCATTCTCTTGCAATTGGATATCATAATGCGATAACTGTCATTTAAAATAATTTATCACATTCACATCACATTTTCATATTTCTGTAATTTCTTTATAATTAGAGTCAGAGATGGACCTTTTAAACCAGAAATTGATTTTCACATTTACTTTTATTATTATTATTATTAATTATTATTATTATTATTATTACACTTATTATTATTAATCAAATGTAGGCCTAGTTTGATAGCTTTTTTATAGGCTTACATCAGACTTGGGCTTAATGATGAAATTGAAAAAACGAGGGGCCCTAATGAATCGGGAAATGTGTGCGCCCCGGGGCCCGCCTTGGCTCTCGACGCCCATGGTTAAGGTACGAGAAGCTAAGGTATGAATCAATCAATCAATCACTCAATCAATCAATCAAAATGGTTTATTCTGCAACCAAATGAAACAAGCTCATCAAGTTTACATATCATTGCAACTCTGCTACAAAAAGAAGAAACTATAGGGATAACGAATCCGGCTACTTAGGGATACCAAATTCACAGATTAAATTAGATGATAATGTGGTGTTCTTTAAAAATAAGATTACCATTGCAACACATAAGTACCCTGATCAACGGAATAGTGACAAAGCAAAGAACAGAAGAAGAAAAAAACAGAAAAGAAACGGTATGAACTGATTACAGGAAACAAGGAAAGTGAAACTGAGACAATTGCTCAAGACTGTTGAGGCAATATATGATTTAAAAAAAACAACTTAACTACTAAGTAGAGATTCGATACTGCAATGCACATAAAGGGCGAAAGGAGTGAGTTAGACTAGGTCGTTTATACATTACCATCTATGAGGTATAGGTGCTTACATTTATTTTTGAATACCCATCGTGCCGATGACTCTGTTGGCCCTTTGGCCTTTGCTATGGAATGACCTGCCTACTAGAACTCGAGCTGTGATTTTATCTCAGGGGGCACTACTGTTTCTGCTCGTTCTCTTAAGACTTTTCTTTTTTCGAGGGGCCCTTCGCACTGGAAGCGCCTCTAATTAGGTTGTACTGCGAGAGGCGCTTTATAAATCCGTAAATAGAATAGAATAGAATAGAATAGAATAGAATAGATGCTGTCATAGGAATAAACGTATTTCCACAGGAATTTTAAAGTTAATGTCAGGTCATGTAAAATGATATAAAACGAGGTGAGGTAAGATCATTTCTAATTTATTGAAATTCCATTTCCTATTCTCTGACGCAGCTGTACTGATGAGAACAGCTCGTTTTATGGGGCGGCTGAGTGTGTAATCGCTCGAGTTACCCTATTACTCCCCACAGATGGGGCACAACCAGTAGCGCAGGCAGGAAACAATTTTGGGGGGTATTTCCATTGGACATGGTCGCAAAAGTTAAGTTTTTGTATTTCGCATATAAAGACATATACAAAATTACGGAAACTTATGGGGGGGGGGAACCCGTAAAACCACCCTAAATACGCCCATGAGCACATGTATAGGGGTCTTGAGAAAGTCCTTTACGCATGATTGTTTAGCGCCATCGACTGATGCTGGTGGTTAAATAGTGGTGCAATAAAAATAATAATAATTATTATTATTATAATCATTATAATAATTATTATTATTTTTATGCCCCGAGGGAGACATGATCCCTCAGGGACTTAAATATTATTCATTGTCGATGTGGTTGTCTGTAGATGACCCTACTCGTCGTTGTCCTGGCTGGCGAAGGTGCCTTGAAATGCGATCGCGTTGAAGCTTTGTATCGTTAATAATTTTGCTGAAAGAGGGAAGATGTTTCTCGTGGGTGTCCCGTGATCATGCTTGTTTTAAGGCTAGGCTTTAGGCTTTTTAAGCTTTTCGGATAGAAAGTCCCGGCCTCGTCGTTTATCGGGCCCATAGTTTCAAAAGCCAGATGGATGAACACGTGCATGGAAGAAAGCGGAGGGCATTTTCCATGTTTGCGGGACGCTGGTCTTTCGGCCGCCACTCCAACAGTGTAGGAGGTGTCTGGTAAATAAGATGTGGCTAAGGTGTCAGTCACAGTCGCGTCCCAGACAGTAGCGGCGCCAGGATTTCAGGTTTGGGGGACTAAAACCCCAATTCCTTCCCTTTCTCCCCTCCTCTCTGGCATTGGCAGTGATTTCCCACTTTTGTTTAGGGGGGCTGAGCCGCCGATAGGGGGGGCTTCAGCCCACCCTAGTCCCATGCTGGCGCCGCCACTGGTCCCAGACTTGGCATCGGCCCACTCGCCACGGGAATGTTTAGGGTGAATCCATCAGGTCTTCTCCCGTCCGATCTCGTTATCATTATTATTATTATTTTTTATGCCCCGAGGTACACATGATCCTGATCATCCCTCAGGGACTTAGAAACTATCCTAAGGTGTGCTATCAATCTGGAGTTAGTGGTCCTCGTCCCCGGATTATTATTATTATTATTATTATTATTATTATTATTATTATTATTATTATTATTATTATTATTATTATTATTATTATTATTATTATCATCATCATCATTATTATCATTATTATGAATTACTATTGTTGTTGTTGTTGTTGTTGTTGTTGTTGTTGTTGTTGTTGTTGTTGTTGTTGTTGTTGTTGTTAATGGTAATACTACAATGATATGATTTTAGTACAATGCATTTGTGATGGACTGAAAATAGACTACATTGAGTGTCCTGAATCAAAGGCCTACATAGATAGTAAAAGAACAGCCATAGCTGATTTAGGTCCTTATTTACAGAAACTGTCTGCATCCTGGTGGGCCAAGTGCATGCCTCGAGAAAATAAAATGCTGCTGATGATGATGACGATGACGATGAAGACAAGAATAGTGGTATTGATGATGACTACTATAATCATAATTATAATTAAAAATGAAAATAATATAAATTAGAACAAAATGATCAAAAGGCTCAAGAAAAAACCCAACATCAACAACAATAATATAAAATAGTTGCACTAGTGCTACAAATACAACTAGGGCCTACTACTTCCACAACCACCACACTACCATATACCAATAATAATAATAATAACCACCATAACAATAATAATAATAACAACAATACCAATAATAATAATAATAATAATAATAATAATAATAATAATAATAATAATAATAATAATAATAATAATAATAATAATAATAATAATAATAATAATAATAATAATAATAATAATAATAATAGTAATAATAATAATAATAATAATAATAATAATAATAATAATAATAATAATAATAATAATAATAATAATAATAGTAATAATATCAATAATAATGACAATAATAGTAATAATGAGCCCTTTCTGTAACGTAGATATTAACGAAGTCTTCAATATATCTCCCTCCTCTGGTATATATTAAATAAACATCCTGATGACCTTTAAGTCAATCACCCTTGTTTGACACACACACGTGCTTAGTGGCACGCGTCATACTTCTGCCATGCCGCTGAAGAAAACATGAGCAGCTGCCACTTTTTCTGCTGCTGCTGCTGCTGCTGCTGCTGCTGCAGAGCAAATTTCTATCGTTATATTATGCTGTAAACATCCTGAAGAACTTTGGGAATTTGCTGTACTTTGGTTGAAGCCCTGCGACCGACCAACTAAAGGTTGTTCTATAGGTTGCTGATGTGCTGTGTATTATTTTGCACCGAATTCACATCGAGCTCAGGTAGGTAGATAGTCTCTGTTTAACGATACTCTGTTGGAGCAGAGATGATTATTTCTGCCCTCTGCTTCATCCATGCTTGAGACTGGCATCACCCGAGTATGGTAGTGATGGAGTTAAATTGCGCTCAGTCTTACGACTAGAGGATTAGTGTTGGCAGAGACGTGCAATACCTATGCCTTAACATAACTTATTTTATATAACTTTACATTACATTACGGTCGTTTCTTCCGTACATTTCCTTACCTTATGCTCACTTATCTGACGTACCATGTAGGCATGTACTATACCATGTCATGTCATAAAATATCCAGCCATACCATACCATGCCATGCCATGGCACTCCATGTCATGCCAAACCATTCCATGCTATACCATGTCTGTCATACCATGCCATACCATGTCATACTATACCATACTATGCCATAGCATACTATGCCATATCATACCAAACCATGCCATACTATGCCATGTCATGTCATACCATGGCATACCATGTCATGCTGTGCCAAATCATACCATGCCATCCCATAGCAAGCCATGCCATGCTATGCTATGTCAGATCATGTCGTACCATATCATACCATGCCATGCCATACCATACCATATCATACAATGTCATGATATGCTTTAGCATGCCATAACATACCATGATATGCTATAGCTTACCATGCCATACCATGGCATACCATGCCACTCTATATCATATTATACAATGTCATGCTATGCCATAGCATCCAATGCGGCAATGCCATACCATACCATACCATACCATACCATACCATACCATACCATACCATACCTAGCAATGTCAAGCCATGCCATAGCAAATAGACTACTGATAGTCTGTGGGTGTTCATATAGCCTAGCTGTGTGTTCGCAAAGCATTCCATCCAAAAACTTCGAAGATTGATTGGCAGACGTATAGCCACAGAATATACGAGGGTGTAGCTATAATAATTATTGTGTTTATGGCGGTCGATTGGTAGCACGCTGGGTCTGTCATTCAACGACTGCAGGTGCAGTCCTGAATCCAGGTACAGACATACATACATACATACATACATACATACATACATACATACATACATAGCATACATACATACATACATACATACATACATACATACATACATACATACATACATACATACATACATACATACATACATACATACATACATACATACATACACATACATACATACATACATACATACATACATACATACATACATAGCTACATACATACATACATACATACATACATACATAGCTACATACACACGCATACATGAATAAATACATGGCTGCAGAATGCATCTGTACATGCATGCATACATAAATACATGTATACATACTGTACATACATACATAAATAATTGGCTACAGAAAGCATATGTACGTATGGAACATGATTTTAGACCATATATTGTGCACGAAGAGACTATATACATATATACATGTATACATACATACATACACGCATGCATACACACATACATAAATAAATAATTAATAATCATATTCTTCTAATTCGTATGAACTGTTTCACCTGCAGCTGACTCACTCTATCCGTGGTTGGACTGGCATTGAAGAAACGCCAAGATGGCAAAGATGACCATCGAGGATGAACTAGCCCACGAGCACCTCCACATGGACTACCATGGAGGACACATCCACCGCCCGAGCAGGCCCAAACTGGAACGCATCTCTTCCATCGGACCCATCATCGAGGAACCAAAGCTAAGTAGGACGAACACTAAACAACTTCATTCCGAGAATTTATGTAGCGCCCCTTGAAGAGGCGACACTAGAACACAAAGCAACAATTCAAAGAATACAATAATAGTCTAGGCATGGAATTTCAAAAATCTCTAGAAATCACTATTAGAAGCAAATCATGTAACAATTTGCTACCAGGTGTTTCTAGACTAATTTTCCCTGCTGAAAACGAAAATTGCGGATAGCGAGCTGGATTTTTAGCGATTATGTGGTAAAACAAGATGGCGGCCAAAATGGTGGCCAATAGCTTCAAATTGCTATAAGTGAAGCATTGTATATGATGGAAACATGATTTTAGTGTCAAAATTAACATATTCTGGGACAAGGAATGCGATGGCAATAAAGACCCATACGTAGCACTGCAAGGAAACCAAAATGGCGGACAAAATGGCGGACAAAATGGCGGCCAGTATCTTCAAATGGCTATAAGTGTATGTGATGGAAACATGATTTTGGACCATAATGTACACGAAGAGACTATACATACTACAACGTAGTTCACTGACAAGCTATACCTACTACACACTACTCACTACACCAAATTTCACCACACGTCAGTTGAGACTATGTAATATATGCCTACATTTATTCTAGGCCCGGAATATTTGGCGAATAAAGATGTAATTAAGGTTATAATGAATCCCCATTAATTTGCAAACATGAAAAGTACGTGTATCTATACGCGTTGTGTAACTTATATCTTTGATAAATTTACATATTATTATTTCTGCATGCATATTCGCTATAAATTTGCATGAATTTGGTAAATCAGAACAATTCAGATTTTGCAAAATTACCTAACTGTAACGTAACTGTAACACAAGCCTAACATACAAATTGCGCATGTTGCATAAAATTTACACTAGTTTGCATGTGATTACCCTGAAATTTACTTTACAAGAGTTTGATCTGTATTATGTTACAGGGAATGTGTATAATCAGGGATTATGTATATACCCTGAAATTTTAGGGTATGTGTATAAGCAGGGTAGGCCTATGTGTATATGCCCTGAAAATTTAGGGTTAGGGTTTAGGTTTAGGGTCAGGGTTAGGTTAGGGCATAGAAGTAAGTAAGTATATTACTTACTACTTTAATATATAATAATAATAATAATAATAATAATAATAATAATAATAATAATAATAATAATAATAATAATAATAATAATAATAATAATAATAATAATAATAATAATAATAATACTTCCGGCTGGATCATCGGGGGGGCCGGACGGACTGCGCCCCCAGCACATCGTCGAGCTGGTTGACACGGCCGAATCGGGACCGGCTCTTGTCGCTGCAATCACGGCCTTCATCAACCTCCTCCTGGCGGGCTGCTGCCCTCCGGAAATTCGTGCCACTTTCTTTGGGGCACCCTCATGGCGATCAGCAAAAAATCAGGAGGCCTGCGCCCAATCGTGGTTGGGTATCTCTGGCGCAGGCTGGCTGCAAAATGCGCGAATGCATTCGCGATTACCAGGATCGCAGGTTATCTGCCCCCGAGACAACTCGGTGTTGGAGTGGCGGGAGGGGCGGAGGCGGCAGTGAACGCTGTGCGCCGTTTCATGTCGACAGCGGAGGAGGAATCAGTCCTAATTAAGATCGACTTTGCCAACGCTTTCAACTGCCTCTTCCGCGATCGTATGTTGGCTGCGGTCGATGAGATGATGCCAGAGTTGGCTGCATTCTGCCACCTTGCATACGAAGAATCGTCCCGCCTCAAATTCGGAGGCTATACGGTGTGGTCTCAGCTGGGCCCTCAACAAGGCGATCCTCTTGGTCCGCTGTTGTTCTGCCTCCCGCTCCAGCCGATCTTGCTTAAGCTTCAGTCGCCTCTGTCCATTGGCTACCTGGGCGATCTCTCGTTGGGTGGGTCGCCGGAGGTTGTGGCAGAGGACGTGGAAACCATCGAGCGTGGATGTGCGGAGTTGGGCCTGAGCTTGAATCGCACAAAATGCGAGATCATTGCACCCCCCGGGGTGGAGCTCGAATATGACGCCCTCAGACAGTTCGCCCGCATTGATCCGGGATCCGCCATGCTACTAGGTGCGCCGATTTTAACTTCGGATGCCATTCGTATGGCTCTGGAGGAGCGCGAGGAGGAGTTGGGCCGGGCCCTTGACCGGCTGGCTCTGATAAGTAGACAAGACGCCCTGTTACTCCTGCGATGCTCTTTGGGATCACCAAAGCTGCTCTACACCATGAGATGCTCACCATGTGACGGCCACCCGGGCCTGGAGTCCTACGATCGCCACCTTCACAACGGATTAGAAGCGATTCTCAACATCAAGTTTACAGTATCTCAGTGGCGACAGGCGACTCTCCCCATCAAGATGGGTGGTTTGGGCGTTCGTAGGGTGTCCTCGCTGGCACTTCCCGCCTTTTTGGCCTCGGCCGCGGGCACCCTCGAACTTCAGTCGTCCATCCTTGGAGAGCTCTCCTCAACGGCAGACACCCGCTTCCTGTCCAGTCTGGAGGAATGGAGGAGTAGGACAGGGATCAGCGCTGACGCCTGCGAGGCGCCCCGCTCCCAGGCCGGATGGGACCTACCCCTCATTTTGAGGGAGGTGACCGAGGTGGAGGCAAACCTCGTGGATCCCGTAGAGCGGGCGAGATATAAGGCAGTCTCGGCGCAGCACGCAGGGGACTGGCTGTATGCGTTGCCGATCGCCTCCTGTGGCCTTCGCCTGAGCGACGATGCAGTCAGGATCGCCGTTGGCCTGAGACTGGGTGCAGCCATCTGCCAACCACATTCCTGCGGATGTGGAGCGTCAGTCAGCGTCAGAGGCAATCACGGGTTGTCTTGCCCTCTCGGCTTCGGAAGGATCGCTAGGCATGGTGCAATAAACGACATCATATGCCGAAGCCTCATAAAAGCTGGCTTCCCTGCAGTGAAGGAACCGCCGGGCCTGGTTCGCTCAGACGGCAAAAGACCTGACGGCCTTACTTTGATCCCGTGGCGGGTAGGCAGGAGCCTCGTGTGGGACGCCACGGTGATCGATACCTTAGCGGCGTCATATGTCTCAGCGACAGCCATCAGAGCTGGTGCTGCGGCGGAAATAGCGGCTTTAAGGAAAACAACCAAATACACTGCTCTGCTGGAGGAGTACGAATTTGTGCCTCTAGCTTTCGAAACGCTGGGCCCCATGGGCGCCGCCTGCATGTCCCTGATAACCGACATCGGGAGACTTTTAGCTTTTGTGTCAGGAGACCAACGCGAAGCCACATACTTGTTCCAACGTATATCTCTAGCCATACAGCGCTTCAACGCTGTTGCAATCTGCGGTACCTTTGCCAGCCTTTTGCCCGAGCCCGAGGAGTTCTAACCGTTCCAGACTTTTATCATTTTAATTAATATTGAAGTCCCTGAGGGATCATGTTTACCTCGGGGCAAAAAAAAATAAAAAAATAAAAAATAATAATAATAATAATAATAATAATAATAATAATAATAATAATAATAATAACAATAACAATAACAATAACAATAACAATAACAATAACAATAACAATAACAATAACAATAACAATAACAATAACAATAACAATAACAATAACAATAATAATAATAATAATAATAATAATAATAGAGATTTGAGTGCCGTAGTTCGTAAGCAGTCGATGACTCGAAAGCAACAATTCAGAAGCACTTTGAGGAGCAGGGTTAAGTCACTCAAGATGGGCCTGTGTGAAAAGTTCAGTTTTTATATGTTTCTTGAAGACAGCGAGGGCTGTAGAATTTCTAATGTCCGTAGGAAGATATAAGGGGTCTATGGGTTATGGTTAGAGGGTTAGGGTTAGGGGTCAGGGTTAGGGTTTGGAGGTTAGGGGGTTAAGACTGGAGTTAGTGTTAGGGTTAGACATACTCTGATTATACACATTTCCTAGATTATATGTATATTTCCTAGGGTATATAGTATTCCCTGATTATACACATTTCCTGTTACGTATACACGATTACTCGTAAGAAGATTCTTGTTGCCTTTCATAGGATTTCCATCGTGTCGCCTGGTTTTGATGTTGATGGCTTTCTTTGCCTTCCTCAACATCTATTGTCTACGCGTCAACCTCAGCGTCGCTCTCGTTGCCATGGTGAACAGCACCTACATCCGAGAGCTCGAGGGCGATCACCATGACGACGGCTTTCATGGCAATGCGACGAACGCCTCCCTCGCAGACCCCGACGCAGAGGTTCCGTGTCCCGAGGCCGTGAAAAAGGCGGCGGCCGACGTAAGCGGAAGACGTTTTAATAATGAGGAACTAATTAGAATAAGCGCCATCGATCGAAACTCTTCGATGTTGATGGTGATGAGAATGATGTCTGTGATGAGTTTCATTGTGACGACCACTTTCAGTTATCTCTCCCTCCATATATCCATTCGTTGTTCCATAAATCGATCGATCGATCGATCGATCGATCGATCGATCGATCGATCGATCCATCCATCCATCCATCCATCCATCCATCCATCCATCCATCCATCCATCCATCCATCCGTCCATCCGTCCATCCGTCCGTCTGTCCGTCCGTCCGTCCGTCCATCTATCCGTCCGTCCGTCCGTCCGTCCGTCCGTCCGTCCGTCCGTCCGTCCGTCCGTCCGTCCGTCCGTCCGTCCATCCATCCATCCATCCATCCATCCATCCATCCATCCATCCATCCATCCATCCATCCATATATCAATACATTATCCATCCATCCATCCATTCATCATCTTTCCTCCCTACCTCCTTCCCTCCCTACCTCCTTCCGTCCATCCATCCACGCAGCCTTCCTTCCTTCCTTCCTTCCTTCCGTCCTTCCTTCCTTCCTTCCTTCCGTCCTTCCTTCCTTCCTTCCTTCCTTCCATCAATCGACCCATCCATCCATCCATCCATCCATCCATCCATCCATCCATCCATCCATCCATCCATCCATCCATCCACTCACTCATCCCTCCCTCCCTCCATCCTTCCATCCCTCCCTCCCTCCATCCATCCATCCATCCATCCATCTATCCAATCGTCCAACCATCCCATCATCCTATCCACAGATAGCCTTCTAAGCAGATTCACTTATTGTCTTTCTCGCTGCAGACGGGAAGTTTCAACTGGGATACGAACAAGCAGGGCGTCATCCTGGCCGCCTTCTTCTACGGCTACATAACCACTCAGATCCTCGGAGGGATCCTGGCTCAGAGGTTCGGCGGAAAGCGACTGCTGCTCTTCGGAATCGGATGGACCGCAGTCCTCACGATCCTCACTCCGGTCTTCACCACCTACGGAGACTTCCCGGCCCTCGTCGCTACTAGGGTGCTCGAAGGGATCGGAGAGGTGCTTATGACTAGCTTTTACAGTCGAAGGGTGGGCTTGGGAAAGGGAAGGACAAGGTATTTGTTATGGTAAGTTAAGGTATGGTAGGCTGTATTATATGGTAGAAAGTAAGGGTGGTAAGGAAGTTAAGGTCAAGCGGGGT
This sequence comes from Aporrectodea caliginosa, assembly GCA_020284085.1. Lineage (NCBI taxonomy): Eukaryota > Metazoa > Annelida > Clitellata > Crassiclitellata > Lumbricidae > Aporrectodea > Aporrectodea caliginosa. The sequence goes on from JACEVL010000397.1 coordinate 1,325,180, forward strand.
AATGCTAAATGCAGTTAAGGTAAGATAAAGTACATGATTGATTGACTCACTGACTCACTAACTCAATAACTGACTCACTCATTCACTGACTCACTCAGTCACTCACTCACTCATTGACTCACTTACTGACTCACTGACTCATTCGCTCAATCACTCAATGATGCACTCATTACTCATTCACTAACTGACTGACTGACTGACTGACTCAATGACTCACTTCTGACTCACTCACTGACTTACTCACCCAGTAACTCACTCACTCACTCATTCACCCACTCAACCACTCAACCACTTATTCAGTCATTCAATGATTCGTTTATTCATTCCTTCACTTATTCCGAATTAACTCGTTCGTTCTTTCGCTGTAGGGTGTGACCTATCCCTCTATGCATGCTATGTTGTCGACATGGGCGCCACCTCTCGAACGAAGTAAAATGGTGACTTCCGTTTATGCAGGTCAGTTTCCGGTTCTTGTTCCTTTCCTTTCGGGTTCTTGTTCTTCTTTCTTGATGCGCCATGCAAGTCTATCACTTATGATCATGCCTGCGATTATGGTTTTAATATCATCTATGATCTGACCTATGATCATGCATATGATGCCTATGATCCTGATAAGATTATGCCTATGATCATACATATAATCGTGTCATTGATCATGTATATGACCGAATCATGAATATGTTCATAATAACGCATGTGATCATGGGTGCGTCATTACAAGGACTGACCTGGCCTAGCTGATTAGGAGCTATATAAATTTCAGGCGCTCAGATTGGAACTGTGCTGGCGATGCCTATATCCGGCCTGCTGTCCGACTTCTCCTGGGAGTCCGTCTTCTACGTCTTCGGTGAGCTGAAGCTCCTCATTTTATGTTGCTCTCGTCGTTGTCGTCATCATCAAACTTATCAGTCTCCTAATCATCACCATTATCATCAGAATGCTGATAATGATGATTGAGGGCGTTTGGTTGACCATGATGATGATGATGACGACGACGATGATGATGATGACGACGACGATGATGATGATGACGACGACGATGATGATGATGACGACGACGATGATGATGATGATGACGACGATGATGATGATGATGACGACGATGATGATGATGATGATGACGATCACAACAACGAAGTTGATGATGATGACAGTGATGGTGATGGTGATGTTGATAGCGACGATGAAGACGATGACGATGATGATGGTGACCATAAAAAACGATGATGATGATGATGATGATGATGATGATGATGATGATGATGATGATGATGATGATGATGATGATGATGACGACGATGATGACGATGACGACGACGATGATGATGATGAAGGCATTTGGTGGTATAATTGTTAGGTGCCCTGGGTATCATCTGGGCCGTCATGTGGATCTTCCTGGTCTACGATAGCCCGGCCCAACATCCGCGCATTGAACTGGCCGAGAAAGAATACATAGAAGAGACACAGGGTATACTAGGCATCAAAAAGGTAACGGACAGAACGTCGCCTGGCCGTACGAACTTTGGTTCACCCACTCTATAGGTTTCCGCATTAAGATACATGCTATCTTAGCAGCGAACTTTGATTGGTTGCTTTTTAAATATTCTATTTTAAAATGGAAGACTGAGTTTATGAATGAATCATTTAGTATCAATGCATGAAAGAATTAATCAGCTAATGAATCGATGAATCAGCGTATTAAATGACGAATGAATTGATGAATTAATCGATTAAATGCAGGGATGAGCAGCGATATATGGAGTGGGCAAACACATGAATAATAAAACACGAATAAAATAGATGATAACAAATATAAGCTTCAATGAAGTGACTGATATCTTCAATAATACGGGTGTATATAATTTCAGTACCCGTGAAATTCCTTCTCAGGCTTCTCCTGTAGACAATCTATAGAGCCAAAGTCGTGATATTAATCTCCAGATCTTTGTATTTGTCTCCATTTTGTTTCCCTATCACGCAGCTTTTCTTTCATCCAGTGAATTCCATTACTGAACGATTTCCGTTTTTAATTTTCAGGGAACGGTAAGGACGCCGTGGTTGAAGATTGCCACATCACTTCCGGTCTATGCAACAGCTGTTGCTCACTTCTGCAACAACTGGGGCTACTACACCCTCCTGACCTGTCTGCCCAGTTATCTCAAGTACATCCTCAAGTTCGACATTAAGAGTGTAAGTAAGGAGCGATTACACGAAGCGAACCTTGCTCAAATTGCAGGTCACATTCAGATTTAGGTTGCAGCAGTTGGTTTCAATAAAGGATGTGCTGACTTACTTGCATGCTTACGAGAAAGAAAATTAAGAGGGAAATCGATTTTGCTTCGAAATAATATTGTTTCTTATAGAACGGAGCGCTGTCTGGGATCCCATACCTGGTGATGTGGTTGGTAATGATCGTCAGTGGACTTCTAGCTGATCTGCTGAGAACTAAGAGGATCTTATCAACCACCGGAGTCAGAAAACTCTTCAACGCTGTCGGTAGGTTAAAGGCTATTGGGGGGCAATCGCATAAGGTAACTTAGAAACTTAGAGCAAGGCTAAAAACGGAAGGCAAGAGAAGGTATAGGGCATAAGGTAAGGTTAGGTATAATTTTTGGATTTGACTAAGTCATGGTAAGGGAGGCTATGACAAGTTGCAAGACAATGGAAGATACAGGAACACGATGTAATTTAGAACGGGCAAGGTGTGTCGAGCAAAGATGCAAGACAAGACAAGATAAGGTGCGGTAATGTAATTGGTAAACTAAGGTATAAAACTGTTGTGCGTTTGCTGTTACTAACACTGTAGGATTCCTGGGACCAGCTGCCTGTCTCGTGGGAACCGGTTACATCGAGTGCAATGCTGCAGCGGCTGTCACTCTGATCGTCATCGCAGTTGGATTGTCCGGACTCTCGATGGCCGGATGGGGTGTCAATCATCTCGACCTGGCTCCGGCATACGCTGGTAGGAGGATTTCTACGCTTGAAACACGCAATCGTATATATATATATATATATATATATATATATATATATATATATATATATATATATATATAGAGACAGTGCCATGTGCCCAAGAAGCCAAGTCACCAAACGCGCGTCATCTACTAGCGATGTGGGAACGCTAGGCGGTGGTGTTAACGTGTCATGCGGATGCTACCGTCTTTCGTCGCCTTGGGCGTATTAAGGAGGTTTACGGGGGCAATCCCCCCCCCAAAAAAAAAATTGCTGAAAGAAACCTTAACTTGTCAAAAACTGATCCCCTACTCTGAGACCATGTCCAACAGAAATCTCCCAAATGGAACCCCCAAATTGTTGCCTGGCTACGCCCTTGGTCGTCGCTCTACACACCGACGCAATATGGTCCAAAAACTCTGAACATGAGGTTATCTGTCAGCTTTAGTTAGGAATCCGTTAGCTGATCTCCATGACAGTGTGTACGTGAAACGGAGACCGCCGCTGGTGACTCTTTCAGCATTGTTCTGTGCTTTGCTTTGCTTATACCGGTGGAAATTCTGCTCATTTAATATCATTTAGGTTTGCGTACAGAGCGCATGGTACTATATTTCGTAGAGTAGCGTTACAGAACTATTTATTATGGTTACTATACAAAGTGTTCTTCACGTAAGAATAAAATCGTTACCGTAATAAAACGGTATGCTAACATCAGTTATGACATTTTATTGATGTACACCCTGAAATGATAGCAATAAATGATTGTAGCAAATGTTCATGTAGGCCTACGTAGCATGTAAGAATAATATACTGTTACGTATACATGTAGAGATAAAGTGGTATGGTATATTTTCTATACAGGTACTCTGATGGGCATAACCAATATGATAGCAACCATACCTGGATTTGTTGGACCATCTGTAGTCGGAGCTTTAACCTACAAAAACGTTAGATGGTCTTTTCTCATATTTTCAATATGTGTTTTTAACTTTTAATGATTTCATCTGCTCTTCCAGATCTGGATTTTAACGTCTATGTCTAATAACATCGGAAGAAGAACGCTGTATTGTACTGCCTTGCCTTGCATTAATTAATGTATCTATTACTTGAAGCAAATTTTCGATGGTCAATAAGTCTGGATCTGAAGCAAACTATCACAATGCGTTTGCATTACATTCTATTGTATTCTGTTCTATTGTATTGTATTCTATTATATCAGCCGTGTAATTGTAATTGCAATTTCGGTAATTTCTATAGATAGCATCGTATGCTATAGAAACTTTCGTAATTACAATACAACTACAATTACGATTACGATTACATCATGTTCAATCAATCAATCAATCAGAATTTATATAGCGCCCTTCAAGATCCCTACTCAGAGGCGCTCCCGACCCAGGCCATACGGAAGAATGCAGTCCTCAACAGTTGGTGAAACTGAGAACAGTTTGGAAATTAAATTGTTAAATCGCACACTATTGTATTGTAATGTGATATGGAAAAGCGAGATGAGGTTAAGAAATGTTAGCATTGTATTATCTTAGATTACATTGTATTGTCTTACATTGTATTGTCTTACATTGTATTATCTTACATTGCCACTTTATTTAACTTTCACAGCAAACGAGGAAGGCTTGGCGCAACGTGTTCTTTGTATCTGCCGGAGTCTACGTCTTTGGAACCATCTTCTACTGCATCTTTGGATCCGGTAAGAAGCAGCCCTGGGCCACTGAGGTCGAAATTATCAAGGACAAGGTCGACGACGCCGAAGACGACCAGAAACCCTCGTCCAAACTCCAACAAGGTTCTTCCACCTGAACCACATCCACTTCCGGTCAATGGAAGTTCTGAATTATGATAATAATCATATGATAAAGTAATTATACGATGGTAACATGCTAATTAGAACAACGACGAGGATTTGATGATATTGGTCTAATTATAATATGATGATGTGATAGTATGAAAAGATGAAAAGTTGATGATATGATAATTCGAACAATGATGAAGGTAATAGTATAGGCTAATATGAAATATGATAATAATGATAATTAGAACAATGATGACCATGATAATAATATTATCATGTTTAGACCATTCTCATAACAATGGACCAATATTGTTATGATAATGGTCTAACCTTTTCAATTTTCGGCTTCTTCCACTTCTTAACATTTTATGCATTGCTTGCAATTCCTTTTGGGCTAATCTCACGTGTTTAACCTTTTCGTGTGTATATTTTTTTTAAATTTAAAATAATCATTAAATGGCTTAGCTAGGCCCATAGAACTATTCATGTATTTAAATATTCTAAAACTGTATTTTATATTACTCTTAATTATCATTATTTGCATTCTTGCCAGTAGGCCTATAGCTGTAGATTTGTTTAAATAAGGGGTCGTCCATTAATTATGTCAACAAATTTTAGGCAGTTTTTGACCCCCTCCCCTTGTCAACAACTGTCAAACATTGACGGACCCCTAAAAATTATGTCAACAATCCCAGAACCCCCCTACAAAAAAGAAACACAATGGCTCAAAATATGTAGAATAATTTTTTTTTATTTGTTTACACTAAAAAATGCAATCTCGAATTTAAAAATATATGAGTTTAGTTTATTACCAACTTTTTAGTAGTATTAAACATTAAGCACTTTATACATTTTAGCATTATTTAATGTTTTCGCTACCATTTTGAAGGGTGTGTGTTGATTCATTAGAAAAAATTTGTTGACGTCAAATTGTACCGAACCCCCCCCTCCCCCTTTGTCAACAACTGTCAAACTTTTCCAAACCCTCCCCTATTTTGTTGACATAATTAATGGATGACCCCTAAGCCGCTAAATCCATTTTAACAATTTGATATAGACCCTACATGTCTGTTCTTATAAACCTCTATCTATTTTAATAATGATATGTTTTATATTTGCGTCGAATATTTTTTTTCTACAGGAATGTTCTTTATCCTTTTCGTATATGCTGTAGAAATCTTACTTTGAGTGGATTCGCGTTTTGATATTTTTAACCCCAAATTGTCATATTTTGAATCCCGATTTTAATTTGTTGCCTGTTTGAAACTCGTTTGCAATGCAATTTTTAAATCCGGCTTCAGCCTTCATTAAGCTTTAAACTTTATTTATATATTTTAACCATTAGTTTTCTAAACCGTTGAACAGAGTTGTTTGCGTGTGTATATCGAATCCTAATTCCTGTGTATTGAAATCCATTTAATACGTTTTTTGGATAAATTCCAGTACATTCTGAAGACCTTATAGACGACGTTGTTTGATTTCCAGTTCTATCAACACTTCAGCCGTAGAGACACAGTTCATTGTTTCTGGTGATTTTAAGGGTAGATTTTAGCAAAAAACATCTGACTATTGTCTCAATGCTGTTTTTGTTAATTCTTGATACGCTGAATTAATGTGGAGTGAAGAGCAGTTTCTCCCTGTAAGGCTTGTAAGCTCATACCAAGAGGCACCGTGGGCATCAAGCTTTTATTTTATATAATAACGGCACTTATTACGCGCCAAGAAAAGTCAGACTGAGGCACGTGATAAATGTACGCGATTCAATTTCCCGAGATTGTTACGCTGAGTCCACTTAGTTGGTTCGAATCCTCAATCGTTAGGTTACAAGAAATTCGGACGTCATTTTCTTAGCCTTGGCGTGTAATTAAATCGGCCTACACAAGGAAGAAGAGCTCACCCTCTGAGACAGTCATGTTTGTAAAGTATTAGCCATCGTAATCGTATTTAAGCTCTAAATTTCTAAAGCGCCACCCGAAAGCCAAGAGCAGGGCACCTGATTATTCAAGAGTGACTTCCGATTCTTATACTCTGCATATTATGAGGGTTAAGAAAAATGTCTTCACCCTCGCGGTCCGATCTACCCACCGACAGCGTACTTCCACTGCCCTAGGTTCCAATTGAGCTCGCTAGGTGGCACTGTTTCGGAGTAGCATTGGAGACTAGGGTTATCAGATGTCCGGTAATGAACCGGACAGTCCGGTATTTAGATAATTTGTCCGGTCAGAAATTTCAGACGTTACCGGACATGGCGGTGTCCGGTAATAAAGACCCGCCCGTCATTGTGGGCTGCCAGAACGAGCCTGAACCGACGACGGGCCTGGCATGACCGAGGTTTAGTTCATTTCTTAACCCCAATAAAGTGCCTCCCCAAGTATTGCTGTTCTCTCTATCTTAACCTATGTAAGGTATGTAAGTACGGAGGGGCTGGATGGGGTAGACCATGAACATCTGGATATTATTAATCAAGAAGTCCATGGGTATAGTCCCCGGAACCGCCGCCATCCGCCGCCGCCGCCAGTCGCTAAGCCCTCAAGTCGAAGTCAGTCGATAAGGCTATCGACTGGACCCAGTCGTCGCCGCCGCCGCCGCTAAGCCCTCAAGTCGAAGTCAGTCGCTAAGCTATCGACTGCTATCGACTTTGTCCACTTAATAATCAGCAGTTATTTATTTACTACCTTTACTGCCTATCTAGTACTACTTACTTACTTTACTAAGTACACTAACTTCCAAGGAGTTGATATTTAGACTTACTATCAACCATTGAAGCCTAATAGGCTATACGTCGATGCTATCAACAGTCAGATTTGTCTGTCACGTTATCTCACTTGGTGCACTTCTTTAATTGAAAATGGCGTCTTTTCGAAGCAAACGTTGAGTTGAAAATACGCCGGTTTCAGTGTCTTTAAACACGGTACAACTAAAGATCATTCCGGAAAAATCGATAATCATTATCATCATCAGGGATCCATGGGCCGAAGGCCTGTAGGTGTCCAACGCTTGCATCGGATCCATGGGCCGGAGGCCCGTTGGAGTCCAATGCTTGCATTGGATTTCATTCGTATTTTTTCTTTACGAACGGAGTATCTGCACCCATCCGTTCGACTTTCGCACTTCTCCCTTAAAGAGAGTTCCAGGCTTAGGACTGGCTCTGATATCCACTATCTGGTGGTATCAAAGGTGGCGATGCCGCCCACGTTTGCCAGCTGTTTCAGGGTTCCTGCTGAGTCTGTCCACCTCGCGTAGCGCCCTAGGTGGTACTTCAGCCAAGCCTTCACCACTGATGGCATAGCCTCAGCAGGCACTCCCTTACTGACTTTTGCCACCCCTCACCACGTTGAGGTGTGAGTCGGACTTTGATAATATGTTGTGAAATTAGGGAATATAGGCGTCCATTTGCCCTTTCGAGAGAAATCCGGTGTTTGGGTCCATTTTGGCGAACTACTGTCTACTGGTAAGTCTGGGTGAGACATAAGCCTACATGTACCTAAAATAGGCGTACTAAAATAGGCAGACTTGAATGCTGCATGCTTAAGTTTCTTATCTGATTTAAATGCTACGCGATAATGGTTTGATAATTTTGATTTGGTTGGTGTATAGGCCAATATTTGCTATTAATTTAGATGTACCACCGCTTTATTTGGCCACAAACCATGACGTGCAGCGAAACGTAACTTTACAGTATGCCATAAAATGCATTTTATTGCTAGGTAACTATAGAGGTACCCGAGAAGTCGATATCAAGTCGTTAAGTCAGTCGATAAGCCTAAGCGACTTAGTCAGTCGATAAAGCAAGTGACTTGGTCAAAGTCGCTAACTCTCCAAGTCAGTCGCTAACGCTTCTGTTAGCGACTCCGGGGACTACATGGGTAGACACACAACATCGACAGACCACGGAAGATTCTCATAACCCCGAATTAACTCCTCTCCTCTCTCTCTCTCTCTCTCTCTCTCTCTCTCTCTCTCTCTCTCTCTCTCTCTCTCTCTCTCTCTCTCTCTCTCTCTCTCTCTCTCTCTCTCTCTCTCTCTCTCTCTCTGTCTGTCTGTCTGTCTGTCTCTCTCTCTCTCTCTCTCTCTCTCTCGCTTTGGATACAGTCAATGAGTCATCCAGGCTCATCCTAGATATGATACCCCCATCCGAGGCATATCCATCATCACATTGGGATGATTGGGACACACCCGGCCTGGCATACAGCTCATGCTTCAAGAGTTTAATTGTAGTACTGTATACCGGTATATCAAATTTCTAGTGCACATCAAAATCACACAGCGTTTGGAATAGGCATATAAAATTTGAAGTAAGCCTATTTACTTTAAGTAGGCCTACTAGGCTACTATACTGTAGTCAACAGCGTACAGGCGCACCATGAATACTGCTAGCTCAGCGTCAAATTCAGTGACTGAAGAGCGCTACGATTCTGACGAAGGTTCTAACGCAGGTAATGTGGACGATGAAGTGCCACGTGAAAACAGCGACTCAAGCCTACATCAGTACGCAGTCAATTGAGCATCTTCTTTAACATAAAATGCAGCTGTACAGAGTTCAGAGACCTCGTCATTAGACACAAACGTTTGATCAGAGCTGCACAGTCGGACTTGAAGTACATTCGCAAGGATGGTAGGGTGCAGCTTCCTTGACGATTTGAAGTTGAACAATGAACACTTCCGAACATGTGAGTTGCCAGATAGGCCCTATTACATTCACAGTTTTTTTTGTCTTGAATGAATGACTTAATTTGGACTTCTTATCATGGACACAAAAATTATTATCAAAAAGTCAACATGTATAGCATAAGATGATGAACTGGAAAGTATGATTGTCTAATGACTATTTGTATTAGGTGACCCTGTTAGCGGAACCTTTGGTTCTTTTTGGTTTGCCCCATTGTCACTGAATGTACAAGAGTGTGTCTACCGTTATGTTTGAACTGTTATGGTGAACAATAAAATATATTGATTGATTTATTGACAGGGAATCAATCATTCATTGTCAATGATTGATTTGACAGCTGTTTTAACTTTTTAAACTAAGTTCGCTAACTTTTCAAGTTTTACTCCTGTTTCGTTATCTTTGGTCAGCCTCAGAGGGCTTCGCCCCTCTAACCCCCTGAGGGCCCTGACCAGAGGTTTTCAACGCCCTTGGGCCACTCTGGGGACACCGCCCCAGACTCTTGTAACGCGCTCGCAATTGTCCGGTAATTTCCTGAAGACAACCTGGCAACCCTATAATGGAGACCGTATTGGGCATGGAGACATCGACACATCTTACTGGCCTAATTGGTATTTGGGATGTAAAGCACGATGTTTCAAACGTGGGAGAGCTTATAAGGATGTGCGAAAATGGAAAAGGGTCTATAGAGACAAATAGAAGAAGTGTTGAATCCCTATAGCTATGGATTGACAATTCTTCAGTAACCCCTAACTCTTCGTTTCCTCCATTTACGCATTTCTCTTTCAAGACTGAATAAGCAGCAGACACAATGACAAACCACATTTCTTAAATTGCGTTTCTTTCAAGATTTCTCTTTGACGATAAGCTGGAAATTGAGTTTCACATATTAGCCTAAGTTAGACCATAATTTCCGAAACCGAGTTAAACTGCAAGCTGTTTAATTAAACTGAAGTTAAACCCCTTTCGACTAAAACAAACCGCAAATCAATTCATTTCAATAAAACTGAACTTCATATAGATCCACCCGACCCCGAGTCATCAAAGCGACTCAACTGGGGCTAAACACAAACTAAGGACCACGGAAAGCAGCACACAGAAGAGATGCAGAATATCAGAGGATGGAGGGCTGTAGACAGAAGTTGAAGGTTGCTGAGGCTAGTCATCCTTAGACTTTGCCCCGGTTTCCGGTTTCGCCTTTGGCGCACCGGAAACGGCTTGCTTCAACGCATCCACCACTCCACCGAAGAAGATGGCACAGATGACGTTTTCCAGCAGGCGGAAGGGATTGTGGACTCCGAGCAGGACGTAGATGAGACGGAGTAGGATGAACGATGCGACGATGACGAGGTGGAGCAAGTCGTGTGGTAGATGGATGAGACCCTCGTGGTCCAGGATGAAGACGACCGAGGCGAGGAGACTGACTTTCGTCGCCCTGTTGAAGGTCAATGTCAAAGATCAAGGTCAATTAGATTGAATGCGATAAGATCACATAAGCTATAGGTTAGATAGAGTTAAAGGTATCTGGATTAATACTGCTTCACTTGCAATGACCACCAATTGATGCCTTGTCTAACAATGCCTGTTCGTAATCGTAGTAATCGTAATCTCCAAACTTCTAAAGCGCCACTCGAAAGCCAAGCGCAGGGCACCAGCTTATTCACGAGCGCTGCGTCTAGTCAGAAGGGTTATCCGAGAGAGTAGTCCGAAGGAGGTCCGAGTCCGGTTTCCAGAGGATCAGAGGGGTCAGAGTAGCTGCTAAGGTGGGTGTCGTTTTTGTCGAGAATTGGAAGGTAGACGATCAGTTGAGTCGGGGTAAGAGGTCTTGAAGAGGAGAGACCTGTTATGATAATGGCAACGTAGAAGCTAGAGATTAAATTACATCAGAACGGATAAGATCAGATTATATAAGATTGGATCATATTAGATCTGGTAGACTTACAGCGAAGGATGCAAGAACTCGTTTTTCGCCGGGATCCAGTTTCCTCTGACGAGTCTCTCCAATGTCCTCATGTAGTAGTAACCGGCTCCTACAGTGGCGCAAAATAAAACAGATTCAGAGAGTCCCTCAACAACAGCAATCGAATTTCGTTAAGGCGGTCCTCTGACGAGAATAAACTAAAATGCCGTATCAGGTATATACGCCTCTATATATATATATATATATATATATATATATATATATATATATACGTAGCGAGATATATATATATATATGCGTAGCAATACTATTGACAGACCAGGAGCTATATAAATCAAACTCCTCCTCATTGCGTCATTAGTGGAACGAAGATTGACTAATGACCCCAATGACCAGGAGTTTCGCCAATGGTCTGTGAAGTTGCCTATATCTTATAATATAGTCTATATACGTGACTATATATATATGTATGTATATATATATTTATTTATATATAGGCCTACCGGGCATTTGCTGTGGTTGGTCCCTCTACTTGGAATGACCTTCCCCCTCATAAAGTAGCCTACTAGTTTTTCCTCTTTGGTCTCTCGTTGTTTAAAGACGTTTCTTTTCCTCGGGGTTTTCGTGCTGACAGCGCTTCTGAGACAGGCGCTATATAAATCTTTAGATACAATACAATATATCTGATAGGCTATATATGGCCTATATAGAATATAATATAATCACATGCAGTGATCAAGATAATACGCAGAAGTGAAAACTATATATGGCGAAGTCAAAATCATTTTTACAATTAACGACGACGACGACGACGACGACGACGACGAAGACAACAACCACAACAACAACAGCAGCAACAACAACGTGTAGGCCTATGGACAGAATCAAGGAATAGGTCCTTGGGACAGAATAAGACATGTTCAACAGGACTTTTTTATTAATATGAGGCGTAAGAAATCACCTTTACGGCTTTACCTCAGTTGTTAATAGAGCCTACTAGTAATAATAATAATAATAATAATAATAATAATAATAATAATAATAATAATAATAATAATAATAATAATAATAATAATAATAATAATAATAATAATAATAATAATAATAATAATAATAATAATAATAATAATAATAATAATAATAATAATAATAATAATAATAATTTGGAAGAGGGATAGCCCTTCCAGTTACACTAGTTTTTGATATAATAATAGTAATAATACTATAATAATAATAATAATAATAATAATATGGAGAAAATAATAATAATAATAACGCCGCGGCCTTTAGGGGCTCCTTTATGCAACACGATGGAGACGAGAACCCGTAAAACACAACTATGCTTAGTATCTTAGAGCCTGAGGGATTCTTTTTACCTCGGGCGCAAAAAAAAAAAAAAAAAATAAAATAATAATAATAATAATAATAATAATAATAATAATAATAAATTTTGTTGTTGTTATTATTGTTATCATTTTTATTAGTTGAATTGGCTAATTTAGCGAATTAGCTTTGCTTTTCCCAGTATGCACTATCTAGCGAGTAAATGCAGGTCAGGTTGACTTCAGTCACTCGCCAGATGGCGAATAATGCTGTAGTTGTAAAATGACTCGTTTTAAGGCTAATAAATTAAATGCCTTAATTGCCTCTTAACGATATGTTAAAACATTATTCAAGACTCATGAAAATAAATGAAATATTGTGCAGAATTTGTTTTAAATCAAACATGCATACATATTATTATTATTAACGAATGTAGAAGAGTTTCTTCGAAAACACCGTTATTAACGTGCCCGTATACGGCACATCATATAAATAAGCGACGTGGTTATAGAATATAATGTAGATCATATACAGAGGCAAAGGGCTCAGAGCTACAAAGCAACAACTGTCCCAATGCCGCTAGAGCTACATTTTGTTCGAGTATGCTGGAGTCAGTCTTATGTGTCAGAATGGATTTAAATGGAATTAATTGTATCAGTCACTTAGGGCCGTCCATAAATGACGTCACGCACCTAGGGGGGGAGGGGTCGGAAATTTGTGACGATGTGTGACATGGGGTGGGGTCTGAGAGGTGTGACGTCACACCAGGTCTATGTAATTAAATTTAACATTTAACAACAATTTAATTTTAACAATAACGTCACTAATTGTGAGTATCAAATTTTCATTATTTTTTTTATTATTTTAGTGTATACGGGCACCATTATTAATAATTTTCTAATTATTTCAATATTTGGTCACCGTTAGATTTTAAAATATGCATGCTCTCCCTATTTGTTCCACAAAAGAGCATTTTGCTATGCCATGGAACTTTGGTTTTAGGGGGTCAGAGCTTTGTGACGTCATTTTTCAAGGGGTGTTACTTTTGTGACGAAGTGTGACGAGGGGGGTTCAAAATCGGCCAAAATTGCGTGACGTCATTTATGGACGGCCCCTTATGCGAGTAGCAGGGTTAAGGAATACACACAGGTCCAGTAAATTATACGCGCGAGTGGAACTCAACTCTTACTACCGCCTATGCACGAGGTATACCCTGGATATATTATATCCAGGCTACCTCGTGCGGAATGCAAGTGCTGAGTTGAGAATAGTTTTATATGGTATAGATATGTATAATTGTATATATATAGTAACGGAAACGGGCCTAATATATATATATATAGTGCGAGACCTTTATCAGTTTGATTTTTATCTGGTGGTCTTATGCTAATGGACAGCATCGGCTTTTTGGAAATAATATATTTATTCATCGTAAAATTTTATCGTGATGAGGGAAGTTCCCTATTATATATGATCGTGTTCCCTCAGGGAACACGATCATATATAATAGGCCAACTCCAAAGGCAATGTAACGAAGATTTGGTGAAAATACGACAATACAATAAATATCTATTTGGGTATCCAAATGTCAGTTCATACTGGGGCATAGGCCTATTGTGCTGTAATTAAATGTGTATTATATATTGCCAATTCCAGAGTCGCTCTCTGCTCTATAGCCTTAGCCTACATGTATATGATGTTAAGTAGGACATGTGGAGTCATAGGGCCTACATGTGTTATGATGTGTTGAATTTGTCGTTTCTTACAATATCTTCAACGTTATGGTGTTAGTTGATGTTGGAGAATTTGGCGTTCTGATAATTTGACAATTTCAGAATCAGCTTCACGTTGCAAGAGGCGTAGATCTTTTGATAGCCTATATTCCGTTTCAAAAAATAAAACTAAGTGTGCATAATTACTGATTCTGCTCCAAAGTTTACGAGGCATGCTTTTGAATTGAACCCTATTTGCACTCACCCTTAAGTACTCCGATGGCGACGATGAGGCCAAAGGCGTGCGGGTGTGAGTCGATCGTGTGGGAGACTCCATGGTGCACCTTGTGGACTCTCTGAACCTCTTTGAGACAGTAGATGAAGACGTGGATCGGAAGAAACTTGGTGATCTTGTAGACTAGATCGAACGGTGAATAGTTAATGAGATACCTGCATAAAGATGAAGAAAGCAATTAGTGCATGCGATTCATAGACGCTAAAGACAATAGGAGGGTGAACGTACTAAAGAACGTGTGTTGTAATGTAATGTAACGTAATGTAATGTAATGTAAATCTTCGAAAATTTCTCAGCGCCCACAAAAGCCACGTCAGAGAGACCAGCTTATTCACCAGCGCTATATCAAATCAAGTCCAAACTCCTCTGTTCGTTTCGGTGCCAGGTCAAAATCCGGGGAGGTCAAGCCGAGGAGACAACATGGCGCTACGGTGGCAATCGGTGATGATGGTGGTCGTGTGGTGGCGCAGGAGTATAGTGGCATATGCTTTATTGTATTGCATTGCATGCATCGCATTGCAACGTATTGTATTGCAGGTTGTTCAATTCTTCGATAATGGTGGCATGCAGTGCTTTTGGGACGTTTTGGAAAGGCGCTCTTTTAATGATTTATTACATTATCTGAAATGAATGAATGAATGAATGAATTGCATTACATTCTGTTATCTCGTGATGGAGAGGATTGAACACCCGCCATCATAGGCCGAGGCTAAGAAAATGAAGTCGATAACACTTCCTACCCTTGTCTGCCTCAGGGCTAGCTTAAGGGACTGCTCGTCTTCTGTTTTCTGGTGTTCTTTTCTAGTCTATTCAATTTGATTATATTCTACATCTAGGCCACTTTATTCCACTCCAATTTTTAATTTTTTAAAATTATTATTGTGTTTTATTCCATTGCATTATAACGTGCTGCTTAGCCTTGTGTTTCATTGGAATATATAACAGCAGACAGATATGCGTATTGTGATTCAGGTTAGATTAGATGTAACCGGATAGGATTAAACCAGATTAGATTATATAGGCCTACCCCAAGAGGCATAGTATACGAACCATTCGCTAGCTGGCACGCAGTAGTTTATGCGGCATTCGCATGAGTGCGCCAAATACTTCTACAGAGTAATCGTAATCGTAATCGTAAACTCGATACTTCTACAGCGCCCACAAGGCGAAGTCGCGGGAACCAGCTTATTCACAGGCGCTCAATAAAATCAAAATCGATAGGCAGGGGTCAAAATCCAGAGAGTCAGGCAGGCAGACAGGCAGGCGGCTAAGGTGGATGGTGTTTGGTGTTCAGACGGCGAGGTAGGCAGGGAGAAGTGTTGGATTCAGGATAGGATTTGTCAAAAAGCAGTGTTTTCAGTTTCGAGTGAAAGACCTGTGGAGATATAGCGAGAGGTGGAGTTTTGGTGACTTCGTAGGATGGGTCAGATATTTGTCGTAGTGCTGGCGGAAGTTTGTTCCAAAGAGGTGGAACAGCTATGGCTATGGAGCGATTGGAAAATTTTAATGATGAGGTGACGGAAGGGCGGAGCAGTGTTAGGGAGGAGGAGGAGCGGGTTGGACGAAGTGGTTGGATCGTGAACAACTGACGGAGATAGGAGGGCTGGGAGGTTTGAAGTGTGTTGTACGTGAGTGAGATGATTTTGTATTCTATTCGTTCAGGAATTTTGAGCCAGTGGAGTGATTCGAGGACAGGAGTGATGTGATGGTATTTGGGGGTTTTGGTGACAGCACGGGCTAGGGCATTCTGAATTGCTTGGAGGCGGTTTATTTGAGTGATATCTATGTTGAGGAAAAGAGAATTGCAGTAGTCTAATTTAGCGTGAACTATAGAGTGCGCCAAATACTTCTACAGAGTGTGTCAAATACTTCTACAGAGTGTGTGGTTTTGACTCCGCCACTGTTCGCTTTCTGACAGTGCCAGTCCCAAGCCTGGATAAAGGAGGAGATGGCGACGCTAATGGTCTTTGTTACCACACAGTGGTCGTTAAACAGTAAACAAGCCAGTGGTTCGTAAGAGACACGCCAGAAGGCGTGTGTCGGTTGCGCAGACACTCACCAGACGGCGGAGGCGGTGATGAGATCTCTTTGGTTGAGAAACGGTGCAGTGGGAGAGTCGCCGACGAAAGCGTTCGCCAGAATAACGCTGGCGAAACACATCAACATACTCGACACCCAACACGAGAACGGATGACGTCGCGAGAACGCCGGCGTCTCTGCACAAATATTGTAAAATTATACATTTTAACAAGTTGCGTCTGTGACAGCTCATGGTTTCATGATTAAACGAATATTGATTGATTGATTGACAATTTGACATTCATCATGAATATTAATTCTCCAAGGCTATAGCCTATAATAAGGCTTGTAAGTTCGCCAATGAGAACATAGACATTATGAATATTAATCTTTGGTAATCGGAGTTTCACGCAGAAGCGCATGAATATTAAATGCAACCGTTCGTCCAAGACATGTGTGGTCGTTTGTATGTGTGTATGCATCAACTCAAGCGCGTTTAATTAAGTGGCCTATAATTATCTCACAAAGGCACTCAACGCATGACTATCTAATTGAGCTAACTAACTGCTTTTTAAGACAGTTTGAAAATGTTTGCTAAAAGCAACAGCATGCATGTGTAGCGGAAGACTGCTCCAAGAGCAGGGGTTCCAAATCTTCTCTATGTCCCGCACCCCTGGGAAATGTTTGACCAACGTTCGCACCCCCTACAAAGGTATTATCACAGATGAAGACGCATGTATAGGCCTACACGAAATTGTTACTACTGGAACTTGCGCTTACAAGCCTTAGAGGCTTACAATTAATGTTACATGGAAATTTAAACTTCTAATCTTACGGTCTTACCCATACTTATCCTATGACAGCTCAAAAATTTATAATGTATTATCAATGCATTGTTATAATTCATACTTTCCCTCTTTGTCGCACCCCTGGAATGACATGTCGCATCCGTCAGTTTGGGAACCTCTGTCCAAGAGAAAGGCCTAAGACATGAGAAGGTACGATGGACTCGAGTCAATGTGCGACTGCGCTCGGCACCTGCATGTCTCCACTAGAGGTAGAGCGCAACGACCGCCGACCCGATTGACTGATGTAGGCCTATGTCGATGCGGTTCTGAACTTACGACTCAAGGGATGTTGGTCGGCAGAGTTCTGAACTCTGTGGAGTGTTTGTGATGAATATTCACGATGAATATCAATTATCAACTTAAATATAATATTCATGATGCAGATTAATATTCATGAGAGACATTTTTGATAACGATGGACACGGAGATCAGATCAGATAAGACCGAATCAGGTCTTTACATGACCCTAATCAGGGTCATATAAATTAGCGTAACTTAGTGCAGTGCATTAATGTGGCCCAGCGTAGTGTAGGCCCTTATTAAGTTTAAGTAACTCCTTCCATGGGCCAGATGGCGTCCTGTGTTCCTACCTGATCCTTGAGCGGACGCTGAAGAAGCGGCCTGACTATCATCCCGCACCATGGAGCACATGAGCACGTAGTTGGCCACGTCGAAGTACGGATACATCTTTAGCTTGGTCACTACGTGGGCCACTTCCATCAGGGACAAACCTTCCACGGACCAGGCATCAGCGGCACCCATTTCTCCGGTCAAGACTCCTCGGTCTGTCACGCACTCCTGAGAAATCCTCTTTCACTAAGGGAAAGAGTGAGACGCTAGCGAAAATGGGAGACGTATACGGACCGATAGATGGACGCCACACGCACATACAGACCCAGGCAGCACGCACATACAGACCCATACACCGGCGCCCTGTAGTGATTTAATTATAGGAATCGCAAGAATCGAGTAGTTGCAGTGGCCGACGCTAGGTGGAGGAGGAGGAGGCTTTACAGGGCAGTGTGCTTCGTGAGACCAACGGCCGACGCCGCTAGAGGTCGCTGCTACTGCTGTTGGCTCCGTGTGCAGTGCATAGGCCAGGCCACAGGTGTAAGAAGGTATACGTGTTGATATCAGTGTCTGTCTCTCTGTCTGCCTATAGCTATCCTTATCACCTATCCCTTACTTTCTTTTTACTCACTCTTTATGGCTTACTGTCTGTGTATAATCTCTATCTTCCCTCGCTTCCTCTGTTTTTTATCTTGCAGACACTGTCTGTCTCTGTCTATATCTCTCTGTGTGTCTCTGTCTCTGTTTCTCTCGCTCTACTCTGTCCTAATATATATAAGCTTTTTACATCTTGTTTATAGGCCTACATATGTATGTACGCACACATGTGCATATCTGTAGGCATGCATGTATATATAAGCATTTATGTATAATAATTATTGTACATGCACATAATTATGTATATATATATGTATGCATATATATCTATGTATATATATATATATATGCATCTGTTGGCCCTGTTTGTGTTTATATAAAGAGGCGTCTCTGTGCATATACATGTATGTTTCTGATAAGAGGCAGAAAGCAGAGGTTGTAGCGTCGTCGATAACCACTGTAGCTAACGTTCGCATTATTCTCCAAAACATATTATGTACATGAATTTGTGTATGTGTGTGCGTGTAGGTGTGTAGGTGTATGTATGTAAGTGTGTGTGCGTGTGTATGTATGTGTATGTATGTGTATGTATGTGTGTGCATGTGTTTGTACATGTGTAGGCCTACGTGCATGTGTGTCCAACTCATAGGTTTATAAATGTATGATTTATATTATAATGTTTCGAGTCCTTAACAGGAACCTTAACAGAAAATATATTACAATTTCTTTTCTATCGTAAACTCCAGATTTTTTAAGCGTTGCCCTAAAGCAAAGCGCAGGGCACCAGCTCTATTAGTCTAATGTAATGTAAATCTGTGAAATATTCAACGCCACTCAAAAGAGAGGGAGACTATACACCGGCGCTATATCAAATCAAGTCCGCAATAGCCAGCGTATGTTGTTCGTTCCGGTGCCAAGTCAGAATCCGGGGAGGTCAAGCCGAGGAGACAGCGTATACGGTGCATGGCTGTTGTTGATGATGGTGGTCGTGTGGTGGAGCAATAGTAGAATACGGATAGGATATCTTGAGGAATTCGGTTTTCAGTCATGAGTGGAAAGCAGCAGAGGAGATTACAAGGGGAGGAGAGGTGAAATAACAGGCGCGATTGGAGGATGAGCAAACCGGCGGAGATGTTTTGGACGTTCATTCCAAACAGCTGGTGCAGCATTAGACTACGGAGCGGTTGCAGAATTTCAGAGGAGGAGACTGGAGGTCGAGATTAAGAAAAATAATGGCGAGGAACGATTGGATGGAGAATAGCTGGCGAATATGAGATGGTTGAGTGAGTGGTAAGAGATAGGCCTACGGTTTTGTAATAGATGAGCTGAGGAACTTTTAGCCAATGAAGTGATTTGAGAACGGGCTATAGAGTGGTGCATGGTGTTTTGGAGTTTTGGTGACTGCTTGGTCGCGCGAGAGAGGTCTGGACTGTTTGCAGGCGTTTAATTTGAGAAGATTCTATGTTTATAGAAAAGGGAATTAGGGCCTATACACTAGTCGAACTTATGTTGCCGTATAAAACAAGAAGTATAGATGGAAATAATTTCTGAGGTTTGAAGTAGATGTGAGGTGCATGGTGAGAGGAAAACAATATGACAACGGAATGACTGTGAAGCTGTCGTATTTGGCAGTTACTGTTAGGGGCCTACTTGCAGGTGGATGAGGTGCAGGAAGCATATTTAGAAGGCTAGGCAGTAGAGAAGGAGGAGGAGGAGCGTTGTTAGATGCGGCGGGTTAAGATGATTGGTGGGATGAAAGTAACGGACGGTGCAAAAGGCAGGGATTTGAAAAACAAAGGATTCCGATTATCCGATATAAGGAAACATTCTGGCATTTAGGTCATTAAGACGGATTATCAAAATCAGAAGGTATACTCGATCGCCAACTATGCGGACACAGCTAGATCCATGTCGAAAACTGGAATCGGTATCTCAAAGGAAACGTCGAACGCAATTAAGGAAGTAAAATTTCTAAGAAAATGTGCCTCGCATTTGCTGGCTCCCACGTCATCGTCTATGTAGTAGTTCTTATGCATAGTGTGTAGTCAAAGACCTATTCCTTGTCGTGTAGTAAAGCATATTTAAGTGCAGCAGATATAGGCCTATATCGTGTGCATAGTGTAGATTGGAACGATTTGTCAGTGGAGGGATTTCTGTAGGGCCTCCCCTTTGGTCTCCTAATAACCTGATATATATAGTAAACAAATAGCTATAGCTGTATCTAAGAACAACTTCGATCATCTTTGACTTGACGGCGTTGACGCAGCTTTCCGCAAAAGTGTCGTATGCTGAAGGTATAGTAAGAATATGACAGTATTTCCATACGGGCTTCCGGCTTCGTATACGTCTCACATCACTACGAACCCAAATATAGGTCATGTGAAGCTTACATGAGAATATTGTCATTTCTCACACATTTTTTTACTGTCATGAATAGGCTGCATGCTACCCTGCGTTTAGCTCTATAGCGTAGCGTTTTAGAAATGAGAAGTTTTTGATTAGGCCTACGATTTTAGACTTAAAGATTGATATAATTAAACAAGGAAACGTAAAGATGGATGAATAAAGAAATCAACTATTGACCACTGAATAAATATTAAAAGAAGTTGATATTACTTACTCTCTTAAGTTTGTGCTTGTAAATTCAATGGTAAACTTGATCGTTTGTATAAGGTAGTCGTAATATTCTGCTTGTTAGAGAATTTAGAGAGTATATATAATATACTGTACAGCTACTGAATTCATTTCATCTTCAAACCATCACTAGATCGAGCTACTACCATATCTCGCACGATGTATGCCTTTCCTGTATGGTGGGGGCCTAGCGAGTAAAAGGGACAAAACCCACCTTGAGTGCTTCACGAACAAAATCGTGCTGGTTACTTCTTTCTTTTGGTTCTCTGCCTTGCTAGGCAGGTTCGTACGTCCAATTTCGCCATTCATCACGTTTTCTGGTTCTTTCCTTCAGTTGAAAAAAAGGCAAAAGGCTGTAGGTTACTTAAAACCTGATAATTGATCTTAGGACTGAAACATTAGCACAAGCGGCAGACGACGCTCTATTTAGAGCTGTCCAGAACAATGAGCTTCATGTTCTCCGTGGCCTCTGCCCAATGCAACGAGAACCTTTATATATAACTTCCGACAAATAGCATACAATTTCACCCTCCAGATAAGGACTCGATGAACTTTATCCCAAGAATGTTATATAAAAACATGTAATAATTAACCCATCCATAAGTAGCCATACTGTCAACTGTATTGTTCACCTACAGCCTTTTGCCTGAGCGCCTGTGAATAAGCTGGTTCCCGCGACTTCGCTTTTGTGGGCGCTGTAGAAGTTCCGAGTTTACGATTACGATTACGATTTTGCCTGTTGTTTTATGAAATAAACGAATAATACAAAATATACATCTTTACTAAAACGCAGGCTCTTTAATTTACTAGCTCTTGCTACCTTACTTACTCGACCTGGTTTAGAAAATTGGACCAGCCAATGAGAACTCTTTAAATGACGTCATGTTAATGACACTCAAGAGGATAGAGGGACGTACAAAGATAGAGCAAACAAGGACGACAAGATGGTGGCCGTGTGGAGTCGTTGTTTGCGTTCGTACGTTTCTGCAGTTTAGTTTAGTTTTTAGGCGGAAATCGGTTTCTTTCTGCGTCGAAGTAATCTATTAGTGACATATCTTGTATCGCATTTCCTCGATAGTTTGACCTGTTAAGTGTCGCTTGACATCTTGCTGATGGAGTTTGGCTTGTCAGGTAGTACCAGCATATCACGCTTCAGCTTTATGTAGCGCCTTCCTTAAAATAAAGTCCAGCGAGAGGACGGATACACACTTGGCGAGGTCAGAGAAATGTGTCGTTTTTGTGTATTGCGAATTGGGAGGATGCGATTTTGTATGATCTAGTCACATGTTAAGTGTCTTCCGTTCATGTACATAGTGAAAGAAAGCGTTGTTTGTGATCATATGAAGTCATTCCTTACTTTATTTGACTTATTTTACGAATCAATTGCAAAAATATAATGCTTCAGTGACCGACTTCTTGAAGGAAAGGGCGGGGTTATAACAACTAGGTTTGTATGCCGCCTTTTAGTCAAAAGCGCGTCACTGAATGCTTATTAACAGTCTAGCAGTGGATAACGAACGAGTGCAAAGATTGTGTAGAGTAGTACACTGAACATTTATATAGCGCCTCGTTGCGAAAGTCTGTCATTCATTCTTCAAAGCTATTATTTAGAGTCCGTTTCACGGTTTTTAATCAGAGGTGCTCATAACGCAGTCCAGGCAAAAGAGAACGTAAGATAAACCCCAGTTTCATCAAAAGGGAAAGTTTCAAAATTACATAGACTCATTGCCATCTGTAATCTATATGTTATAAGTATTGCCACAAATTTAAACAAGAGCAGGCAGGTTTATTTGACAGAGTTGAAAAATCTGTTTTATTGTCAGAACACTACATCTTGTGGGAAATTTGTCAGAATTTTGAATGAAAAGTTTAGAGGATTTTACAAAAGGGCTTAAACATTTGCTCAACTAAACTGCTGGCAGTTGCTAAGAAATGTCGTCAAAAACTGTAATAAGTTGATCAGGTTTGCCTGTCATAGGTTTTTGTCTGAAACAAAAATTGCCATACAGGATTTCATTTTGAAAAAACTCGGCAGCCGAAAAGAGAAACTTGACGTTTTAGGATGTAATCAATTTGTGGCAATTATCATGATGTTTAAAATTGATGCCTGGTAACAGCAGGCACCAGTGTAGCAAAAACACAGATGTCATTTTTCTAGTAATAAACCACAGCGTTGTCTGATTGTTTGCAAATATCATAATCTGCTTTGACATTAAGCAGTTGATTTTAAATATATGCACATTTAGCCATATAAATTTCCTGCTTTTCACCGAACATGAATTTCCTTTAATCTTTGCCAGTATGTTGTTTCAGTCTTTGTTTAATGCTTCTATTTATTTATGCAATCATTTTCTAATCACTTTTCAAGTAACCCCAAAATACAGTAGTCTTATAGGGGCACTTATGGATGCAGAAACATGTACAGGAAGGGAGATAAAATGCAGATACAGAGACAGGTGCAAACAGTGAGTGACACATACAGAGGCAGAGAGACATAATGGAAACAGCCAAACAAAGACACTTGAGTTGTCCTAAATTGTAAGACCTTGAACATAACAAGCATCAGTTTACCTTTACTTATTCTGTATTACCATAATTCACTGTGTCATACCATTACATTCTTCGTCTTACTAGGTACCCTACCCTACTTGATCATGCCATACCATAGCTTTTCATTACCCTATCACACCTTCAACCCCAGCTCTGCTACCAGTTCATGCCTTACCTTTATTGCCTTACCTTTCTGCACTATGCCTTACTGTTTGACACAATAGCGAGCTTACCAGTACCTTTATGGTGGCTTGGACCCTGTTACATTATGCCATTTCTTGTTGACTGGTTACCATACCGTGCCATTCTTCTCTGGGCATGGTATGGTAAAATGATTTTTTCCCCGTTGTAATGTTATTAGATCTAAATATTTCATTTGCATGATCTCTATTTATTGTCTGTGTCAGGTGGGGACATGGGATCAACGGACGATTATGATCCTGATTATTCCGATCCAGACTCGAGCCTCAGTCCCATCGAGCGATTGGAGAAATGCATGGAGAACGATCATACCTTTAGCAGGTAGGTTCATAGGGGTAAGGTATGCCAGGATAAGCTACGGTTAGGCTATTAATTATATTTATTTATTTTATTTATTGCGCTTAGTACAGGGCAAGTTCAGTCATTCTGATTTTGAGACGCAAGACAATTGTTTGTGAACAACTTGTCCAGGGTCGTTATTTGGATTCACCTTAAACCAGGGTTTTGGGTATTTCATTCACGGCGCAAGCTCGACCTTTTGAGTGGGTGCCGTGTTATTATATAAATGGCCATATACATTAGGGATGTTAAACGATAATCGGAAATCCGATTATCGGTTTTGAAAACGATTATCGGTTTTCATTATTGACAAAACGATTATCGAATTCTGCCTCTTATATATAAAACGGAGACTTTCACAGCCAACGAGGTAATAGTAGAACTCCCACAGCGACGTATTATTGCCTCATATATAAAGCCTCATATATAAAGTGGAGTCCTCCACAGCCAACGAGGTAATAGTAGAACCCAATAGGTGTATGTACGTTACGGTACATAGCGATTATCGGTTTTCAGTAACTTGCATTATATGATAATATATAAATTTGTATGAAGGCCAATAAAAAACGATAATCGGTTTAAAATCGGATTTCTAAAACCGATAATCGGTTTGCCTAAAAAACCGATATTAACAACCCTAATATACATACATACATACATATAACACCTTGTCTCTTGAAGGTGTTTCTCGCCAGCCTATGCAATGTTATAGTTTGATAAGAATGAAAACGGTTCATCTGTAGTCGTGTGAGATTGGTTATTATTTCCGCATTTAAAGGTGACGAGGATTTGTGTTTTGTTGACTGTGCAGACAGGTTGCGGCTCGCAGTCTCCTGGAGACATTTCACCAGGTGGATGATTACAGCGATGCACAGCGAGTACTGAAGGCCCTGTTAGTCTTAGCAAATGACCCAGGTACTTGCTAGACTTTCATTAGTTGTTCATTGTGTACTTATTTGTGTAGAAATTGTCCTCTTTCCCATGTAGTGTACTGTTGAGGTGAATACTGAACATTTTGAAATGGGTGCTGTTCTGAGGTGGGTACTTTTATGAGATGGCAATGCTCTGTAGATGGTGGGTACGGTACTGATGTAGGTGATGTTATATGAGTGCTCTTCTGAGGTAGGTGCTGTTCTTAAATGACTGCTGTTTTAAAGTAGGTACTGTTCTGAGAGGTATGTGAATACTGTTCTGAGATAGGTGGGTACTTTTCTGAGGTGGGTACTGTTCTGAAGGAGATGAGTACTTTAAGGAGGGTGCTGTACTGTGGTAAGTATTGCAGTATTATAGGCTTGAGTGGTGCTATGTTGAGGTAAAGTTCAGATTCTGATTATTTTCGACAGAATCATTTGACAGCATTACAGCACGCTGTCTGTTGTTGAATCTTGCAGATGGGGTTGTTCGAACAGAACTTTCTGAGCAACTGGCACAGGTTGGGAAGTTCTGTCGAGCAAATCAGCGTCTCTTTTCCAGCGGCGGCTGCCCCCAGGATCCATTCAAAACTCACATCCTAGCTGTTGTTTTTCGGTTCATGGTTGATATCAACAATCAGGTCTGCATTCAAATCTATTATAATTCAGTCTATTGTAATCTGCTATGATCTTTTTATTATATTATTGTTATTATTATTTTGCTTTTTTAAAGCGTTGTCTAATGACCTAACTTCAATAGATGGCACTGAGCAATTGTGAGGGAAGTACTTCCTCAAGAACCTTACACAGGGATGAGGCTTCAACTCATACTCTTGGCAATTACAAGCCGAGCACTCTAACCAGTCAGTTACCGTGTCCCATGAGCTGCTATTGTGTCCTATAGTGTATTTATTATTATAGTACATTATTACATGTGCAATGACTGTAATGCTGAATCTAACATGCAACACAATGCAGATTGAAGGACTTGCTCAAAAGTCCATACAGTAACCATCTAAAGTAATCTAATCTGGTGTGAACTTATCTGGTCTAATTTAATCCAGTCTAAACTCTATCTGGTCTATTCAAATCCAGTTGGTCTTAGCTAACTTTACAATGTTTTTGTTTATCCAGGTCCCAGTCTAATCTAGTGTGATCTGGTCTAATCAAATTAACTTGAGTGCTGTCCAGTCTGGCCTTCTGGTCTAATCTAGTCTAATTTTATCTCATCTAATCCATACTTGTAATTCAATGCATACTTTTTTTATCTAGCACACATTTGAGTCTATTTGTGTTTGTGGTATTTTAAAACTGTAGGTTCGAAAAACAAGTCAGGCAGCGCTGGTGGACTTAGTCGAGCAGAAACTTGTCGAAACAGGTCTCAGTCTTTTATTCTACTGTTACAAGTGAGGTGATATTTGAATATGGCAGTACTACATTGACTAGGTGAAATTATACTACAGCATTGTTCTGTGACATGTAATGTGAAATAATTTTCAACTATATATTGAGTAGTGTTGTGAGGCGGAAAAATTGTCTGGAAAATGTCATATTTTCGGAAAATTTCGAGTGTATTTTTCCGGAAAATTTCCAATAATTTTCCATCAATAGAAAATTACGAAATAACAATTTAAATGTAAATAGTTTTAACATCACTCACTCTAACTCTAAGCTACCTTATGTAGGTATAACTGATACATTGATTCAATAGAGGGCACTGTTAGTGCTTACTGTTCAGTGTGTTCACAAGGTTCAACAATGACAATACATTTAAGAATTAATTGCAATTAAACTTCACTATTAATTTAGAGAAAATATTTTTTATGATTTAGTCTCCTTAATATTTTTTAGTTATGAAAACATGAGACAAAACAGCAATTGATGCAGTATTAGGCTAGTAGCGCTCGTGAATAAGCTGGTGCCCTGCGCTTGGCTTTCGAGTGGCACTTTAGAAGTTTAGAGATTATGATTACGAGGCTACTATAACACCATTTTAATACTGCAACAGAATAATTCTTATGAGGCCTATTATACTATTATTTTATGGACGCCAATCATCGTCGATATGACGGCATTGTTAAATAACCGTATTTACTACTATTATTTTATGTTTTGAAATATAATGTAATTGGCATTGCCATTGAAGTCTGAGTCTGAGACCAATATATTTTTTAATCTGTTTAATGTTTATTTTAATTCCTTTAAGGTGAACGTTGGCTGCATTGACAGAAATACTGTAAATAAAAGGAACTTTAAAAAACAGAAATTTTCTAGTGTTGTCTCATACTAAAAATCTGACATTATGAATTAAATGTATTGTCCGAAATTTTCTGCGGAAAATTTCCTGACAATTTTCCGCAAAAATATTTTTCCGGAAAAACTACATCACTAATATTAAGCTACATTAGGTTCAGTTATTACAGTACATGTATTTTGTGTTTATATGCTTTATAGTAAGATGCATTATAATCATGTGCTACGTATTGTTTTACTACAGCTTTCTGTGATTTTGAATGTGACCTTACAATAAATCAACTTAGTTAATAGTGCCTAGGATTACTTATGCTTGGCGTTGGAATACCCATATTTAATTCTTCATTTCATCCTATACCACGAAATCATTTTGCCATTTAGTCGGGTTTTTCGGAACTATTCGCCTCGGCAAATAATACCCACGCAAATACCTACAATTTTTGGAATTCGATCAATCTCAAGATTATAGTTAAAATTTACAAATAAATTATACAACTGAACTAAATTTCTTACAATCTACTGTCGTATTTGTATATATATCTAATTGGTTCATTATTACAGGTAAAAATAATGTTTATGCTGATCTTTTTTATTACATGTAAAAAACTCGGTTCGTACCCGGATCCGGCAAATAGTACATCCAAATACTCGGATTTGCTACCCGGTAGAAAATGTCTACCCGGTTGTTCCCTAATCCTATGCCACGACATCATTTTGCCACCCTACTTATAATCTTGGCTTAAAAATTTGACCTGCTACTGAGCAGTTGTGGTGAAGGGATTTGGCAGGCAGGCTTAAGTACGGTATCTTATTGTTACCTTTTACCGTCCCTATTCCTAGTGCGACCTTAATCGGTTGCATGAGGACAACTTTGTTTCTAGTTTCCGTTGTACACATAACTGTATTGTGTTATATACGATAAATGAATTGAATTACAGATCAGGTGATTTCTCAGGTCGGTCCAATCGTGTCGAGGCTAGCAGATTTTGATTCATCTGATGATTATCGATCTGAGGGAGCAACTGTAAGAATTTGCTATTATATTTCAGTTTCTTATTTCAATCATTTGTTCATTTCAGTGATTTATATAGCACCCCTTAAGGCTACTACTCAGAAGCACTCCCGACCCCAGCGCGGCTAAACAGGACAGTTTTGAGGTTAGAATAGAACGTATCAGAGTGGACCTTGGGGAGCAGATGTAGCGCCAAAGGTAGCCTGTTCCAGACCAAGGGAATAACGACTGAGAAGGTGTGGTTCTGCCTAATAGATGCATGAGTAAAGGGAACAAGGAGCACGCCCCACTCAGTAGAATGGAGGGAGCTATGGCCCTGGACATCCAGGGTAGGGCAACTGAGCTGTCCATACCGTATCTGCCAAACCATATCTGGCTGGATGGATGGATGAGGTGATATATAGGTCGATAGATGGAGGGGAGGGTATCTGGCTGGCTGATTGACCTGACTGAACTGATTGATTGATTTGCTAAAGTAAAAATCTATCCTGCATTATCAATGTGAAGATGACGAGAAGGAATCTGATGGATTGATTGATTAACTCCTACCGAGCTGTGCACTTACTGCACTACCTTACCTACGGAGAAAGTGCCTTGTAAATGTCCAGATTCATACCTCACCTGATCTTACCTTGTCTCATGTTACCATTCTTTACCTTAGCTTAGCCTAGCATAACTTACTGCACAATACCTTATTTGCATGGATAGTAAGGTAGGTGCCTTAGTCCTTGCAGTACCTTACCTTAGTTTTAGATAAGGTATGGTAAGATAAGGCAATCTACTTTACCTCAGAGTACCTTAGCATTCCTTACCTTACTTTACCTTTGTTAGCATTATGTATGTACCTTTCTGTATCGTACCTTAGGTTAACTTGGCTTATTTTACCTTTCTTTACCTTGCCTTACCTGAGCATCCATTGTTCCTTCTGTGGCCATAATGACATGTGATGTGTTTCAGCTGATCTGTAAGTTGGCGCCGATCGTTGGTCCTGAAATCATGGATCAGCTTTTTCTGGAGCACTTTCTTAACTTATGCACTGATCCCATCTTCCAGATTCGCAAGGTACGTTTTTGTGAAGGCTCTACATAATTGTTCTGGCTCTGCTACTTGCCCAGTGCACCCACCTTAGCCAGATGAATGATTGGTTCCCTTAAAGGTTGGATTTGACGACAAGGCTGCCCTTGGACAAATAAGGAATTTTGACTATGATTTAACTGGAAGTGACCATTAATTAATGCATTATGATAATGACGCCACTGATTAGATTAGGTTCGATTAGATTGTACTGCTTAGGTTTTGTGTGGCAGTGTTTTGTTTATTAATATCAATCACATATCAATCACAATCACACTTTGGCTTAGAGGTTAGGGTTGGTTTGCAGTAGTTATATATATTTACCAGCATTTAGCCCAAGGACAAAATGATATACCAGTTTTCTTAAAAATTCATTAGTTTAGACAATTGTTCTTAAATTATGTTCAATTATTATTTTTCTTGTTTTTAAAGGTAATAATACTTATAAGCTGTTTTGGAGCTGTAATTCTTAATCTTGACCAGCACTGCAATATGATAGTAGACCTACAGTATATGAAATTTTGTTGGGGTGATTATTATTGTTAGTTGATTTAATTCAGTTGCTGCTGGTGGTTGTTGTAGGTCTGTGCGGTGAGCTTTGGGACCATCTGTCAGGTCATGGGCCGTGACAGAACAGAAAGCGTGTTGGTGAGAAGTCATTCTGTTTGCTTTGGGTCAGGCAGTGTTAGGTAAAGTAAGATTAGGTAATTGTAATTGTGACAGTTTATATAGCATTGTCAGTAGAATGCTACTTCTAGGTGCTTTACAGTGTCAACTGTCGGCACAAATGCTAGGAACCGAACTACATAGTAAGTAGGTTTTCAAATGTGATAAGAAAGGTAAGATCTCGTGATATTATGACAAGGTACGGTGAGGTAAGTAAGATAAGATGAGGTAAGATAAGGGGAGTGAATTTACTGAACCCTTTAACGATGAGCTGCATTGGTTTCCCATACAGTTTAGTACGCACTCGTCATTAAAGGATATACAACGAGGATAAGATGTGATTCCGTTCTCGGTTTCCAGTTTTAGGCAGTGAGTTGTAAGGAGTGAGGTGTGACTGTTATCTTGGCTTCATTGCAGCTGGAAAAGTTCTTCCGATTGTGTGGGGACAGCATCTGGGGTGTTCGGAAGGCATGCACCGAGTGTTTCATGCAGGTCTCCCTCGTCTGTTCGGCCTCTGTTCGCCACTCCCACCTCTCCAGGGCCTTCATCAACCTCGTCTCTGACCAGTCCCGATGGGTAAGCGACAATCTAACCTCATCTAACCTAATTCAATGGCAGTATATCCTCTTTTAACCTGTTTAAACCTAACCCTGCAAATTATTCAAAAGACCTAATCTTATTTAAACATATTTAATCCAACATGATCAAATTAAATAAATGCTCTAATCTTATCAGCACTCTTAAACAATTTAATCTACATGGGAATTAAATAATTACCCGATACTTGATTAGATTACTGTAACTTGAGTACCTATTTATTTAATTTGATTAGATTAGCGTTGGTGTTTATTTTGATTTTGGTTAGATTAGAAATGTTAAAGTAACTTTATCGTGTAATTCTATCATTATTTAAATTGAGTACCATTAGTTTACTCCAATCTGTTCCGTCCTATTCAGGTCAAACTAAGCAATGACTCCAACATAATGTTACCTGATCTTGTTTATCCTAATCAAATAAAATTAATACTCTGATATATAAAATCAAGTAAATAGATCCTCAAACCAAATCTAATTAATATTCATCTATCTAACCTAAGCGAATTAACTAAATTATCTTGCCAAATAAAATAATTCTTCTTCTTCTGATTTTAGAAAATTAATCATCAAATCATAGTTCATCTAACCTAATCAAAGTTAATACTCTAATCTACAGTAAGTGTGACGAAAATATTGTATTCTAATCCTGTAGGTTCGAATGGCTGCGTTTGAAGTGCTTGGGGCCTTCATCTCGACGTTTGCAGATCCAGCCGCCACGGGATTGCAACTGACGGATGATGGGATTCTCGTTC
The DNA here is from genome assembly GCA_020284085.1 of Aporrectodea caliginosa. Taxonomy (NCBI): domain Eukaryota; kingdom Metazoa; phylum Annelida; class Clitellata; order Crassiclitellata; family Lumbricidae; genus Aporrectodea; species Aporrectodea caliginosa. The sequence goes on from JACEVL010000397.1 coordinate 1,356,885, forward strand.
TTTCCGAGCCTTCTGCCATTCCAGAAACTCTGTGAGTGGATTAAAACTATTTCGTAATTAGGCAAGGGCAGGCAGGTACAGAAAACCTTACTCTAGGCAGGGCAAGCATAGGTAAAATTTAGGGAAGGAAAGGATAGGTGAGTTAAGCGAGGCAAGTTTAGATGAGTTGTGAAGCTGGTTAGGGTCAGATAATGGTATGGCAATGCAAAGTAAACACGTTTTGGATGTGTGTGTGTGTTATTCATCATGTACAGATGTGTGTTGGTTTCGACTTGTTTCTGCACTGTAGTAAGTTTTTCGTAGGTTGTCTCACTGCATCTATTCGCTGTCTTAAAACCTGTTTTTTCACTTAGGGTCTATCGCAATGGGAGCACTTCTGATTGGTGTGCACTTGAAGAGGCGCTTTATAAATCTTCAGATACAATACAATACGTGGCTATTACACCAATGTTGCCTTGCTATGCTTTGTGTGACTTTACCTTGTCTTGTTTAACTTATATATACCATGGTTTACTTTACAATGCTACACATTGCCTTGTCTTACAAACTACCTTACCCTAATATACCATACTTTGCCTTGTCTTATGATACATTACCATACCTCACCCTACCTTACAATACCTTCTGCACTATTGTATTTAACCTTACCCTACCATACCTTACTCTACCGTATGTTGTTATTGTACATTGCATTACATATACTTGACATACCTTACCATACACTATCGAACTTCACCTTGCATCATACAAAACAATCAATTCCGACATTATTTAAACAAATGCTGGTGAATCTGAAACCTTTCCGTGCTGTTTTTATGTTTTTTTAATATTGATATTGTTTATGAAGTGGTGACATATTTTAGGAGAAGAAATGGCGAGTTGTTGCACACAGAAGAGGGCACAGACATTTCCATTTTCAAGGACACTTCTTCGTCTCTTGACACAGTTCCACATAACTCAACATCGGCCAACCACAATATGCATTTGCCACCGATCCCTATGACAAAGTCAAGGGAGCTTGATATTCTTCGAAGCCCAAGCCACTGTCCGAGCGAGCTGCTCAACAGCACGGCTGGCACAACGTTTGGTTTTATCGGCGATTGTCAGAAACTGTCGACGACACTTTCTGACACGTTACTTCAGGGTTTTAGCTATGCAAATGAGAATGTTCATCTTGACATTAGCGGTTTAGTAGAAACGCAGCCTGCCGAGGAAAATGGCAAGGAAACGGGTAAGGAAATTGACAAGGATACAAGTGTCAGTGATGCAGGACCAACGCAGAACAACTTTGTCGCCTCTGAACATCATTTGGATGGATTAAGAAGCGAGGAAGGTCATTCAGGGAGTGAAAACCAGGTCAGGGATGAAAAAGCACTAGAGGATTCAAACAACGAGGAAAGCAGCCAAGGCATTAAGAGTAAAGAAGAAGCAAAAGTTTCTGAGAGTGCAGACTCGATCGATGTGCAGAAACTTGACTCGGCGCTGGAAAATGAGGATGACGATGCCACATTTTGTGCTAAGAAAGAGGCATCGGAGTTTGGCTCGTCAAACTTTTGGCGCCAGCTCGTTCCAGAGTTTGAGAGTGCAAGCTGTCCAGAAGTTATCAGCGACGATGTCGTCAAGCGATGCGTGGAGAGCTGCCTTGTCGTGTATGCTCCTACGAACTGTGACGATTCTTGCAGTTCTGTGAGTTCAAGGCTGCGCGATTCTGTGTCTCATCTCTGCGGCGATCCTACCACGGAGGCCGCCAAGCTAAAATCACAGATCGTGGACTCGAACTGTTTGGAGTTTGGGGTAACTGAGTGCAAACCTATCGAAACTACATCAGTCGAGAATGGACCAATACAGCATTCATTGGTCGCAAGTGATGCTGAAACTCCAGAAAGTAAACAAGTTGAACAGGAAAGCATTAACAACTCGTCCAGTGCGGGACAGGTGGGAATTTCAGCAAACATAGGCATCTTAGGAAATTTGGCGGCCGATTCTACCTCCAGCCTGTCCGACACGAGCAGTTTTCCAGACGTACGTAAAGATGAAACACCGATGGATTGCGATGAAATTGTTGAGAAAGATTTGCAACGTCCAGAAGGAGAGATCGATAACGAAGGCGTGGTTCAATCCTCAGCGTTGATCAACGATTCAGAAACAGAGGAGATCCCACTGGATGATGAAGATGCCAGCAGTCCAATAGAGGAAAGCGTGGCAGAGAAGACATTCCAGTCGCTCTTGGAGATGTTGGACGTCTCGAGCGAAGAGGAAAATAGTCCAATGGATGGTAGGTGATCAAAAGAAACTCCTTAGAGGCACTCCCAACTTTAATCAGTTAATGTATAAAATACATTTTATAGCTTCTTTCTTTTCTGGAATCATTATAGCTACTCTATCTTATGTCTTCAGTTCATCCTACTTTACGTGCTTACTGAATTCATTTGGCTCTGCTAAATATCAGTTTGTCCTATTGTATTCATTAACAGAATTTATATAGCTCCTCTATACTTCATTCATCTGGTCTAATCTAATGACTTCTATGAGGCTGCTGTTATAATACATAAGGCATGAATCGCTTCTTGTGAAGCTGTATTCAAAAGTCGTAATACATTGGAGAAGCGTGGTTGAAAAGCAGTTGATCAGGAAAGATGAAGTCGGCCTACAGTGAGTAGCAGATGAGTCTCAGGTCTAAACCTTGATGCATCTATATGCAAATGGCGATGCTAATGGAATACAGGTCTCTTGCATACCTTATAGAGCTCTGTACCAGCCAAAGTCTTTTCTAATGGTTAATTCACCCAGCTATTTTCTGTGTTGTGCTTTAGTTGGTGAGGAGAACAGTCTCGAAAGCAGCGTTGAGGTGGATGAGGAAGAGGTGCAGGAACTCGTTGCTGCAGCCAAAGACTTACCGTGTGATGATATTGCCATCTATGAACAGGTTTGTACTATTCTTTTACAGAATATAATGTAAGAGAAAGTGCTCTCTCTGTTGAGCTAATCGCAAGATGCTGCTCTGGTTGCGAAGTGGAAGTAACAGTAAATTGTCCAGAATTGTCTTCAATTTTCAGAAGAGACTCCTCTACGAGTGTTGAATCTCAAAACAAGAAAAAAGATCAGAACTTGAGGTTACTCTGAGAAACAGCCTCGGGTGTGACTTTATGTTCTTGGCCTCGGCATATTAGAAATTACACAAAAATGAACCGTCCCTTGAGCTAACTTCAAGAAGCAGCCATAGATGTGAAGCGCTACTGGCTTCATTTGTGAGAATTAGCGTAGGAATGCAGTCATATCTCTCACTATCTGATCTTCCCACCAACACATTTCAATTGTAAACCTTAATAATAATGTTACTTTAGTCAATACCTTATATTTCACTTTTATATTACCTTGGTCTTTCTTTATCTTACTTTATGCATCATGTGATGCTATGGCTCAGCTCCTTATACCTGATTCCTGGACCTAATCTGTGTTTGTTTTTAGAGTGTTGTGCCTCGCGATCTCCTTGAGCAATACCTTAGCATGATGGATCCCTCCTGTGCTCAGAAGGTTGATGGTGAAATCACAAGGCACTGTGCCTACAGCCTCCCAGCAGTTGCCTACACTCTGGGTCGAAGAAACTGGCCCTCCCTCAAGAATCTGTACACGGCTCTTGCTGCCGACGTGCAGGTTAGCCGAACTGATCTGATTTGGCACCATCTGTAGTGTTGTTATCAGAATGCACAAGGCAAAAGCACACTCTGAAATTGCAACTGTTTGGACAAAATCTGTCGAAATCCATATGTACATATAGATTCATTCATTTTAGGTATTTTAATTGTACATTATCACTTTGCCAAGTAAGGATAATTAATATTTATATGCATAGGAAGAATTCTGATATCATGTTTGTGATACATATGATATGCATCGGAAGGTATAATGTATTAATAGTCATTAATATCATTAATGTATATATGCTGTGTCTTGGTAGAGTGTCCAAGCTGAATCAATATTTTATATACCATTCTTCTGTGTTTATCAATATTCATTAATCAATATTCATTTTGATTGTTAATGAGTTTATGAATATTCATAATGCTCGACTCTGTGTACGTGAACATTTATTTTGTTCCTGCAAGGGAAATTGCTCTTCATTTGATGTGTCTGTTAAACGTATTGCTCTGTTATGAGGATCTTAACAAGTACTATATAAGTAACCTGTTACACACATATGTTAGTGTATACATATATGCATGCATACTTACATACCTGTATATATTCAAATGTACATACACTAATGCAAACTCTGGTGCTGTCTGATCTTGCAGTGGAAGGTCCGGCGAACGCTGGCATTTTCGATCCATGAACTGGCAATGATCGTAGGCGAGGAGATCACAAGCCGTGATCTTGTTCCAGTATTTGATGGTTTCCTGAACGACCTTGATGAAGTGAGGATCGGCGTCCTGAAACACCTGGCTGACTTTCTGAAGGTGAGATCGAACTGCCCCACTCCACAGGAAAATTACTGTAAATCTCATGTAATTACTTCAATAGTGCAGTTATTTATAAGGTTATTGTAATGCACATGGTGGCAATAATCAGTTGGTTTAAGCGAGACTGTATTAAAAATTGTGATTTGTTAAACAAGTCTAGTTGAGGGCTTAATCTAATCTAGCCTAATGTAATGACCTCTATTGTGCCATTACCATAATGAACAAGAATCGATCAGTGGTTGATTCAGGTGAAACCATAGTTGAGAATTTTAATTGTTTGACAAATCAGATGAATGAATGTTGAGCTGGTCTTGTCTGATCTAAGCTCATTGATCTGGTTAGAGCTGGGTTGGTCTGACTTTAGCCTGTCTTTGTCTGGTCTGGTCGGAGCTGCTTTGTCCTGCTCTGAGATGGCTATTATCTCATCTAATATGAATGACCCAGTCAAAGGAAAACCTGATTTCAACCAACTGAATGAAACCCATCTAAATGCAATCCAACACAGTTCAACCCAACTTAATCAGACCCATTTAATCGATCTCCACTGATCTGAGTGAGCCTAATCTAACCCAATCCAAACAATCTAATTCAGTTCAATCAATCTAAACTGATTTGATCCATCTGAATGAAACCTAACCTAATTAAATTCCATTTAATCAATATCCATACTGATACTTCACACCCTCGAGTCATATTTAACCTAGTCCAAACTGAAATTGGTCTACTCGCATGGAATGCCTTAACCACCTGTCTGTGCAATTTGACAGTTGCTGTCCATTGAAGCACGGCACGACTATTTGATGAAGATTGCCGACCTTCTTAAAACGGACAACAGCCGAAACTGGAGGTTTCGAGAAGAGCTGGCAAGGTAGGCAGGCAAATTATTTTGATCAGGGAACTTGTGTATTGCCACTTTTCATGGTACACACAAGAGCTGGGAGGTTAGGCTCCTCAGAGAGGTTCTTAGTAAGTACTTTGCCCATTAATAAAAAAAACAGTACAATAGTACATGGGATTATATTATGCACACACTATAATACTATTATGTTATGCACATACTATAATACTATTATATTATGCACATACTATAATACTATTATATTATGCACATACTATGCTGTAATTTGATCTAGGAACTTCTATATACTTCTCTTTTCTTATTTCTTGTGAGTTGTGGGCGAGAAAGGTAAACACCAGTCTGATTGAAATGGACAACTACTGTAGCACCTTCTTAACGAAGGACCGGACTTAATCTAATCAAGCCTATTGTTGAGACTTCTCTAAGCGCCCTTACCAAACGTGATACTTTATTCCACGTTCCTGAATAGAGTTGTAAAAGAAGGCCAATGCAATTAAATATTAGTAAATTGATGAAATTGTATACTTACTATTGTTAGTTAGTTAGGTGCCAACCTAGTTAATGTTATTGATCAATATGAATGTAAGATTTATCTTCAGGCTTTTGTTTAATGCATGTAGTGTGTTTTCAACATTACTGATGCAAGTTATGTCATCTGGTTAAGTGATATACTTGTGAATGCGAGTTAAAGATTGATGTTACTGCTAGGCTGTTACCGTATGTCACGCAGCCCCACAATAAATAAATGTAAATATTAATGACTCGATTAATGATAATTCATTAATAGTATGCCTGTGTCTTGCATGCTAAAGGCAGCTCTATCAGCTTCTGGATCTCTTTACGGCCACCGATGTTCACGAACATATCCGACCAATCGCTCTTCACCTTTCCGAAGACCGAGTCGCCCAGGTCAGGCTGGCTGCACTTCGAGTGGTAAGTCGCATTTTCACATCTATCCTCTGGCTTACTAATATTCTATTTTAAGTGGGCAAAATCTAAGTATATGTTGTAATAAATTGATAGGTGCATAAGTTGTAGCAAGCTTGGGCTTTTACTTGTGAATATTCATATTAGATCTAAATATTAATAAGTTGGTAGGTTTGTCAGCTGTGTTGTGGATATAAAGCTTTCTGTGACTTATAGATAAATCTTTACTTTTAAGAACCTGCATATGAACTTTGGAAATTTTTTGGCGGAAGCTTGATGAAATTTGCTCTCTTGATGTTTTTCCAGTTGAGTCGAATCTTGAAGCGACTGGCTGAGGCAGAAGAAACAGGCGGAGAGGGACGAAAGATGTGGCTGAGCTACTTGGCCGAAGTCAATGAACAGTTTGCCAAGAGCAGTTCCTGTATCAAACGCCAAATGTAAGAAACTATGAACTGTACTATAATTGTTGAAACTATTATTATTATTGTCATGCTGCTGGTTTTATAAGAAAGGGTTGTAACTACAATAACTATTATTAATAATATTACTTTGTGTTATAATAGTTGTAATAGTTTTGTTATATATGCCTGCTTAAATTTCATCACAGTGGCACTGAGAGGTTCTTAAAATTCACTCTAGAAAAGCCAGATACATATGTAGTAGATTTCGTTTATTAAGATACAAAGTTGACATACCGCAACTTGTTTACATGTGATATCTGAGAATTTTTAAAGCGCCTCGTACAGTACTAGCTATTAGAGACGCTTCAGCATGACAGCCCCGAGGAATTAAGAACATGCCCTACTGTACATCGTTGTTACTATTAGTTATGTGTGAAGGATATTTATTTGTTTATTAGTTTAGAAATTATTGAACAGGATTTATAAAATATCTGTAGCCTGTGACTGATCTGGAATGGTTAAACTTCGCTTACTATTATTTTGTTACCCGAGATATACGTAAGCCCTCAGTATTTGAAAACTTGGGAATCTGGAATTTGTTCTGGAAAGGCTAGTCTTCATGCTTGGGACAAAGGTTCTGTAGAAAGCAGTTGCACTGAAGCACCGGTTGGCATAGATAAGCACTGGCAGAGGAATGTAATTTTCCGAATATGTCGTGTTATTCTGGCCAGGTCCAAGACAGTGATGGTCACCAAGGCCAGTAATGTTGACCAAGGCCAGGCCAAACTGCAGAACACTGCCTTTTCGTACCTTACCTTTCTATGTCTTTTTATGATTGTGTTGATTAACCTGTCCAGGTATGTGCGTATATGTCACTGTATCCTGCAAGACAAATCGGCGACAGAAGAACGCTTTGCTGAGGAATTCCTGCCGACCCTTCTCTTGCTACACAGTGACATCGTTCCAAATGTTCGAGTAACGCTAGCCCGTACTCTTTCCCAGCACGTCACACATTCAGGTATCTAATCTAGAAACTACTGTAGAGAGCCATAGTTGTCATGCTTAAGGTATCGGTCGATGATCGCTGCTAAGCTAAACTACAGTCCATAGTTACAATCCATTGAAAAGAATTTGTCGAGATCTGTGAGACTGGAAGATAAAGTTGCGGAGAGTGGCCTATTAAAATCACAGTCGATTCCTTCACAGGATGCTGAAGGGTGTTGAAAGCTGAAACCTAGGAGATAAATTCCCACAAAGTCTATCAACTAATTGCCAGTATTTTCCAGCCAATTTCAGTAGCCTGCACTAAATAATGCTGTTGCCTAACGTTTACTGTTAATTTTGAGTGTTTACATGAAATTGTACAATCTGTATTTATCTTGTCATTTCTGTGGCCCTGTATCATAACTCCCAAGTGCATTTAGAATTAGCCCGATTGCCATTATAATTCTAGAGTCCACATGTATAGAAATGTGATGTGTCTTATAGTTGGAAGAGCGGCTTCTCTAATTTCTGATCATCTTGTGTTTTTTTCATTGTGATTTTCTTTTCTGGTGATGTCTTTTTGTAATTTCATAATTTCAGACTATTTTGCCAGTTCACGCAATCCACATTACACTGAGTTAATGCATGCTGTGGCAGCACTGCAGGAGGATCGAGATCGAGACGTTAGGTTCCTTATCGATCAAAAACCGATTGAAGTTTCATCTTCTGCAATCGACGTGGGTGTTTTGCACATCTGTTTGTCTGCCTGTGCCTCTTGCTATTTCTGTATCACTGTCTGTCTTTTTGTGGGCTTTTATCTAATCTAATGACGTCCATAGTGCTGTTATGATAAGGCATAAGTAAGTACCGGCCTTACCATTGTGCGAACCGTGCAATTGCACAGGGCCCGCAAATTAAGGGGGCCCGAAAATATCAGAAAATTAACATGAGCAAGACACCCTAATGATAATAGGCCTATTATGGTTTCAATTAAATCTTCTCTTTTATCAAAAAAGTCAAATGGTACAAACTTAACTTTCTGCGACATTTTTTGTGACATTTTCGGGCCCCCTATTAATGGGAGGCCCGAAATCTCACAGTATAATCTGTGATATTTTCGGGGCCCGTATTGTGGGGGCCCCGAAAGTGTCACAGAAAATTAACATGAACAAGATCCCCTAATGATAATGTTATGGTTTCAATTTAATCATCTCTTTTTGTCAAAAAATAAAAGTCAAATGGTACCAAGTTGAAGCCATTTGACTTATTTTTTGACATAATATTATATGTTGTCGCAAAAGATAACATTGGGTGCAGAAATGATTATTATTTCTGCACCCAGAAATAGTTATACTTTGCTAAACTTTGCTTAAATTTTAAGTGAGAAATTTTACATTTTGAATACTTGTGTCCTCGAGCTATGCCTAGAAAAAGTAAGGGTCTCTGGTCCAAAAAGTTTCAAAACCACTGTTGTACGCGACTGTGTACGATATCTTTGCTAATTATTTTATATTATTTCTTTTAGATTTTCGAGGATTTTATTTTTAGGGCTTATTATATAGTACACATATGTATGTATATATATATATATATATAATGATTAGCAATGAAAAACAATTTGACTTGTGTCATGGGGCCCATACAGTTCACTCTGCACAGGGCCCGCAATATGCTAGGGCCGGCACTGCATAAGTTGATGATCGCTGTGAGGTTGTATTCTAGTATCTGTGCCTCTTGTTGTTTTTGCTTCGTTGTCATTGTATTTTGTTGTATCTATTTGTCTCTTTCTGTCTGTGTCTCTTGCTCCTGCTGCTTTACTTTCCTCCATAGGTTGTCTGTGTGTGTGCAGTTATGCATGCCTGTATCTCTACTCTGTGTATAATTATATGACAGAATGTAAAAGGACATTTACACAGCCTCAGTTGTTTTGCACCATTCTGTGTTCAGTTTTTGTGTTCTGATTGTCTGTGTGCCTACTTTGTGTCTGTCTTTCTGCTTGTCTGTCCATCTACTCACTCTTATGTGTTTACTTTTTCTGCTTACTTTGTGTTTTATGTCTTTGTTCATATCTCGGTAGTTACTCTTTGTTGCTAGTTAGTCCTGTGTTTTTAAGTCAGGTGATGTTGAAACATTGAAAAGTATTTTCTCTTATATTGTTATTTTTGCATGCCTTTGTAGATAATGTACTAAGTTGAATGTTTTCGAGCCTCCTCAACTGCTACCACGCTCATCCACGATTCCGAAGGAAGGCAGCTTCGAAAGAAAAATCAAACGAGACTGTACAGTGTGCAGTTGACATTTAAATTAATAAGTGAAGTTCTGAGCTGGCGCCTGTCAAGTATATTTGAACATATACTTTGTATTTTTTTACTGACCATTAGGATAGTGTTTCGAGTTCAACTATTCTTTTTCGCACATGCATAGTATTTAAATCCGAGGTCTTAATAATGTTTCCAAATGTGATGTTTTGTCTTTCCACCTGCGTTTCGTTGTAACGGCATTTCTTTGGCGCTTCTTGGGAGCATTGTGGAAGCACAAGATTTGTTGTGGGTATCAGTTGGAAAGGTGGACTATTACACACATTTAATTAAAATAAATAATTTACTATGGCAGTGGAAGGCATAAATAATAAAGTTTTTTAATATGCAGAACAGTATTTATTTATGCATTTCAGAATCACTCGTTACGTGGTATAAGGCCGAAAGAAAGATGTATCTAGTTAATACAGGTGTCTTTTAATGTAGAAGTAGAGTACTTGGTTTAAAAACTGTTTTTGTAACACTGCAGTATAGTATTTAGATAAGATAGCACTGCAGAATCACTTGATGTGTGGGTCAGGCCCTTAGCCAGAAATAGAGTAGCCCGTCCAACAGCTGCGACCGTTGGAGTCTGACGGCAATGCCCTTACCCTACACTGAATGACCTATATAGGTTTTGATCACATTTATGCCCCTCCAAAAAATTTCCACCCATCCTTTGAACGGGCGGCTGGCTGCATTTAATTGATTGACAGCTGTGAAAAAGGACGTTAACAACCCAAGTGAATGGCCTATTGTAACAGTTTCCAATTACATCAAAGACTTAACCCTGTTGCAGTTTCCAATGTAATTAATGGTGCCCTTAGGAGACAGAGTAATTGGAGCAGTAGGCCTAGGTTAATTGAACTGTGACTGCCGTCTGGATTATAATCTGCCCAAATAGACACATCATTTAACACATTTATGCCCCTCCAAAATCATTTCCACCCGTCCAAAAGGCGGGTGGCTGGCTAAGGGTCTGGTGTGGGTATAAAGGAAGAAAGAAAATGTATCTAATTAATATAATTAATTAATAAATAAATACAGGTGTCTTTTAATATTGAAGTAGAGTACATAGTTAATAAATACGTTTTTGTAACACTGCAGTATAGTATTTAGATAAGCTTAAGATAGCATTGCAGAATCTGACACTTGATGAGAGGGTATTGGTCAGTCATTAAGATGTACCATACAAAAATAAAGGTGTTTTGTATTGCTGTAGAGTATTTATTTGGTTAGGCCTGCGAGTATGTGGTGCCAACTTAACCTTCCATCTATTTGGGGTCAGTTCAAGCGAGTACCTATGCTAACTTGGGGCTTAACAGGAGATGTACAGGCGTTTCTTTTCCCCGGGGCTTCTGCGCTGAATAGTCTATGCTGCGAGAGGCGCTCTACAAATTTTTAGATACGATACGATACCTTGCACCTGATGGCCTGGTGTTGACATGACGATGGCCGGCATGAAGTTTCATGCAAAATCCTATAAATCACTATCAAACAGACAGGTTTGAAGAAACAATTTTTTTGCATATTCCTCCAAATTTATCAGACTATAGGAACTAAAGTACACAAGTCAACTAATTGCCCATAATAAATTATTTGACGCAGAGTTTGCTATTAAATTGCCTAGATACTATGAAATTGCCACCACAACGAAACGGACAGTAAGGCAAGCGATTGTAACGGTTGATGGCAATAATCAAGCACGGTTATGAAGGCTATAAGAAAGGCGCTAAATATATATGGAGGTACACGGCCAATGTGGTTCGTCATTCCAAATATCCTTCTGTGTCTTTACTTCTGTGTCTGTCATGGCTTTTAAAATGCAATACTGTTGCAGAAGAAAGTTTTACACGAAGCAGGCATAATTTTTTCATCACCATGGAAACGGAATTAATCTCTTTTATAGTCTAAGATTGAATGAAGTTTTTCGTAACACTTTAACAACGAGCTGCATTGGTGTCCCAGTTGCCTTTAGTACACTCGCTGTTATAGTGCTAAATTCTGCTAAGGCTAAATCAGATGGTGAGATCTCTGCAGGTATGTACTGCTTAAAAGTGTCCTGCTTAAAATAGTTTTTCAATCAGTCTCTCATTTTCAACCAATTAAATATGCAGTTATTAATATGTAATCATTTTATGCAACTGGTTACTAACAGCTACAGTCAACAAAAGATCAAACAATTCACAAATAACGCACTAGAATAGAACAAATGTAACTGCGGCAATACCCGTACCAACGCACAGAAAAACAAAGATACTTTAACATCGCATTAGGTAAGCATGTGTAATGCGCCATAAGACGCCTCGGTTCTATTACCAGTTTAGGTGTGTAAGAAGTAGGACGATAAGGTATTGTTCCCATTATTATGTGTCTTTAGAGGTGTGGTCCTGGGTTTTCCTCCTTAAATGTGACACATACATGTAAATCAGAAAGTTTAGTGGTTTAAAACCACTAAATTTTCACATTATAACACCACCCATAAACCCCCTTAGATGCAGAGTATAAATAGCAAATTTTCTAAGTTTGAACTCCATAAACCCCCTTCAATACGCCGTATAATAGGAAAACTTGTTGGCTTTGACCCGTTAAAACCCTCTTTATACAAGGCATAATTGGAGAATTTTTGCCAAGGTTTTGGCCTTTTAAATACAGTGCTCACATAATCAGAAATTTTCTGAGGTGGCATCGAATCAGTACATTTTGAGGGTTTGACCTTGTAGATCCCTCTTGAAATATGGCATCTAATCAGACAATTTTTAGAGGTTTAATTTAACAACAGTGGCAATTAAACCCCAAAGTTCTTAAACCTGAAGCCTTGTAACACACCAACATAGCATGAATTCTTCACACAAAACGGTCAGATTTAATTCAGCTTTCAGGTGTTAAACCACCGCAAGGCACCCTATAACCAATCCAGTGATTTAACGCAATTGATCACACAGTTAGATAACAGCAAACACTGGCCACTCTGGAACAATGTTTAAAAACTTTATCAATCCTGTGGAATCCTTTCTGCCCCGGGTAAAATTAATAATTTGGTTTCTGAGATTATACTTACCTCGAAAAAAAATAATAACAAACTGTGGCCAATCTAGACTTTATTTTTTTAATTTCCTAACGAAATGGAATCCTAATTGATCATTGTCCTGATGATCAATCATTTATGTCAGAAATAATAGTAGTATGAGAAGAGAACAGTAGAGATATATATTAGTAGTAGTAATAGTACTAACAATGTTATAAGACATTACAAAACCAAAATAACCTGAAAGCTGCCACCTTTAGCTAGCATTGTGGCACTGTTGTTATTCAAATTCTACGCCTATGTTTGCAAAAGTTTCTAACAAAATTTACGAACTTTCATCAGTTGCTTACAAAAACATCCTAAACCAGTTTTGAACCTAGCCTAAGCACTTAAATACTGGAAACAATTTATGCGTTTAAGTTTTGCTATGTCCTGTTCTGAGCTGAATAAAGACCTGACTTGCAACTGAAAGTTGCATCTTTACACAAAAATAAAAACTAACCACTCACAAAACAGTATTCATGTAAGACAGAAACTAGCCAATCACAATGCAGCATTAGTGCAACAAGAAAATTAGCCACTCACGACAGAACACACATGTTTACAGAGCATGACAATTGGCCAGCTGATTCGTACCATTGCGCAGAAAACTGAAAATTAGTCAAGTACAATATTGCATCGATTCGGATGCAATACAAACTGCAAATTGCAGTTCAATGTTATAGGAAAATAAAATGGGCAATGGCAATATAGCACTTAACCAATCAGAATACAATTTTCTGAACCATTTTACCCATCGTATTTGACCAATTAGAATACAGCCTTCTCTACGTCTTCCGAGCCACTCGTTTTAACCAATCACGTTACAGCCTTTAGTGTACTGTTTGACTATGGTCCTATGTGGCCAGTCAGATCACACCATTTTCTACAATCATGTGAACTTCAAGTGTCTTTGGCAACTGTTGCTAGTTACCGTTTCAAACAGCCGCAAATTCATATCAGACACTTATCACAAAGGAACTAACCCATCAGAATTAGCATCCTACAAACGCCAGCCAATCAGAACTTGCCACCTACAAACACCAGCCAATCAGAACTTGCCACCTACTAACACCAGCCAATCTGAACTGGCCACCTACAAATGCCAGCCAATCTGAACTGGCCACCTACAAATGCCAGTCAATCTGAACTACACCGTCTCACATAGGAATGAGCACAACTGAAAAACAAAGTGTGCCATCATCACACATCTAAAGAGCACCTTACTAGCGACTGACATAACGTAAAAACTGAAGTTTACCTAGCATTTCTACAGTCATTAAAAAGTGTAACTGAAATGGTAAATCCTAAGCCGGGTTCTTACCATCACAACTAATCAAGCATAATATGTAAACAGAGCAATTACAGCACCATCGTAACATCCAATCAAACTGCAATTACGCCACGACGTCATTTAACTGAATATAACTGGAACTTGCTATAAGCTTAGGTCCTCTCGAGGAAACTTCTGGAATTTGCTAAACAAACAATTATCACTGCGAATGTTGAGGTGAGGCCAATTTGCTTACACTCTTAACAGTCCGCAGGTAGACGACAAGGTCCAGGTATGATGAAAATCCAGTTTTTTTTGGCATACTGGTTAAAATGTTTCTTTGACCAAGCTCCAGGGAATTGGATAAAAAAACCAGGCTAAGGATAAGCCCTGTGACCCGAGTGCAGATCAACATTTCCCTTAACCAGAGTTTTAGTGATTTGAGCACAGACCATTTTTGCCTTGACGAAACGACTTAGCAACCTGATGACTGGGAGTGTGGGTCAAATATTTCCCTTAACCAGGAGCTCGTGAATTGGAATGGAAGCCAGTTTTGCCTTGACTAAATCACATGCAGGATGGTCCAGGTCCTAGGAAACTAGATGAAACCTGCGTTAGGCAAGCAAGCCAATTTCTTGACCAGACGCGATTAAGCCAGACTTCAAACTAAGACTATACAGAAACGGCCATGCGATCGCGTACAAACATCGCGATCCGGATCCACCACAGAGATCTCGGCAAACAGTCGATCGATTGATCAGAGGATCGCCGACAAGTCCGAGTCATCAAAGTCATCATCATCGTCGTCGTCGTCCTCTTCATCGGAGGTCGATGGAAGCGACAGCTCGAACAAGTTAAGATGGAAGAAGAGGTCTTCCCAACGATCGAGCGGCCAACCAGAAAGGATCTCATATAGAACCGCATGAGGTGTTGAGGAAGTGGCACTGGAGTCCGAGGTCTGTGAAGACGAGGTTGTTGGTCGACGGCGGCGATAGGCGGGCTTGGGGCTGGCGATGCGACCATCCGGATGGGCATGCAGGTAGAAGCATTTCTCATTGAAGGGACATTCACCGCGACCCTTGTCGAAGTATTTGCACGGCTTCTTGCTGTACGAAAATGAAACCAAGTAAGCATTGGTCAGGTGAAGCAGAAGCACATACTGTGAAAGGTAAGCTAGGACAAAGTAAAAGTACATTGCATAAATACAGTCAGTTCAGGCAATAGTGCAGTGAAGGAAAGTCAAAATGAACATGCCAGTTTAAGGTAAGACACAGCAATGGTGCAATTAATGTCAAACAAAGCAAGATAAACAAGAATACAGAACAGGTAAGGCAAGGAAACCTGCTGACTCACAGTTGTCCAACTTCTTGCTTACCACTGTAACCCGACTTCTAGTTTCCCTGACCCATCAGATTTCGACCAAAATTCCCCAATGAATTAACAATTTTTGACTCTGGTTCAATTGAACTGACTATTCAATAATGCCATAATTTTGCATTATAACAGCACAATAGAAGTTATTTAATTACAGTAAATAAGATCATAGTACAATTAATGCAGTGTTTCTTAACCAGTGTTCGACCGAACCCCTGGGGTTCGGTGAGCCAGTGCCAGACAGAGGTCCTCTGAAATATATAGGCTACATATTCAGGGTCAGTGAGTGTGAGTGAAAAATCATTTGCTATTTTATTTTTATTTTTCGACTTTTATCTAATAAATTTTTTTTTAAATAGATTGCCTACCAGGCCCTACCTTATGAAATTTAAAGGTGTTCATATTGTTAACCTTAGTTATGTCTTACTGCACCTCCCGATAATTAACACCGGCAGCCATCTTTCTGTGACGTAAGGTATTACCAATAAGATATGTAATTTTTCGTTGTTTTTCTGCAGAAATAGCATCGTACGACGTACGCTAAAAGCAACTATCACCCTTTTCTTATATATTTATACCACAGAGTATGTCGAGCAAAATTTCTCACATTGTTTCCAAACGGCAACAACAAAGGACACATTAAGATGCAATTGGTAGTGTTGGTACGGTTAGTTAACTGTTAGTAGTTCATGTATTGAATGTATTAATATTGTATCACATTTTGGTACCATTTTTTTTATTTCCTTTTGTTCCCATTAGTTAAAAAATTATTGTTCAAACTTGAGGGGTTCGGTGAGTGGTCATGGATTTCTCTTGGGGTTCGGCTCCCTTGAAAAGGTTAAGAACCACTGTTAATGTAAGACAACACATAGCAAGAGTCCAACGTAAACAAGACAAGTTGATGGCATAACAACATCAGCAAGGCAAGGCAACGTACAATAAGCAAGGCAAGATGCTGCACCTGTAGGATGATGACATACCTTAGCGCCATCTTGTATTCCTCGATCAGTTTCTTCTTATCCTCCTTGTCTTCGACCCAATACCGACTCGGTGTCACAAAGTCCGACTTGACGCGACACTCTGGGCAAGCCCTGACAACCAAGAGAAAAAGGCTAGTGTAATATAATATCTAATCTTTTCTTATTTAATTTAATGTGATTAACTGTTCATTACAGAATTAGTCATATTCTATCTTATCAAATATTACCCAATATAAATGGCTGTAATCAGTGTAATGTAGTCTGAGTTAATCTATGTAATGTAATGCCTTATAATTCTAATCTACGCTCAAAATGCCCATGTGCATAACAGAGACAACAATATACCATTATTAAGGAGTTTACCTGAAGTGCTCAGGTGTTTATGATTGGTGTTTATGATTGTATCAAGCTACTTACTAGGTAAGTAAACTGATAACGAGAGCCTCAGGTAAATCAATCACCTGAGCATTGTCAAGTAAGTAGATTGGTAGCAGCTGATTAATTCATTGGCAGTTTTATTGATCCTTACCTCACAACTTTGTTATCAATCTGCTAACAAGGCAAGTATCCAAAATCAATCCAAGGTGCTGGAACTACCTGAAAATGATCTCGTTATCAATCCACTTAACTGGAAGTGCTTATTTGAGGTTGTGACCTACCTGACAATCTTGTTTTCAAAGTGTTTCGTCGAGCGCCACTTGCGGATGCACTGGAGGCAGAAGACGTGGTTGCAGTTGGACAGGATACCAAAGCGCTGTTCACTGACGACCGGCTTTTCCCAGATGACGTCAGTGCAGATGCCGCACATCTTCTCCTGGCTGCGCTGGATGGCAAACGATCGCTCCATCTCATGCTCATGCTGCTCAATGCACTCCTAGGCACAGGTAAACAACAGGTTATGCCAGGTAAACACCACATAGCGCACGGTAAATACCAAGAGAAGCACAGTAAATGAGAGATCAGGTGAGGTAAGGTAGGGCCAACTGAGGTAAGGTAAGGCCAAGTGAGGTAACAGGGTGGCCACAGAAATATGATTTCAAAATTCCCTGAGTTTTCCAGGTTTTCCAGAGTTATTTTATGAATTTTCCAGAGCACATTTTAATCACTTTCCTATTACATATAGGCTTAAAGATTAAAAGTTACAAAAATCTGAGCGGCCTCCTCTCCTTATTGCACATTTCGCCTTTTTTCTTTTTTATATCGTTTTCTTCATATAGTGCAGATCAATTAGTAAAAACAAAAATATCGAAACATTACTACGTTCACTTAATTTAGAGCGCACCTTTTCAGATGCAAATGCAATCACTAGAGTGCAAGTCAGAAACTTAATGCCAATAAGTTGGGAGCACCTCTGAGTAGACCCCTTGAAGAGGCGCTATAAATACCCCGAATGAATAATATGTATTGTGAATGCACCTAATTGAAACTACTTTGCCCCTATGTAGACTAGTCCAATTTCTTTAACTCCTTTATCTCATGCTCAAGGCTTAACACAGCACTGCCTGCATCGCCAGTCAGCTTGGCTTTCTTCACTTTGAGATCTTTGCTGCACAGACAATTAAATAAGAACATACTGGGACTTGTTGTAATGAACAATGCTGCTATCTCTGTCGACGGTACTCTGCTACATAGACCTTCTAATGTCTTGCACAAAGAAATCATGCCAAAAACAAGCGTTAAATAATCGATCTGAACAAATTCCCTGAGTGATGGAGGAATTCCCTGAGTTTTCCCTGAGTTTTCCAGAGTTAAGAAATTCCCTGAGTTTTCCCTGATTTCCCTGTTTTCCAGAGTTGTGGCCACCCTGGGTAAGGTAAGATTAGGACCCATAAAGTGGGGTAAATTCAAAGATTAATAGATTGACATGACTCTAACTGAACAAACAGACCTATTGTGCACAACTAACTGACCAATTGATTGACCAAATCATAAGCCAATTTACTGACCAAATGATTGAGTATTTCACTGCAGTCTTGTTCTGTCAGTGACTAGCAACTTAAACTGATCAATGACTGGTTTGTTCAACTGACTGACTGTGTACTGCACTGATTGATTGACATCCTGATTGATTGATTATCGATCAACATTTCATTTAAGTAACTCCTTGGTCAAATTGTTTCATCTTTTCTCCATCAAACACAGAATGAACAACTGTCTGCATCCCGAGTCAAGTCTGACATCTGGCACATTAATCTCTCATTACTTATACATGTCTAGTTATAATTCTTATTATCAGTAAAAGTAATTTTTGTTACTAGTATATTGTTATTCTGGTTATTATTATTATTATTATTTATATTTTTTTATTATTATTATTATTATTAACTGAATAACTCACTGCAATGTGCTTCTGTCGCTCATCCTCTGTCAGAGTTGCGAGCACCACACTGCCGCATAACTCGCACACATCAGCCAGCGCCAAGCTAACTAGGTCAGAGCCTTGACCTGGATAGGAAACGCCTTCCATTGATGATCCGGGGCCAGTCTCAGACAGCTCAGCATACAGTTCAGCTGTTGGTGACAAAATGGTGCTCTCACTGGTATTTGATATCGATGCTTCGACAACTGGAGACTTCACTGCACCTGGAAGCAAAAGAAGTCACAATAAAATGTCTGCTCAAGACACAGAAAAAATCTGTGCATCGTAGAGGCAAAACTGGTACAGATAAGAAACATACTCATTTAGATCTTACATTTGTTTACTTTAACACATCTTACTTTCCATAAAAGCAGGCCAATGAAGGCCAATTATAATATAGAAAACACTGAATTTCTTCACAGTCATTTCCACTTACCATGAGAAATTAATTTCCACTAAACTTAAAAATTAATTTCCACTTACCACAAAAGTTCTATTTCTATTTTTATGAGAAATGTGGAAATTAATATCCGCCAACCACAGAAATTAATTTCAACCACTGTGGAAATGAATTAATATCCACTCATCATGGAAATTAGTTTCCATTTACTGCGGAAATTATTTTCCGCTTACCGAGAAAATTAATTTCCGCTCACCATGAAAATTACCTCTCGAAACTGCCACATCTGGCCTGGCACAAATTCTGGTGCCTTCACCCAATCCTCAGGTCTCCGTGTAACCGCATTGGGCAACGGCTTGTTTGGTGCCCTCATTGCTGCATCCTGATGTAACATTGAAGTCGTTCCGAAGACATCGTCAAACACAGGAGGTTCAAGTTTATTCGAGCTGTGATCCTGACTCTGGCTGAGACCTTGAATGGGGTCAAGATTGGGGTCGTTGCAGCAACTTTGTGTGCAGTCATTGCCTTCGTCTAGGGTGAGACCTTGACACAAGTTGTGACCTTGGCTGATGTCTCGATCAGTGTCCTGACCTTGACTTTGGTCAGTGGCAAGGCTGTCTTGGCTGAAAGTCAATAAAAAAACGGAACATAATTGCAAAGACATGCACAGTATTCACTTCTCAAAATAGCTATGCTAGTAGCACATCATCCAAATATGTTTCTCAGCTGTGACTATTTCACAGCAGTGTTTCTGAGAAGTGTTTTAACATGCAATGTTTCTACAAGGCATTGTGCAAGTATGTAAAAATGTATTTACACCTGTAAGCATGTATCTGAAGATTTACATAGAACATTTTAAGAATCTTTCAAAAGCGCTACACAAGGTGTCTTTTCACTGGAATTCCGTGGTCATATTTGTGCTTTATCAAAAAGATCCTTCAACCTAAAGACCACATTTCTGAGGGGATTCTGTGGAGCTTCTATTAAGAAATGGGCAATTCTCAGAAACACTGCTTTTAAATATTCACGGCTGCTTTATAAACAATGTGTTAACTTTACCTTAACCGTGTACACAAGTGTGGTACTTTGTGTTGTTAAAAAGGTACTACCTATACCTAACACCTTCAGCACATACCTGCACGAAGTGATGTGGCAATCCACCTTTCGACGTGAGAACCTGCTATCGAACTTAGTAATGTTTATTTTGGACACATACACTTTAATTTATTTCAATTACAGTTAATTTCTGATGTTTGTAAATATGGTGTTCGTTTGACAGTTAATTTTTAACCTTCGCAAATATTGTTTACAATACCCAAAATAAGTTATTTTTTCAAATTCAATACTGTTTTCATAGACCATTACTTACTTACTTTAGCAGAAGTAGATGGCTGTGGAAGTTTGTAGAATTATATTCTATGCAAATCTGGGGCGGCCATGATGCTTACCCAGGCGCATAGTGAACTGCCAAATGGGTATTACTGCCAGATCCCCAAAACTGCTTTGTAAAGAAAAACCGCATCACCGGTTCGAATGCTTGTCACTTTCGGCAATTCAAGATTCGGGTACGCACAAGTTTTGGCATATCGAGCACTTGTGGCGAATATTTAGTATCGGGGTGCGTAAGTTTGCTGGTGTTTTATGGTATCTTTTGGCATGCTGAGCGAAAGGTGCCACGTTTTCTAATGACGACACAAACCCTAAACCCGACCCTAACCGAACGTCACGTCGCTTAACCTTACCCTAACCAACTCTCACGACACCTCCTAACCGACACTGAGGACGCAAGAAAACCAACGCACCCCAATTCTAAATGTTTGCCGCACTTGGTAGAGAACTGCTTGGGGATTCGGCCTATTTTGCAGTTTAATCGCCTTTGGCGATTCGGGTAGACCCCGCTTACCCTATGCACGGTTGCCACCGAACCACCATAAACCTTTTCCAAACGCAGGCATCTCAACACATATACACAAAAATCTAGTGAACAGTACAATTTGCACTCATAGCAGTCACATATATTCTAAAGCTTCATCCCTGCAAGATTTTCCCAGCATAAACAATATCTCTACGGGTTGATCAAAAATGTCGTAAATTCTTATCAGATGCGACCAACTTGTCCGCACATATAAAGAGCAATATGCACAATTCGAACTCAGAACTTCGCAGCTAAATGTCGATTCAGCAAAAACACTTAACGGTCTTTTCTCCGTTTGTAAACATTTCAGGTCGCCAGTGTCTGAGGGAGGGAGGTATTCGTTATGCAAACGATCGTCGATGGCTTACCTGCAAAACACTTTCGACTGCGAAATACTACCGGGAAGAGAACTGGCCATCGTTGTCCGCTCGTCTTTCAGTTCTAAAAGTTTCCGTCGCAAACATCAAACAGAAATTTTATTATTGTTATAGAATTAATTAATGAACGAAAAACCAATTATAGGCAACGACTCAGTTCTATATACGCAGAACCATAGCCCGCCCAAGGTATGAAAAACAGAACTAACCGTTATATTCTATCCCACTTCTACCAGCAATACTGTGCTTCTGGTTGGGGAAAATATTTCAAATTATTACGCAACAAGCAACTGAATCTGAGAAATTCAGAAAGACAGTAAGCACTGCATATAATTAAGTATGTTACTGGGCTAATTCGATATAGAAACAACGATAAGTGATAACTTGGTGATAACGAGAAATGACACAATAGCCAACCCATGCATGGATGCTTAAAACTGTGAGTTCGTTATAATTATCTCCCAAACAGCTGTTCAATAGTGCGATGGCAGGCTTTTTCTATATCGATACAGAACATCGAACTGTCTTGTTTTTCAATAATTCTATGGGGTGACACATTTCACCAACGTGGCTGCTTGATCGGAATACGAACTTTGTCCCAGGTGTTCTAGCCTGACGAGTAATGGTAATCTCGAGATTCCACTGAGCAAAAAAAAAAAGCGGAGTCGCGGGAACCAGCTTATTCTCAGACGCTAGTTAAAATAAAATCAATAGGCAGGTACATGGGGTCAAAATCGGTTCTAAGTCAAGATTCAAAGGGGTCAGACAGGCAGACGGCTAAAGTGGATGGTGTTTAGAACTGAAGCAGTGAGGGAGGTATTTAAATAGGAAGAATCGGGATAGAATTTGCGAGAAAGCAATGTTTTCAGTTTTGAGTGAAAGACCTGTGGAAATCTTCGTCAAGATTGAAATTCAATTCAATGTCTCTTAGAAGAGCGCCCTACTGAAGTTATGTTTTGATTAGGCCTATGCATTAGGGCCTATATCACCTTTTTACGTCAAATTTGTTGAAGTTTTCATCGGCGCTGATGAGATTTGATGAGCATCAAGTTTGAGAGTTAATAACCATGCAGTTATCTGAATGCTCATATAGCACCTTTAATTCAGAAGGTTCTGGTTTTATTTTTAAAATGTCTCCAAACAATCTAAGTTAAATAAACGATTTTACTGACATTTCTCTACTTCACTGTAGGGTATAGGCTAATACAGTACTGTAACTGGCGTATAGGATGGTCTCCTAAAAAGAAATTTCGGCGATCTAGAGTGGATTCTTTGAGTAGGCCTACATAATTAATGAATTTGCGTAGTTTTACGTAGCTAATTATTTTTTATCGGGGGGCTTTTGTGGGCTCTGGGAAATTTTTGAAGATTTACATTTACCCAACCATCTTTGCACATACACTACAGTACCTGCTTACATAGGCGTAGCTACATGAAGGCAGGAGGCAATTGCCTCCTCTTGGTTTTTCCATATAGTGAGTTTCAATTGATCAACGACGCAAATGACCAGGATTTTTGCCTCCTCTGAATTGATGGCGTGTTTCGTTGTTAGGCGTCTGTGTTCGAGGTCAAATGGTAAAGTGGGAAAAAATATCTAATGACAAAAAAAAGTCATCCGAGTTTAAAAGTCTTAAAAAAAGGCGCCTGTGTTCGTTCGAGGTAAAGTGGGAAATGACTAAAAAAAAAAAAAAGTCACCGGATTTTTTAAAGAAAGTCTAAAGGAAGGTCACCGGAAAGTAAAATTTTATGTCTAAAAAAAGGTCATTGGGAAAAATATGCACTGGTCTGTGAACGTGTGAAGTTGCCTCCTCTTGAATTTAAGTCTGGCTACGCCACTGCATGCTTATATTATAAAAATTTGGTTAACACAAAATTGTTCACACTTGTCCCCTGTATTTTGTGCTGAATTAATTATCTGTACTGTACACAAAGTAAACAACTTCAGTTTTCAATTTTTTCAAAGTATAGAACAGGAAACCATTCCTGTTTCAATTTTTTTCTCGAACTGTAGGTAAGTAATACTTTAACTGTCGGTTTCAAACACTGGAATAGTAAACTATTTACTTGATGTAGAGTTTCACTTTCTGTTTTAAAATGTTGGCAATATAACTATTGAAAAACCACACCAGTTTTTAAATGGTCTGAATCAGGCAGAATACACCTAATGACGTAACACCTTCGTTTAAGTTCTTTAAAAGTTAGCCACTTGCATTCTCATACTTTCTACATGAAACTCTAAACTCTACAATGCTGGGCTATGCTTCACAATCCAGAGTGTTAGCTTCTGTTTTATCTGTCAATGGAATACCAACACAGTGACTGCACAAAGCTTTTACTTCAAATTTCAGCTCCAAGTACAAAAGTGTTAAAACACAGGTCCTGTTAGGTAAAGACAGTCTTGATTTCCATCTAAAAGAAGTATTCAAAGTCAATGCGCACAGAAACCATAACTTTCAGTTTAACTTTCAAACAACAAAGAGTCAACAAGTCAATCTTCTTGTATAAACGAGTTTAACTTTCAGTTTCTGTTTCAAAAGAGAGTCCATCGATCGTGTTCAACTTCTCTCTTTGCAGCTGTGACACGTTCCAAGACTTCACCACTATGAACAAATGAAAATAATTGTAATTCTAAGGTAATTCTATTGCTAACACCTGCAGAGATTAATAAAATAAGCTAAATGCTATGAAAATATTAATTCATTCGTTCATTACGAGAATTTATAGCACGCCTTCAAGTGGACTACTGAGGCGCTACCAACCCCAGCACAGCCAGGCAAAGCCGATTATAGGACAGTGACCTCTGTCTGGTACATTGAAAATGTCAGAGATAAGGTTCTAGGAAGCAGATGGAGTGCCAAAGGGAGGCCATTCAGGTCGAAGGGCACACCACCGAGAAGGCATGAATGCAATGTAATGTGAGTTAAGTGCTGTAAAACAAAATAATTGAGCAATGCCTTTGTATTAAAAACATATAAACAAATTAGAAAGTAAAGAAAAATAGGCAAAAAGGAATTAGCTGCAAATGAAATCAAAATATATTTCTGCACATATGGTATGGTATTGAATTGTACTGTATCTAACTGCACTGTACTAGATCATAGTTTACCATAACGCATTGACTTGCATCGCATAGTATTGTACCGTGAAAATGACACCATGAGAAAAATGAGAATATTAGCTAACAAAGCAGTAAGAGAAAATGGCACTACAAAGAAACAAAAACCTAATTAAAACAACACAAGAGAATGCCATTCCTTTGAAAATTAAAAAAAACGAGGCTACAAAAACGCTAAAATATTCTTTTGAAAATTTAAAATGACAATAATGAGGCTAAAAAAGTTGCACAAGAAAATGAATTGTTGCACTGAAATTACCATGATCATGTCTTAGCAGAGCGTGAAATGGCGAGCGCATCCCGGAGCATGAGATCCCTCAGTGCCCAGAGTGCGCTCGTCACGTTCTCGTGGTGGCCTGGCCCATTGCCAAGCCAGTGTGCGGGTAGCTTAGGGTTCGGGTTGGCAGGTGGGGCCTCTGGTGGGACGGCTGTCAACGTTTTGTCCCAGTCTCCAACACTACGACTGCCTGAAGCCAGACCCTCAATGTACCTAAAACATGGATCATGTTGGAATTGGTTATGTAAGGTTGGTAGTGTTTAAAAGGCAATGGATGGTAAAGGTACAGGTAAGATGAAGGTTACACAATGTAAAGTAATGGCAGGGCAAGGTAAAGAGAAGCTAAAGGTAGAGTAAGATAAAAGTTCAGGTAAAGTTAATGGTATTGCAAGGTAAAGGTACGACGAAGGTTGGCCAGGGTAAAAGGAAGGTAATGGTAAAGTTAAGATGAAGGGTAAGGGATACGTGTAATGCACAACACGGAAACGTATTGTTTGGTATGGCCAAGACAAATTTAAACACGTAGTTGCATTTTGGGTTGTACTTGAAGGTGCACAAAAATGACATACTTTGAACCCTTTGTCTGTATTTGGCATTGCCCTCCCAATCCCCTTTGTGGCAATCTGCACACCAGCAAATAATCAGGCCTAAATTAACCTTACTGCTGATCTTGCACGGCAAACTATGATGCAGGGTTAGGTAACTTTGACTCTTCTGCATTATGAAAGGGACTCAAATGATTATTTAATACATGACACAAGTGTCTGAAATAACTAAGTGTTTAATTTGGTCATGGACGTTCTCACCGAGCATAATCACCCTCCTCACATGCCCACATTCAGGATGCGATCTCTTTAAAAGACCCCTTTTAGGCACATTAGTTTCACAGCCCTTACAGCATGGACCGTAAAATGTAAGGTATGTTATGGTGATAAAGTTAATTGATATCTCTGTGGTTGAACACTGGCTGACTGATAACTTAACTGACTAACTGGTTGGATTTACAGGCAGAATTTTTTTACTTACTTGAGGTAGACATCGGAATGGACCAGCTTACTCGTACGTGGTGGGACGGTCACAAACAGCGGCCCTGGAGGTTTCGGAGGCGCTGGTGGAGGTGCCATTGACTGCAGCCCTTGGTTACCACCTAGACAAAATCCAACAGCATTTGAACATACCAATTCTCTGAGAAAACAAAACCCAAAATAGCAAAACAACAAACTTGGTCACTTAAAACCATAGTGTTTTTTCTGCAAGTTGCATAATAATAATAGTAATTTATGTCTTAAGACAGATTCACAACATCACATCTGGAACTAGTACTATTGTGGCGGTCACACTGGACACCAGCAGTGCAAGGAGTATGGAAAGACTGGATTTGTGTCAAAGCTGGGATGGATGACAAATGCAATTCACAATTTATTCGATTTATTCTGGAGACCAGCTAAATGTTCCAGACTCTCGGTAGAGCTATCCAATGCAGAAACACCATCTGCTTTTTGGGACCCTACCATGTTGAATTGTTCATTGGATGATAATAACTTTTATCAATTGCATCATTATGATTATTATTATTATTATTGATCTGCCCATTCAAAGTATTAGATAGAATTTTAAGAAATTGGGTCACTGATTTTAGAAATTTGGTCACTGATTTGACAGTATTCCATCTTTCAGAGATCTCTCTCGCACCTTGTCATTACATTTTGTAAATCATTTTAAATCCTGAGGGACAATATATACCTTGGGTAAAAAAATAAAACCATAAAAAATAACAATGATAATAACCGTAATAATAGTTTAAAGACTTGCTCTAGATTTTATCCTGTCAGAAGTAAAGTTCTAGCAGTAATAGTAATATGAAATAAATAAATAATAAGCCATTCCAGAACTTTCCAGAGAATTTGCTAAATCCTGAGATCATTTCTAAACTCATGGATAAAAAGAAAAAATTGCATTAATCACCAGTTAAAGAGAAAAGTTTAACTTCGTTAATCTCCATAGATTTTAAACTTTAGAAAACAATTCTGAAAAGGAAAGAAAGATGCAAACGAATAATGATTGGGCCACACTAATAAAGAATTTTCTCTGCCATGATCGTCTTTAAATCACCGCAGGGTGCTCAGCCCCTTCGTTTCTAAGAAACAAACAAAATACTACCTTGAACTGTCTGCAACCCGTAGCCATTGGGGACGGCAGTGCCCTGCGGGTAAGGCGGGACAAACCCGTGAGGCAGGTTTTGCTGACCCACAATGGGCAGCTGAAAGGGCTGGGCGGGCCCCCCAGCCACGGTGGGGTAGGGGGACCCTGCAGGGAAGGGGTATCTTGGCACCAAGGGGTGGAGATGGGATGCTGGAAGACTGGAGTTACTCTGCGGTGTGTAGAAGAGTGGAGGAAGAGGAGGACAACCTACGAGGAACAAAGAAACATGCAAACGAATAAACAGAACAAACCAATAAAAACATGCTAAACACAATTAGCTAAAAAAAACAGGCAACATAGCAATGGCTTACAGTCACAATAGACAAACAAAGAAAACAATGAAAATGATTAAAAAATCAGCAACAGAACAAACAATTAAACATTGAGCTTCATATAAAAATAAAGCAACAAAGAAACCAGACTAAAAAATTGAAAAAACTTCAAACAGTTAAAAAAATTGAGTACCACAGCAAACAGTTCAAAACTGAGCCACACAGAAATGGTTAAAAAAATGGACAAAAAAAAATTCAGCAACAGCAAAATATGAAACTAAACAACACAGCAAATGGTTAAACCAAACAAGCAACTGAACATATTAATTAATACAAAAACAACGATAGCATGCATCTCTAAAAAACACCAACCAAATCTCTAAAAAATTAACAGGGCTGCAAAGCGAAACAAAAAACCCACAAAGTTAACATAACCAAAACAAGCAAGACAACTCTCATGCAAAACACGTAACACGCAGCAACTGAAAGAAGCGAATGTCAATTGCTGGACACGCTTTGCAGTCATAACGAATAACACCAGCATGACATGTGTTGCGAAGTTGCTTACCAGGAGTTGTAGGTCGTCCACCTGGATGCGGTGACATGCTGCGTGAGTCGGCGCTTGGAGACGGCATTGGGAACTGCGAGAGACCATCCGTGACCGAGCGCTGTGCCCTGGCAGCCTGCTCCGAAGCAATGACCTTTGCCCTCTCCTCGTAGCGCTCCTTCACCTCCCTTGGAAGTGCTTTCCACTGAAAAGGATTTAAACCAAAGTTCTTTAGCAATATCTCATGAAGTACACAGAACAAAGAATAAGAATTAAACAATCAATATACATCAATATACATCAATGCCATGAATACACAAATATATTTACGAGATATGTATATATATGCATGCACATATGAATATGCATAAATCTTGTTGAATATTCAAACCATAAGTATGTGCACATGTGTGAAGTTTTTAACTAAAATAAAACCTATGAATATGCACAAGCCAGTTGAATATTCAAGTGTCATGGCTACAAATAGTGGCATGCATGTAGCATCTAACTAAAAAAAGCATAAAGATCTATGCAAAAAGAGTATTCAAAATCACATTTATGAACAAACATGAAGTTCATGAATAAAACTAAGCCTATGAAGCTTGCAGAGTAACAACTAAGATTATGAATAAGCAAGAAGTCTGCTGAATATGCACAATCCTAACGAATATTCATGAGTCTATGAATGAACATGAAGTCTGAAAATGCATGAGCATGAGGTATAAATGAATTTGAGAATATATGCATGAAGACAATGAATGTGCATCAGTGCATGAAAATGCACAACGTACATGAATATGTATGAATTGTGAATGTGCATTCAGTCTATGAATATGCTTGAAGTCTATCGTTGTGCCTACCTTGGTACCAACTGCTTTGCTGATCTCTCCAAAGTTAAAATCTGGATTTTCGTTCTGTATTCCTTTACGACACTCGCCGGCATAGACTATATATCCACTGATTGTACGCACTTTCTTGATTTGCTGCAGAAAGATCAGAAACAATGTTCAATCAGCTGATCTATAACCTAACAGAATCAATCAATCGCTCAATTCATCATGATTGATTCATCAATCAATTGATTAGTTATCATGATAAACTGCACCAACTTAGATCTGCTAGTCATGATACACCATCCAAGCGAACTGCGTTTGTCAAGTTCGCATATAATACCTCCCCCATCAGGCCAATTGTCTTTCCGGACTTCCATGACATAGAAGCACACTTCAGATGGCAGAATGATCCACTGAGTCAAATGCTACCCTAAGATCAACACGTACAATCCAAAATGGTTGTCAAAATTCTCCTGTGCTTTCAATCAGACCAATCAACGTGAGCATGATATCAATCAGCAATGGATAAAGCCAACTGATCATCAACTGATGATCGATCAATCAATCTTCAACACAGGACTTCATAGCTTCATAGGCTTCATAGGACATCATCAATCCTTACCTTCTTCTTTTTCTTTCCAGAAGTGGGGGTCTGATCGATGCTAAACTCTCCCTGGTAGCTGCTCGTGTCGTTGAAGCTTTGGTCGATCGAA
The DNA here is from genome assembly GCA_020284085.1 of Aporrectodea caliginosa. Taxonomy (NCBI): domain Eukaryota; kingdom Metazoa; phylum Annelida; class Clitellata; order Crassiclitellata; family Lumbricidae; genus Aporrectodea; species Aporrectodea caliginosa. Next base: position 1,386,517 of record JACEVL010000397.1, read on the forward strand.
GAGCAGAAGTCGACGCTCTCTTCTTCGACTCCAGCGACTTCCGATGACTTCAGCAGCAGCGGAGAAGGTTCCTGGCAGATCAGGACCAAAGACAATCATTACCAAAAATCATCAACCTCATTATAAAAATGATTATCAGTATCATTACGAAGATCATAAACATCAACATACTTAATGTTGCCACAACAATTGACGAATTTCATCAATCCCAAGAGCATACCTCTACTAATATAGCCATTTCAATAAAATACGAACTAGTCAATATGTATCCATATTCAATACTATTCGACAGTTGGCATAGACAATAATATGTTCACTGACACTTATTCATTAAAAATGGTAATGTTTGCTAGGTATCAGTGGTATTAAAACAACTGTAAGTTTCTAGTGTAAGACAGATCAAAATCATCATTATTGTTGTCACCAACCTCATTTTATGATCATCACTATAAATTCATTAATTCATTCAGAGAATTTATATAGTGCCTCTTCAAGAGCCCTACTCACAGGCGCTCTCTGCGCTAGCCTATTTTGATGTTAAGTGTCATTACGAATGAAAATATTACACCAGTTAGCAAAACAAAAGAATTACGTAATACTTTACAGCAAAGTTACATCATTGCATACCTTGCGAGGAAGGATGGGCTTCTTGAAGAAGTAGATCTCGTCATCACAAACGTTGATCGACAATGGAACTCTCTATGCCAAACACACACACACACACACACACCAATCAGTGCTTCAAAACCACTTATCAAACTAAGGTCGTTCTCACGATAACTTGGAACAGATGACCATGAAATACCATCACGAGCCTGACCTCAACTCAAAATACCTTAACCTTGAAATACTTTAATGACCATGACCATGACCTCACACTGAAGCACCTTTGACCTGTACTTTAAGTACCATAATACGGCTAATGCTATCAAATGTACCTTTAACACATTAAAGACGAGCTGCACTACTTTCCCAGTGGCTTTTAGAAAACTCTCGTCGTTAAAGTGTAAAGCATCATAATGATATTAACTTTATGTTGTTGAAGCATCCATTGAAAAACACCGATACCCTTACACATGTATACCATCATGACTGCAACATAAATTGTAAGCACTCTGATGGCAAGATCTCACTTTCAAGTACCCCTAACGGACCTTGACCCAACCCTGCAGCACCCCTATTAGCCCTTGCCTCACCCTGAAGCACACCCATAACCCTGACCTCGCATTCAAGTACCCAAACACCCTTAACCTCATCATGAATTACTCTCGAGACACTGACCTCACCTTCAACTACCATAACGACCTTACAGCATCCTTGCGACCTTGACCTCACCTTGAGCGGCTTGTTGTATTTCTTGACGACCTTCTCCGCCTCGAGGTACTTGGACTCACAGATGTAGACGTGTGCCTCGGGGATCTCTGTGACACGACACGCAGTGAACTCCTTGTACGACAGAACGCTACAGCGACCGGTGATGCTCAGCAAAGGGTTCGTCTGCTCACGAGCGCTCAGAAAGACCTCCTTGCGGTAGAAGAGCCGAGTCGGAGAGTGCTCGATGTCGCTCGGAGTCACAAAGTATGGACCGTGGAAAAATGCGTCACCGCTACGGATGATACACGCAGTTACAATCGGATGGGGTATGTAAAAAATGGGGTAAAAGACAAGGTATGGTAAAGTATGAGGTACAAGACACAGTATGGTATGGTATATGATATGGTATAGTATAAGGTAAGGTAGAGTGGAGTAAGCTTTGATAACATAAGGTGTAGTAGGTAATGAAAAGGTAAGATAACGTATGGTAAACACAAGGTAGGGCATTGTACGATACTGCATAGAATAGTAACACAAGGTGCGGTAGGTAATGGTAAGGTAAGATAGCACGTACCAGGGTATAAGACAGGGCAAGATAAGGTAAGGTTATGCAACAGGTAAGGTAAAACGATTAGCTGGTAAAAAAGTTTGGTCGGTATACGGTAAGAACGGTACGTTAGATAGCATATACCAGGGCTTATAAGAGCAGGGCAAGATAAGGTAAGGTTGCAGCCAATGGCAACAGGTCGGAAAAGGGGGTAACACGATTCTATAGGTGAAATTTTGATATGAAAACTCTGGTCTCAGTAATTGTAAGTACAGCAAGATTTGACTTTTTATCCCTCACGGTACAGTACATCGAAGTATTAAAAAGGAAATAAAAAGCGCATTTTAAGATGTGAAGAATTGGTGAACAATTAGTCATTGCATCGTACCTGGACGAGGTCCATATCTTATCGACTCTCGCTATCAGCGGTTTATCTTCCGAACCAGATCTCAGGTAGACACAGTCACCTGCACACAGACACACAAACAATCATAAATAACAAAGAGAAAGAAGACCAGTGCCTTGACCTATTGACCTAACTTTGGGGTCAGCCAAGGGTCAGTTTCTTAGCCTCAGCACGTGAGGTTGGTAGCCAATCCTCACTAGTAGAATGATCTTCCAACAGTCAGGTCTAAACTCGTCTGTTTCAACTTGCTCATCCATCACAGCCTCACATGTCGTTCTCTGTCCAAATGGAATTTGACTGGGTTTTACAACAGTTTATGATTTTTGACTACGGTGTCACTTGAGGTGACCATCGATTGAAGCCCTGCGGATCGTTCCAACGGTGCTATTACAGAATTAATTAGATATGATTTGATTAGACCCACCAAGTTTAATCCAGCAGGTTGGCGCCTGGTGCTGTTCATAATAGGTGCATCCCTCTTCAGCATTCGCTACATTCTCCGCAACTACCATTTCGCGGTTTCTGTCCGACGGATCGGTCTGATCCTCTTCCATCTGACGATCCAAGTCGCTGGCTGCCTTGTCCGCAAACACCGATGCCACACGGACTGGAGTGAGAACGTGATCACGTGGAACAAGTCTCACATGCTCGTTCTTTGGCACTTGCCAGATCTACAAAGAATGTCTCAATTGTCTAATACAGCCATATGAAATCTGACATCTAATGATATAACAACCCTTGTTTGTGAACAAAATACGCGTCCTGTTTAAGACGTCATTGTTCTCCTCACCACCGGCGAAGTCCTAGAAGCTCTACATGTCTCTCTCCTACAATCTTTTCTCACATTAAAACCGTTCTTTTTAGCCGTGCTGGAGTTGGGAGCACCACGAGGTAGTTTTTTTGAAGAGGCGCTATAATAAATGTTTGATATGAATGAATGAATTAATATAGGTGTACATATATACATGTACATACATAAAAAGTAAGTAAGTATATTGTTTAATATAACCAGCTGCCAAACAGCACTCTGTTACACAGAGTGCTGTTATATACTCATATATACACATATATAATCTGATCTTGTGTTTTTTGGGGCTGACCTCAACAGCACTAACACCAAATGTTAAACTTTCAATGTAACTTAGTAGTTCTATTGTTGTTAGTGATTTCTTGTTGGTGATTGAATTCATAAAACTGAAATAAGTCTGACATCTAATGACATCACAACCCTTGTTTCAATCACAGGCTAAACCGATCTAATAAGAGATCTAACAAAACGGAACTTCTTGCTAATCTAATCTGACAGGAGTTAGCAGATTGGAAAGTCTTACTTTGATCTTCTTGAACATTTTGTGCCGGCCGGAATATCTTGACTCACAGACGTAAACATCTTCGTCCGACAAACCCTAGACAGATAATAATAAAATAATAATCTCTACAACTAACAATTTGCTAATAATATAACTTCAGAGCTTAGACGCATCTATGACACACAATAATATTACTACTTGTCTGTAAGTAGGAAAGCATATCGGTATGTTAGTTGTCTAGATACTTGATGCAGCACCTTTCAAGTACCTCACAAAAGTTGAATAGCTAATCCAATCAAATCCACAGTGTAACCTGTTAACACAAAGTCATTGGAGGGCAAACCATATCAGACACGCTGCGCAAACTGGACCGAGTGTAAAGTGGACTAATCCAGATATAACCTATTGTCTACCTAGATCCGTACATCCGTCTGTCCAACCGTCCATCAGTCCGCCTGACCATCAGTCCATTCGTCCAACCGTGAGTCCAATTGTCAGTCCGTCCATCCAACCATCAGTCCATTCATCCGACCATCCATCAGTCCGTACTTCCGACCGTTCTTCTGACCCGTTAACCGATTTGGTGTGTTAATAGTTTTTGGGGGACATATAAGACCACTTTGCGTTAAGCAGAACAGCACATTATCCAGGAGTGTCTTAAGGAGTCCACACTGTACTTCTATAATGCCATTAAGATAATGTACACAGCATCAATCATTGGTCGCTTTGAGGTGAAACTGTGCTCTAAAAAGAAGAACCTCATAAAATATTTATTAGCTGGGTATGCATATGGATGAGGAACTATGCATACGAAACACTTGCCTCTGGCTTCATCTTGAAATACTCCTTGACACACATGATGTAACACTTGCCGAGGACCTTATCAAATGGCACACTGTCGTAGAAGTCGCTTTTGAAGACCTCCTGCATAAACATAAAGACTGTTATAACACATTCACACATTGCAAAGCTATTCTAATATAATCTAATGACTTCCATAGCTCTGTTATCATGAACTCTAAAACATACTTTTTTCAGCTATGTTAAGATGCTCCTTAGACAGCCATGTTCATAGAGATTATGCAGAGTTCCTAAAATGCACTTAATAAAAGTCCAGATAAATCTATATATGTTATTTAAAGTGAAACCACTGCAGTAACAAAGTCACAATAAGTTCAAAAAGTCCAGATGACATCAGATAGGTAACCAAGTTTGAACAGATGAGTCAAGATGAGTTTACACATAATGACATAAAGAACTGACAGCATACCATCAATGAAGTCACCATAACATCAGAGCCGGTAGCAAAGTGGCATAAAGTATCTGGTCTAATCTAAGATTGGCTCAGGTACAGTAAGGTTAGGTAAGGTCACGTAAGGCCATGAAAAGGAAGGTAACAAGGTCAGGTAACAAGAGGTCAGGTCAGAAACTCGACATTTCCACCTGGGATTCAAACTGTATAATTAGAGTTTTTAAAGGACTCAATGAGCTTTTAGCGCCTCAGCAAAATTCTTCATAGCCAGACACATATGTGTACACATACCTTTTGAAGGAACTTGCGAGTGGCCAGATGGTAGGTTTCATTTGGACGAAGGAACCAACAGCCGTGCAGCCATTGGTCACCATCATCTCCCTTATGAAGATGCTCAATGCAGACGATGTGTGGCGCTAGACCCTTTTCCCTGTAACACACACAGATCACTAGATGACTAAATATACGTATACAAAATTATACACATATGTAACTAAACAGACATGTATATTTTGTAGATAGGTAAATAAACAGAGTGAAGAAGCAGCTATATAAATTCATACAATAATAAATACAGTAATAGAAGGAAAATAAACACCTAACAATAAATCAATCTTTCCCTATCAATCAATTATTCACTCAATCAATCAAATCACGAGTCTATTATTTAATCTATTCATTCGATCGTAAATGCAAACATCTTGGCAAGAACTGGAACATTACCTGGGCTCGATGTAGACAAAATCTCCGATGTGGTAGACCTGGCCGTTACTCTCAAAGGTATCTGTGCTTCCCGGATACTTGTCCTGCTCAATGACAAAGTTAACATAATTCAAGGTAACCACTTATTTATTACTTGTACATCTATTTCAAACCCAGTAAGAGTAACACAGTGTGAACTTGCTAATGCAAAATTGTTGAGAACAAGCCATATGATACAGGGTGTAAAGGAAGCAATCCAAAAAATGGATAATGGTGAATAGGGCAATATAGTTAGCGCTACACTTCAGTTCTTGCATAATGCATTAACCAGTATGGTGTTAATCTAATAGCATTGGGATCATAACACCACTTCACGTTACGCAGAATGGGGCATAAACTGGGAGCTCATAAACAAATCCACGCTGTATAAGCAATAACAAATAAAATCAAAAACTAAGACTCATCAAATAATTTCACTCCAAACCTTAATAATAACAGATACAATCTTACTGGACATTTTTATCATTGTCATCATTATCATTATTCTCGTCATCGCCATCATCAGTTCCTAAAGTCAGCCACTTTAAATAGCACCTTTTAATGTTTGCCAACGTTGCAGTCATTTAACACTTTAACGACGAGCTGCATATGTCAATCTGCATTTTCCTTTGTCGACATTTTCTGTGATTCAATAAAGAAAGAATAATAATAATAAACCAACATAAGACCAAGATAATTGCGCTACGATTCCATCAATTTATCGTGTTGCAAACCTTTCCGGAATCACATGTACCATGTCCGCTTGCGTCATCTTCTGTCTTATTGCCCACAGCACCTCCAGAGGCGCCATGTGAGGATGTCGTGTCAGTTCCAAGCTTCTTACGTTCCTCGTCGTCACGCTGCTCCTTCGTCATGCGCTCCTTGCGATTTGCCTCCACGTGGCGCATCAGCTGATGTTCCGTGTGACTGAGGGCAGGAGTCAGGAGGATCTCTCCACGTTTGCACAGCTCATCACGCTGCTGGATGAAGTAGAGCTGCAGCTCAACGCAGTCCTCATAGACCTGGAGATATTAAACCAACACAGGTATGGCAAGGTAAAAACAGGTATGGTAAGATGAGATATGTGACCCGACACGGCAAAAGTAAGGCTTTTCTCGGCAAAAATCAAAATTTATTTTATTCTCCCATGAGATTCTACTATTTAAGACCTTTCAAATGATGTATTATTTATTTATTTATAATGTTCCTAACCGGAGTTGTGCGCTTTTAAAGATTAGCAGTGACAGAAAATACATTTGGAGAAACACGCGATCAAAGTTTTGAGTCATAAATTCCTTAGAATCGATGACGTATTCTCTATAACGTCAGTAAAATAGTCGTTTTTGGCGCCGTGCCTATTTACGTCGTTTAGTAATGGGGCAACTTTGCGTTCTATTCTTCACAAATAATTATAAACTTTGAAATAAAGCCACTTAAACCGCTTACGATTGAACCCAGAAGCACAACGTCAACCATTTTAAAATTCAGATCGCGCTATAAAACAGCCGGCTAACCAATCACGGGTGGCATAGGCTGTCACGTGACGCGCTTGGCAACCATCTATCGTAATCTGGGGGTTTTGTGCACATTAATTATTCATCTTTTGTAGGTTAATTTATTTTCAACCAATCCTGATGATCGCCTCATTATATAGGCCAGATCCTGACCTTTCTAATGATATATAACTTTGATGGTTTCCCATGAGTCGACTCTTAATGCAACCCTTTGAAAAACGGGTAAAATCATGTTTATTTATGCTATTCCTACACGCAATGGTCATTAAAACTCTCGGTTTTCTAAGATACACAATCGGCTTTAAGGTTTTATTTGATACCTATAATGTTTTTAAGATATTTTAACGCTTGAATTTGATGAAAACTAAATTTGCGTAAAAGAGTCAATATTCGCAGTTTTCGGCATGTTTCTCGTAATTTAACGTTGCCGAGAAAAGCCTAGTTTTGGGATGGTGGGTCACATATAGTAAGGCAAGGTAAGGTAAATAAAGTAAGGTAAGGAAAGTAAGATAATTAGTCAGGTAAGTCAAGGTAATTTTAAGAAAGTAAATACAGTAAGATATATAAGGCAATGTATGGTAAGGTACATACGGTGAGATCACAAAGGTAAGGTTAAGAAAGGAAAGGAAAGGCAGGGTAATAGACATGGTATGGTAAAGATGGTAAGGTCCATTACAGAAGGTAAGGTCAGTTAAGGTAGAGAAAGTAACATTCATGAGCAGTAAAAAATAAAAGTATGGTAATGTATAAAAATAAACTACAGCATGTTTACTAAGGAAGGTGAGAACACCGTTTTGAGAGGTCCTTGAAAGGTACTGTTTTTTGACAAAAAATATAAACAAAGGTAATACAAGGTAAGGTAAACAATGAAGGTAATGTAGCACACCATCAATAAAGTAAAGAAAGGTAAGGCAAATTAAAATTATGGAAACCTGACTTAGGATTAAACACTAAGGCTCGCAGGAACTCAATCTGACTCACCTGTGAGTCTATGCTGCTCACTTTTCGTGCATACTCAAATACCTCAAACATATCCTCTTGGAAGCAGTCAACTCGCTTGTAATAACCCTGAAATAAGCAATTACAAATTATTGACAAGATTTATTAATGAAAAGTATTAACAAGAATTAAAATAACTAGGTGAACAGCAGTTCCTGAGCTAGCATGGGGCTAGTGTCCAATTGGTTAGAGTGCTCAGCTTGTAATGCGGAGAGTAGAGGTTTGAGTCTACCCAGAGAACGACCTTGAGCAACTCACTCACTCAGTTGGTTTGCACCTCAGATTTCAAACCATTGACGTTGCTCAAGTGATAAATGCAATATAAAAAAAATTGGTTTAAATGTTATCGACTTCATTTTTAAATGCTGATTGATCGATTTTTTATTCAATAAGACTAATGTTATACTTACTCTGTCCAAATTTCGCTTTATCTGTTCAAAACTCGGGGCCATTCTGCAAAAAGAAAACAATGGTAAAAAAATGTAACCCTGAAAATAAAGGTAAATAAAGGCAAACTATTGAACACAACCACAAGTGTTTGAAGTCAGTCGCATTCTTATTTTTTAAACAAGTGAGTAGGTAATATACCGAAGTGGCTTCTTGCTATCGTCATCACCTTCCTCCGAAGCAAGTCGTGATGGGAGTTCCAAGAAGGAATCGCTGAAGCATCTGCCTTCCTCATCCTATTGACAAAAGTAACCAAAATAAAAAATCTTAGGCTGGTTATGCACTGATACACAGAAACTCGTATGTCTGTCTGTATGTATGTACATGGCTAATAATACGTACCTTTAATAAAGCTCACAAGGGCACTAACAATGGCAGTCTGACAGACCAATACTAAGGTGACTGACTGGTTGAATGAGACTGACTGGCTGACAGACTGACTGACTGAACATTCAGTTTCTGAATGGACTGATTGAAAGAGGGACTGATAGTCAGACTGATTGGTCATATAGTTTCTTAACTGATTATTAATAATAAATACCGTATGGCTGTAGGTTGAAATGAAGAGGTTCATCATGAGTTCCTGAACAAGCGCTTGAACATCGGGAACCTCATTGCTGTCATCATCTGAACACAACGCTGACTTCTTCTCAAGGCAGACTCTCTGCAGAGTCAGTGCATCCTAGCACCAAACACAGAAAGAAACATGTAAATAAACAATAAGCAACTAATAATATAAACAAAGTAATTATGATATAATTTCAAGCTATCATTAAAGCTTACAAGGCACCACAGTTCTAGAGAATGGTGCCTATGAACATGTTATTATAACTATTATCATTATTCCCAGTAATATACCTTATAAGGTGCCGCAATTTCAGTAGTATAGCTTATAAGGCATCAAATAAATTTAGGATAAACAGTCCAATTGCACAGACATGGCCAGGAAGACAAAAGACAGATGGTAAACAGAAGCACGTACCTTGTAGATGAGAGATTCGGGTTCATTGTAGCGACAGGCATTGTCGAACATAAGGACAAGATCAGAGACCATGTCTTCGATCCCGTGATACTGGTTGGCCATCATCCGTGCAAACACCTTCTGCATGTCAACTGGCTTCTTTATGATCTCGTAATAATCTGGATAATCCTAGAAGATGTAAAGCACCAGGACGTAACAATCTGGATCAAAATACACTGAAGAGTAATACACTGGAGTAAAGGAAGGAAGTTTGATACCATAGTAGTAGTAGCAACTTCATTTATTCAGCTTATAAAATATACAGACAACAAAAGTTCACAACAATGGGGTCAAAGGGAGAACTCAAAAGGAACCACATGGGTCCTATTGTGTAATGGTGTAATATTATGGAGTGAAATATATCGGAACATGCTTCGTAATACTCCTGAATGTGATACTAAGGAGCACAATACGCTGAACTTAATCTATACGTAGCAGGCATGCTCCTTGTCAATTTTGCCCGTACATATATTAGGGCAGGGATGGGCAACTTAGTTGCGGGCCGGATCCGGCCCCCGGGACCTTTGAACCGGCCCTAGGCATGTCATTTACATTAGCACTGTACCTGGCACTTTGGGGACCTTTTATCCGGCCCTCGTTTGGGAACCTTTTATCCGGCCCTACACAAATGAATTTCTGTACAAAGACCGACATTAACACATCTGTTTCTTATTTTATTAAGAATACGGCCTCTAGTCTCTAGTCAACTAGTTTACTACTCAGTCATCAATGTAATCTACTCTCTACATAAAACAAGACCACAAGTGGGTAGGTTCGCTACTTTAGAAACCATCTATCAGAACTTTTCAAATGAAGTTGCTATTCTGGATAAATCAAATATCAAAAGGCAATACCGTGCATTTTCCATGTTTTACTGATTCTGCAAATATATATCAAGAAGTGCACAGAACAAATAACTGTATTGAAAGTAGAGTTCCAGTCCAAGTTTGCTGATTTAGCCTACTGCTCATGAGCTATAGATTTAAATTGTTTGAATCTCCCTTATCCATCGATTCCAATTCAGCACCAAGCTCCATGCAAATGGAATTGATTGTACTTCAATGCAACAGTGAGTTGGAAAGGAAATTTTGTGAGGTACCTCTGATTCAGTCCTACATAACTTTACATTTCTCACGATTCTAACCCTTCATTCAAATTTTCATAGCCTGAAACTGCATGGTTGTACTGTTTGCATGCACGGTGCACCTATACCGGTATTTGTGAACATGTCTTCTCAAAGATGAAACTAGCAAAGTGCAAAAACAGATGCAGACTAACAGATGCATGATGTTTAAAAACATTTATTAGAGTCCCATATCTAGACAATAAAGCCAAGCTTATCTACCTGACCCAGCATGACTCTTTAAGCCTTAACACGTTTCACTGTAGCCAATAGTAACTATCGATGAATGAATTCTTGTAAATAGCTGCGTTATGACAGCTAGAGTAGATCAATAAACGAAAATACAATACAATAGATGACAATCTCTCCAATGAATATCGAATTGCCACATCGAACTTCAAAGCAAACATTCTAGATGTGTGTCGTGAGAAGAAGTGCCATATCTCACATTAAATATGGCACACTAAACAAATGGATACATTGTACAGACTAACAATTTTATGTATTTTTAAAACTGAATAAAACTTATTTTTTAATTTTTAGTGTAGGACTGTACATATTAGGATAATTTAGATTTCCATCATAAAACTTATCTTCACTTGCTTTAACGGTTATTCTGTAATATTTAGTTTGAATAAAATTAAAATTATCTCATTTTCTGGGGCAAATTAATCTGAAAAAATTAGCTCGCGATTGGCGTACGGCCCCTGAGCTGCCTTTCAAACCTTAAAGCGGCCCTCTGTTAAAAGAAGTTGCCCATGCCTGTATTAGGGAATAGATGTACGGGCTGAGTCATTGGCCCTTGGTCTGGAACAGGCTCCCCATGGTGCTACGTTTGCTCCCCAGGGTCCACTCTGATATCTTCTATTCTAACCTCAAAACTGTCCTTTTAGTCATGATGGGGTTGGGAACACTACTGAGTAGTAGCTTGAAGGGGTGCTATATAAATCTCTGTAATGAATGAATGAACGAATAATTTGAAATTCTGATTCAGTGGTCATTGTCAAATACAGTAGCAATCAGTCAGCTACATACAATGGTCATTGTTGCTGTGTCATGTGGCTCCCTCTGGACACTTACACTTCTTGATGGTAACTTCATGAAGGGGGTTGATAGCGTTCGACCACGAGAGTCGTTGTAGTCACGAATGGCGCCGTACAGTTCTTGCAGCTTGGACACCAGCGAAGAAGTTTGCTTCACCTTTGGTCGGCTGAAAAAAACGGACACACTTATGAAAATATCTCAATTAAGTAAACATGCAAACAACTAAATAAAGAAATGAACAAACAAATTATGTACAAAAACAGAAAACTAAGTGTACAACAAACCATTAAGTAAACAAACAATGTGGTAGACAAACAGGTAAACAATTAAGTAAAGTAAAAGTCAAACAAAGCAATTACATTACACCAAGTAGACAAGTGGTAAATGCCAGCTAGGAAGTAGGTAAGCGAGTAAGGCAAGCAAGTACGTAGATAGGTAAGTCATTCAAAATTAAACATGTATTTCAACTGTAGAACAGAAGTGCTAATAGCAGTAAGTTAGGAATCAGTACTTGTAAATAAGTAGTGGGTATTGCATTTTAAAAAGGAACTTGTATCGAAGATGATGATTTCCCAGGTTCTCCACACCTCCACAATGCATGATTCTAATATGTATCGTCACTATCGTACAAGTACAATGTCGACGTATTATCAACCACACCATATAAATATTCATACGGTCCGTTTATTAAGAAAGTAAGTAAGTAAAGTATATAAAATAAGAACAAAATAATGAAAGACATCTTGTATCATGCACAAGCAGTCACGAAAATTCAAACTAGAACGAGACATGTGATATATACGACAACATGCACACGATACACATACATGTGCCAGTCATCTAAATGATCAAATGATTCCCTTATAAAAGAACTATAACTGCGGGACACGATAGGCAATTAGTTAGAGCGCTAGTTCTGTAAGAGTAGAGGTTCGAGCCTCCCTTGTGATGGCTACTGTGTAGGGACCATGAGCAAGCCATTCACTCACTATTGCTCAATGCAATCATTGATGCTTGTCATTAGTTAGTGGCACTTAAAAATAACTATAATAATAATCATAATCTAGAAATATAGTAAACCTTCGAGTATACCGCAAATATATAACAATAACTAGATGTAAATGTTTTAGAAAAAAAGTATTCTTTTCTGCAAACTTTATTAAAATGTTTGAAGCATTTGGGAAAAATATTTGATTAGAATGTGCCCATTTCTGTTACTAAATTGTGGCCTTGTCATTGCACCTCTTTGATTCAAATGTCTCCTGTGTCCATTGCAAATGATTGAAGAAAATTGTCTTTCACTGAAAAATCTATACAATTTAAATGTGCCCTTCTCCACTGCAAATCTTCAACAAAATTATTCTCCAGTTTCACTGCAAATCCCATTCATCCAAAATAAAATTAATCTCCTCATAATAAACTGATAAAAAGTAAAAATTTAGTAGTAGCAGAAGGAAAATATTAGCCTTTCCAGATATCCTGCAAATCTCCAGATGGATAAATTAACTACTAAAAATATTATAACATTGTAAAAAATAATAATTAGGGTAATACTAAAAAAATAATAAGAATAATAATTACAATAACAGCTAGCTTTCATCAAACATCAGTAGTAGTAATAGTACAAAATGACAGCAGTGCATAATTATTAATAATATAATAATAATCTTCGATGGCAAGGTCTTAGTTTCTACCAGATTGTTTTGATTTCAAAGGGGTCATTTCTACCTTAGTAAACAAAAAATAACAATACCGCTAATAATAATAAACATTTAATTGCTAAATGCTAACAACAACAGACAAAACCGACGACAATCACATCCACACTGAAACACCAGAGAGAGAAATGGGTGGAAAAGTAGAAGAAACACGGGCCAGGCAGGATGAATCGTTGGAAAGTCCATACAACAGGTCTCCCTGATCCATTGGGCCACAACTGTGTTTTCCAATGTTTAGATCCAAATTGGCCTTGATGGAATCCAACATTTCTCTACATGAACCCAGAGTATTGCATGTAATACAGAGTAAAATAATTTTAAAAATTTAATAATGACAAGCAGGAGGTAAGGAAAGTCACAGAGAAATAGAGTAATCACTCTGAAAACCGAAGTTAAAATCACTGGAATTTTCAGGTGCTGGATATGGGTCCAGAATATCGCTTGTGATAAGGAAACTCTAGCAGTAAGGAAAACTAACATCAAAGGCACAGAGAAGTACCGGTAGTTTTAACGATGCACACTAAAATCACTAGCTCAGTTTCAGAGAAACTTCAAAATGTGCACCACTCCAATCGCTCCATCCTGCCTCAACCGTACACGAAGTCCACAGACATAATTCAGAGTGGCTAAACCAGTTACCACAAAACGGTCCAACCTTTACAGATTTTTACCTCAGCCTAGTAGAACGCAAGATACAAGACCTACAAAGAGATAGCACCAGGAACAGATTCATGATCAGCATAAATTCGACCAGAGACCAAACGATGCAAAAACGCAGTCATCTGAAGCACCAAGATAACGCATTCGGGAAAGCTCACACCAACTGTAAATCTTCGCGTATAACACGCCCTGTTTATCTTAAACTGCACAAAATAATGATTTACTGATATTGTAGTTAGTTTTTTTTACTTAATGAATGCTGTTGAATGTTTTATTTCAAAACAGAACATTTTCTTGGTATTTTTATTTTACAATTTAAGACCTCAGTAGAATTAGGCATCACTGTAATATATTGAAATAATTTGTTTTATTCTATGTTAGAATATTTCTTTATTGGTCATGTTTGCAATGCAGGCATCTGATAGATTTTCTTTTCACGGAATCGCGTTATACTCGAAGATCTACGATAAAACCACAGCCCTCAGGGTTTACACGATTAAACCAAAGCTAAGAAGCACTGGCACACTTCAAGCTCCAACGTAATAAGTGTAACAGTGCACAATCATTTAACCCTTTAACGACGAGCTGTGGCATTTTAATCACGCTCGTCGTTAGGGTTAAAGAAGTCACTAAATTACATAACATTTAGTGATTGAATGACAATAACGTAAAATGTCCTCAAGCCGCAGAACGAAAATCATGAATTATGTTATGCAACATTTACTCAAGCAGTTGAATTACAATTATCAAACATTTTCTGATATTGCTGATACATATTATAACACTTACTACAATACATCAATTTCACTGAAGTAACTGAATTATGAAACAATTATCAAATTGAATGGATTACAGAAAATTTACTTAACTACAGAAAATTTACTGAAGCCACTGAACTGAATAACACTTGCTTGGCTTCAACCTAGTGAGGTCTTGGTGCTTTTTACTGATTGCCAGATATTAAAAAATCTTAACCATTCCAGAGGCATTCACTTTGCTTCAGATTGAATTTACTTTGCCCTTTGGTCACTTAGCACCTTAGGGTAGTAATAGCAAGTGCAATAATAGTAGTAGTAGTAGTAGTAGTAATAATAATAATAAAAAAATAATAATAATACTAAAAATTAGTAATACTGCTACTAATAATAATAGTAATAATACATAAAAAATAAAAACTAATAATAATAAATAAATAATAATATGCCAATAATAGTAATGCTAATAATAAATTAAATAATTACAGTATAACTGTTTTTGGAGATCCGAATTTAAGGTTTAACTCCATTTTAAACCGAATTTCTCCATTTATTGGCCTTCATAGAAAATGTAATATATTATTATATAACGCAAGTTATTTTATATATTAGCACCGTAATGCACTTTAAATAAACACCTTCTTATCTGCCGGCTATATTCGATGAAAACAATCGTAGAACACTAAAGAAATGCATGAATTAACTTTCTGGCATTTCTTGAAATTTCACGAAAATGATTTTTTTTAAATTCGAATTTCGTTCTGTCAATAATAAAAACCGATTTTCGTTTTCAAAACCGAAATTCGGATTTCCGAATTTCGTTTAACATCCCTAATAGAAATAAAAAATAACAGTATCTTAACTGCCTTTGGAGATCAATATAAAGTATAACTGCATTTTCAGTGCCTCTCCATCTGGATGAACACCTCGGAGGCATCTTCCAGTGCTGGAATGGGGCCTAGCTTTCCTTAAATCTGCTTTCCACATACTCCTAATCTAGTTTTTCCATTTCTGACAAGCGTAGAAGCAATAACAAAATGTTAACCTTCTGGTGCTCGATTTGACGCTGCTGGGAGTTGTTTCGTCGATCTGAGGCAGAGACCGGACCTGGCTCAAGAGGACCTGTTCAAGGAGTGTCGCATCTTTGAAGACCTGCGACCCTTCTTCATTGTAGTGACGTGCATTGTTGAACATCAATTCAAAGTCGGAAACGAGAGCAGCCTGAGTGCAGTACTAAAACGTTCAAAAGAATCCACACTGAAGTATGCAAGTAAATATTCTTTATTAAACCAACTGCCTATCCACACTATGGTGTACATGCGTTAGATAAAATATAAAATTCTAATTATGAACGATTTTCACATTAGATTGTCTGCTTGAGATAATGCAGTCATGCAGCAGTAAAGCAATAACGACAGTAAGACAATAACAAGACCTCAACAAGGGAATACAGTAAACAACACAATAGAAACAACAAAACAACGAGGCAAGAAAAGCAATACAAAGGCATAGGTAACAGTATGTATATTCATTTAATAAGAAGCGGGTTGACACACCGCAACCCGGTACAAAAAGTTGATACATGATACAAAAAACAGAAAAAATATATAAATGAAGACATGGGATTGCAGTTATGAAAACAGATGAAAACAGGTCAACCTTTAATAGTAGTGTTGGTGATTTTAATCCAACACTATCTCATTACATTGATGAGTCATGAGTCGTAGATTTAAATAGCACCCTTTCCAGCGAAGTTTTCACAGATTTGCTCCAACCATTGTTCAATTGATATGTAATTGCAGTATTTATCGAACAGCAGGTGTGATCACACGCTTGCCTCACCTTGTCAAGCTTGATCTTGCTCTCGATCATCGTCATGTCGATCGGCTCTGATATAACTTTGTAGTAATCTGGATAATCTTTCTTCAACGGGAGAGTCCGAAACAAGTCAACCGGTCGGCGAGTGCCACACTAAAACAATTAATTCATTATTTCATTTGAAGACGAGTACCACTATGATAATGCACAATGCATTAGTTCAATCCAAATACTTATATACTATTATCATAAGCACTATTATCAATCAATCAATGTTCGCTTCAACTGAAACCAGAGAGTAAATTAAATCTCTCATTATTAAATTAAACAACAGAATATTAAATCATTAAAATTTGTCACGATCAACAATTATTTTATGATATTAAAAACCTCAGTTCCTTAAATAGCATTATTTATCATATTAAATCATTAGCTTTTAAAATAACAATTCAAATCAAATCAATTAAATCAATTTATTGCAACACAAAACATAAGATCAATATATATCACATAACAACATACTTCATTACTAATATTCATTACTTTTATATAAGATAAATAAACAGTCATTATGAAAAGTCATACATATAACTGACACAACTAATAATCAGATAACTAATCTTACAAGTTTATCAAAGAATAAATTAACAAACTGATATCTAATGATTGATGGGAGGAATCACAGATACTTAGAACCAATCTTGGAACTGACCTGATAGTCAAGAACCGTTCTGAAGAGCAGCCACAGTCGCTTCTTCAGCTGATCCTCTCCCCCGGTTGACCTTGGCCTCTTCCTCTTTGGGTCTCGACCTTCGTCTGAGGTCACGCTCGCAACGTCCACATGACCTCGTGATGACCTCACCTCAGGTAGATCCTCTGATGCAGCCTCCTGCTCAAAACAGCATAACAGGTAAAGCATGACAAGGTCAGATAACCTGTGGAATAAGGTATGGTACACAAGATAAAACAAACCGTGGTAAGGAAAGGTGCTGTATGGCATTGTGTGGTATGATATAGAAGATAAGGTCCAGAAATGGTATAAGGTAAGGAAAGGAATTGTATGGTAAGGAGAAGTAAGGTAAGGCATGGTTAGGTATGACCCAGTTATCAGCCAGGTAAGGTATATCATAATAAGATGAAGTATGGTAAGAAAGATTGCAATAGTACAGTGAGGTGTTTAATTGTAAGGTAAAGTATGGTATCATAGGTAAGACGGGGGGAAAATGGTATCATAGGGTAAACAGGAATCATATGGTAAGATAAGGCAAGGTATGGTAAGTTTAGGTATAGCAACCAATTGATCAGCCAGGAAAGGTATATATCATGGTAAGGTGAAAGTAAGGCAAGGTATGCTAAGGTATGGTACAAAAGAGAATGATAAGGTACATGGTAAGACATGGTATGGTCAAGATAAGGTAATCTATCAATCAACCTTGGATCGCAGCAGTTCCTGTTTCTTTCCTCTCATGACCATCTGGAGTTTCACAGCATCCTGGAAACCAAACACATACACTTATCCAGTTATTCATATAACTCAACTCATATATGCTCAACCCCACGCTCTTCCATCAGTCCATTCATCCCATGGTTCAATCAGTCATCGATCCATTACTGAAAAGATCTAATGACTTCGATCAATGGTCAATTCAAGTGAAATTTAAATAACCAGTTTAACCCAAACCATTCAATTCATGGATAGATAAACCATCAATTCATACATCCCTAGCTACAGTATAATTCAACACATGCACTGATCCAACAACAGAATTCACACAAACATTAATTCACCAAAGCAGGAAAGTAGCTTTTAGAAATATCTTAAAAGAGGTAAACTTTTATTTGGAACAAAACAAGAAAAACAAAATATATAGAGAATAAACAGAGAAATATAAGTGTCGGTCAACCTTGTAGATCTTGCTTTCCTCCATGTTGTACTGTTTAGCATTTTCAAAGACCAGATTTAGGTCAGTGCAGAGGTCGTCAACATCCTCATAGCGACCGTTCTGTATAACAAGGCAATGTAAGGTAATGCAATATTACAATAAGTTATGGTAATTCAAATAATATAAGGTAGCCTATGCAAACAATGCTATGGTAAGTTAAAGTCAGGCAAAGGTTAATGCATGTTAATGCAAAGTAAAGAAATCAAGAAGTTAAGGAAATTAAACATTAACAATAGATATCAGATTAATAATACAGCATAAATTAATGTATGTATGTATGTATTGTATGTAAGTATGTATGAGAGCACTTGTATGGTGCTCTTTAAGAAACTCACAAGGGCGTTCCAGCACAGCTACATAGGAATCACTGAACAAATGTGTCTTAAGACAAAAAGCCTTGTCTCCTGGACTGCTAAAGATGCTCATTAATAACAACTTAAAACAGATTAATAATAATAGATAACAAAAAATAATGACTGAATAACAATGAACTAACCTTCAGTTTCTTGTGTATCTTCATCAGTGACATTGGTCTCTTGATTTCAAGATAGTAATCTGGGTAGATCCTAGCCAAACAAGAAAACAGACCTCAATAAAGTAATAATCTCAACTTCCATAGCCCAAGCCATACTCAGCATTTAACTGCGGGTCCCAAGTTAAAATGTTATATAACCAACGGTTCTCTAATCACAAAAGAAAAAGGTCATAATTTAAGCATCCAACAATGTTGCACTGGATATCTAAAAGACTGGATGACAGATGACATACAGTGTTTGATTAGATTATACCAAACCATATCAGATTTGGTTAAGATTATAGAACAGATGACTCAATCATCTAGATATAAATTATTAATGAGAATAAAGATTAGATGAATAAACTGCACTAGATATCAAGTGGTATTGAAAATAATAATAATAATAATAATTTATTAATTCAAGTACACAGTAAAATTACATGACATAGTAGCAATAACAGATGATAACAAGTTTAACAGGAGTCGAATTTAACTGCATGGCAGCCTGCAAGGTGCCAATCCGTACTACCACTCATTTTAGTCACTTATAGGGAGTGGAAGGCTGAATCAACTTTATGGGGACAGCGGGTATCTGAGCCCAGCGTGTTACCATTCAACCATCTCTCCACCCTGGGCATACATCTACTAGACAGAAACAACATCTACTAGACAGAAACCAAAAGCTGATGAAAATAAGAATGAGAAGACGACAGATACCTTCTGCTGGGCAGACGGAGGAACGGATCGGACATGAGCTGACCGAGTGATGTCTTGTAGTTCTTGACGGCATTGAAGAGAACCCAGAGGTCACTAGTGTCATCCTCTTGTCCAGAGTATTCCATGTCACTCTCTCCCTGATCCATCTGCGACGATCTGGAAACATCAGAGAACATCAAACAAGTAATGTAATGTAAACTTAAGACTCACCTCTTTCAGCTTGCTTACCCACCATAGTCTGACTTCCAGATTCTCCGAACCATCACATTTCTCTAATCGATTATGACTGTGACTGCAGTTTCACTTAGTACAGAGGTGTCAAACATACGGCCCATTTCTGCCCGCCAACGATGTTTTCTGGCCCGTGGATCTTTGCCTAGCACACTCAGCCGGGTGCATGCAACACACAATTTGAGAACAAAAGTTCATTTTTCACTGCGTGTGAAACAAAATCAAGTTGCCGTGCTAGTCGGTAAATCCTCACTCCGCTATAGAGGTTTTTGACAATCAAAATCAAAATTAAGACTGTTTGTATGCAAAAATGAACCAATTAAGATTTAGTTTTGCAACAATTTTCTGGGGACAAGGACTGGGAGGGACCTTGGTGAGCCCCCCTACCCCATTTTTCTTAGGCACCTTCGCCACCTTGGCCTGCCACTTGCTAGAAAATATTGCCACTGGCCCTGGCGCCCACCATTAATAAAGCTTTGACACCCCTGACTTAGAGCGATCCTTGTGTGTAACAATAGCAGTGCTATAGAAGCTATTAGACTACTGTAGATTAGTCACTTAGGTTTAGATTAGATTAATCTGAACTAACCTTGCAGTGTTTGAATCGTCGAGTCCAATCGATCCTTCTTCGTCTGACTCTGACTTGAGGGCAGCGATGATAGACGAGAGATTCTGAGATCCACCGGAACATCGCAGTCGGATGCGCTGGCTGCGAATGGGATGCGCTGCACTGCGACTCAGCTCCAGGTCGTGCTTCTTGCTCAGGATGATCTTACGCAGAGCAGACGCATCCTATCAATGCATAAACAGATCATCAGATCCCGTCATCAAATCAAACCTATTGGGGTATCCTACAGTGACACTCTATTGTGGTGCCATACTGTGGTTCCTTCTGGCAACACCACCTTGAATTTATATCCTACAGTGGTACCATAGTGCGGTACCCTACAGTGCCACCTTATGAGGGTACCATAAGCCACCTACCCCAGTACCATTCAGAGATGCTCCATGTTTTGCTGTACCTCTGAGGAGTTTCTCTTGAACTATATAAATTTGCAGTTACAGTATAATCACAATTTCAACTAAAAGAACCACAAGGAGGTTCTCATGTACAAATGTATTTGTGTGTGCATGTATGTACCCAAGTAGGTATGTAATTTTACTCACTCATCTGTCTTAACCTACTTACCCACCATAGCCGAACATTTGCTTCCCTTCACTCATTTGACTTCTCCATCATAATACGAGTTTTCACTACACTTCAACTTAAACTTACCATCGATTAACGACTTTGGACTCAGGATTACCATAATGACACTCCAGAAGTCACTTGATCAGACTAAGCCCTATTAGCACTAGTTAGATAAACGTTAACACTTTACAAACAACAATGCATAGAAAACAGTAAATGAAGATGGCAACAATTATGGTATAAGGAAGCGATCACACAATTGTAATTGTAACCGAACATTTATATAGAGCCGCTCAAAAATCAGCAGCGCTCTCGACCTGCATCAGTGCAATGCAATACACGATAACAAAGCAAAATTCCAAGCAACCGGGTCATCTATAAAGCACCTTCATAGGCAAACACATAACTGTTACATACAAAGTAACAGTCCTTACCTTGTAGATCTGCGACCCGGGTTCGTTGAAGGTCTTGGCGTTCTGAACCATGAGCAGGAGGTCCTTGACGAGATCATCGAGGCTCGTGTAGCTGCCCGTCTGAATCTTGATCGCAATCCGTCGAAGATCGATAGGTTCCTTGATCACCTGATAGTAGTCAGGCAATTTCTGCAGCATGATCAAGCAAGTAACTTCAAGTGAAGTTAATGTAAAACTAGGTAAAGGTAACGTAGAGATATAGTAAAGTAACGGTGAATTCAGAAAAGTAAAGGTAAGGTCAATTTAGGTAAGTACTAAGTATGCAACTGAATATTTGCATAGAACCATTTAAGAGTCTCTCAAAGACACAAGGTAAACCAAGCCAAGAGGTACGATAAACTACAATAATCAAGATAAGGTTAAGTAGAGATAAACTACAATAAGCAAGATAAGGTTAAGCATAGATAAGGGGGGTGGTTGCCACCCCCCCTAGGTTTTTTTCATCTCAAACTTTTCCGTATGGAATAAAAAATTTGACCTTTTAGACAGCTGTAGGGGTTCATTTACACACGTTTTGAGGTAAAATGTGAGATGATATCTCACACCGTTCAAAAGTTATAGCCAATATACCCGAGGCAACAGGGGGGGGGATACCACCCCTAGATTTTCGACTATATCTTATCCGTCATTTAATATTAAGAGACACAAATTTTACCATTCTATAGAGGGAATGTGGGGCTACATTTCTATGGTCACTGAGTTGACCTGAGACAACCGGAAGTGCTCAAAATAAATAATAATATGCGTAATATGTGTGAAAAATGGCTGAATGGAAGCACTCTCCCCTTAGTTTTTGTCTGTAGCATATTCATTTGTCTTCCTGGAAGAGAAACAAAGATACCATTCTTTAGAGGGAATGTAGGGCTTCATTTGCATACCTACATCTTTGTCTTTTGAATACCGGAAGTGATCAAAATAAATAATAATACGCGTAATCTGTGTGAAAATGGCTGAATACAGCATTACAACGGCAAACCGATATATATGTGTGGATATATATGTATGGATGTACATTTATACTATATAAACATGTGTAGGGGTGATTTTGTGTATCGTTTTTATACATAGATTAGTTTCAAAACACACATAATCTTATATTTGTTTATCCAAAAGTACAAAATGTACGCAATAATATAAAATATTGCTAATTAATGGGTTCCATTGTTAAAAGTGATGTAATTTCGAGGTGCATTCACATAATGTACAACTAAATATACCATTCTGTGCAGAAATGAATGCTGAATCCATTGCTATATTACAAGTTATGATATGTGAAACCAAACCCGAAATCCAGGGGGGTAACCACCCCCTTGGTAGTCCGTGTTACAAAAAAGCTTGGTAGCCCTAGGGTTAAGCATAGATAAACTACAATAAGCAAGATAAGGTTAAGCATAGATAAACTACAATAATCAAGATAAGGTTAATCAGAGATAAACTACAATAAGCAAGATAAGGTTTAAAAGCAGTGATGAAAAAGTCTCTTATCTTGTCTTACAAGTTGGTCTCTGATTCAAGTTTTCGCATCTGGCATTTTAATCACTTATTATTCATTCATTATTACCTTACCTTGGCTAAGGAAATGTAAAGTAAGGTAAAGGAAGGTAGATCAATTCTGGTAAGACAACAGAAGGTAAAGCTACATCCAGTAAAATAAGGTATGTTAAACGAAGATAAGGTAATCAGGTCATATGGAAATTTTACCGATCTCGATGGTAGGATCTTGAACATGTCGCTCAGTGAGTGCTGGTCATCGGTTGCCATGACAATGGCCATGAACATCTGTTCATAGACGTCATCGTCCGTTGTTGCCTCCTGTTTGTCCTTTCTTGCTGCCACTTCTGTTTGCTGTTATTTAAGAACATGAACAGGTGTCACAACAGTTTCACTAGATACCAGGCAAGTGCCACAATGTGCTGTGAAATTGCCAAAACAGTTCCAAAATGTGCCATAAAAGTGCAACTTTAGACGCAAAAGTGATGCCACAAGAGGAACCATGAACTGCCACAATAAGTGCCATAACATTCCGCAAGTACCACAACTAGGTGCCACAAGAAGTGTCACAACAGGTGCCAAAAGAACAACCAAGTGAACGGCATCAGGATGCCATTAAGGTACAACTTCTACAACAGATGCCACAAGAGTGACTCAACCATAACTGATGCCAAAAATGGATGCTGTACAAATGCCATAAGAGGCATCACAAAACGTACCAAAATGTGTCACAAGATATGCCCTAAAAGTGCCAACAGATGTCACAAGAGCACCACTAAATGTGCCACCAGAGATGCTACTAAAGTGTCACTAGCCATAACAGCATGATTAAAACGCCACTCTAATATATTAAATATCTATGGTTTCCGCTAATTCCTCAAAAGTCAATGATTAGTCACACTGACAGAAATTTAAGAGAACAGGAAATTTGAACACAGAACAGAAGCCTTCCCACTTGATAAAATTCAACATAGTGAACAACACTAAACAGTAAACAATTATACAGCATATTTTATGACTCGAGGACAAACAATTTCTTTTAGAATCTGAATGCTCAAAAAGCGGGAAAAAACATAAAACTCAAACAAAACAAACACTCGATCACTAAAAACTACTCAACAGAACTACATAACATGCAACTAACAACAACTATTGCAACATAATGTAATAGGACATTTGTTTAATGCCGAATGACTGTAATGTACCTTACGGATAAATTTATATAGCACCGAGTATGCTCAGATGCAGCAGATTACAGCCCAACCAAACTTTTCCATAATATGTCCAGCCATATATCTGTTAAATTTATACAGCACTTACCAAAACTGAAACTCGCTTAAATTTATATAAACCCTTTGTGAAATACTCTCAAAATCACCAGAATTTACATAGCCCCTTTCAAAAGATTCAAAATTGTTTTGATTTAAACAGTGCCTTAAAGCGTCTCCCAAACATTGCTGAAAGTTGGACATCACTTTAATCAAAACTCAAATTCACTGAAATTTTATGGTGCCTTCAAGGGACTGCTCAATAGCGTTGGACAATGAGATGCAAATGAGATTTGAAACCAATGAATTGTGCAGGGGCAAACACTTGACCACTGCGCATTTCCGTATGCATACCTTCTTTCGTGACCTTTTTGGCCCCAAGAGGTCAAGGTAGGTCGTGCGCCGTTGGCGGCCGACAGTCACCACCTGAAACACGTCACAGCAACAGTCCTAACGAGGGCGAGATTAGTCGGGCCAAGAGGGGAACTCCCAACCTCTGCTTCTTCAGACTATTATTTCTCTCTGGAAAACATTCTTCTCTACTTCTAAGATGTTTGTTATTATAATAAATTCTAATGCCTTCTATAGCGCTGAAACACTTCCTAAAGTTCCCCTTGTCCGCATTTGTCACTATCCTCCCCTCATCTCCCTTTGCCAATGTCTGCGCTCTGACCAAGTACTAAGCCCAAACAGGCTAGCTGTTGATCTGCCATGTTCAGCAAAGGGACTCTTAATTTTTACGTCCAAGGCTGTCTGCTGATTGCTCACTGAGGTTGGACGTTTAACACTTTAATGACGAGCATGTACTAAAAGGCATGGAAAACTAACTCTCACCATTAAAGGGTTATTGCGAAGGCTGTACTTAAATAACCATAAGTACCTAATCTAGATGGGGACGTTTGCATTGGGCATAACCCACCTCTCCATGTCCACATTTGTATGACTCTGACGCCTATGCGGAGGCCCTTAATGGACGAACCACATGCATGCAAGGTCAGCAGCACTGAATCTAAGGCACGAGACATGTGTACATGAATATCAAGTAAAGTCCACCCAGCAGGCTCAAACCCTCAACCGTTGCATTACAGACCCAGTGTGCTATTAAAAAAGACCACCACACTGCATTTTGTAGTTTTCCATTCATTATGTTCCATACCATTTACAACAAATCGCGCTCGGATGCTAACTATGACAACCGCACGTGTGAGAGACAAACAGACGATAAATTCAAAGTGGACAAATCTCAGATCATAAATGAAAAAGGCATTTTAGGTAATGCTCAAGAAAAGAAAAACAGGACAAAGTAAAAAAGAAAATGAAAGAAAATCTCAGAATTTACGAAAGAAAGAAACCCAATAGGAAAAACCATAAAAAAATTATATTAAATAAAGATTTCAAATAAAGGAAAACAACAGAAGAAATTGACAGAATTAAAGTCTACTAAGCTGGATATTCATACAGGACCCCTTGAGAGTGCCCTAAATGCAGCACATAACTATCGGTAGAACATTTTTAAGGCCTCCAGTGACTCAGTTCTCTACATCTCCCTATGCAATAATCAATTCCTTTTCATTTCTTTCCAAAGCAATAATAATAATTACGCCATATAAATTGTCGTAATTATTATTATTAACTGTTGAGTGTACCTGGTTGCGGTTTGCCAACCCCTATGGTTATAATAAACGAATATATACATATTGTAAATACAAAACTACAAAAGCAACATTCGAGAAATTAAGCATGCAACAAAGTTTCCAAAAAAACACGAGATAAGGTCAACAAAGGTAAGGGAAAGGTAACACAAGGAGGGTATCACAAAGTAAGGTAGGCTACTCGCTCATACATTACATGCCTCTACCCTCTACCCACATCAGTCCCCACTGACTAACCATAGAAGGACATTAAACCGTTACTAAGGAAGCGAAAGATAATCGTTACCATAGAAACCTGTATCAATTGTCACCAAGGATTTCTATTAACTTCTACTGCAATGTCTCTCTCTCAATCCTTATTTATTATGATAATGATACTATTTGACTTCCAGATTAGATTAGATCACAAAACGAAATGAGCAACAACGACTGATGCCTTGTTTATACTGATAGTGGCACGATGGAAGTCTTCCGATTAGATTAGATTAGATTAGATTAATCACTTAAAACAATGTTAACTGACAACAAAAATGACTGACGACTTTTTGCTGGACAGTTACAATAAACAATTACATGAGAGTAAATCACAAGGACGAAAATAAGAAAGTTAAGCCACTTTGTATAGATGAACCCATGCAGACTAACACAGCAGGCAACGAAGCAAGCAAGACACAGACAGACTGACACACAGACAAAGACATCGCTAGGCAAAGCCTAAGGCATTCAGGCACAGACAAGAAATACAGACAGACAGAGAGATACACAGGCAGACATACACAGAGACCCAAAGATAGGCAAAGACACAGATAGAGACAAAGACAGACACACACAGACACACAGAAATGGAGACACAAGGAGAGGGAACCTCAGAACTCTGGTCATCCTGCTCCGAACTGGACGATAGCCGGCCGGCAGTCATGCTCTGATTCTCGCTCATCGTCTCAACATCTGATGACGTTTCCGGAGCAACAGGACGCGCCCGTTCACTAATCCGTGTTCCCTCAGAATCCATGAATGCCGACGACACCTTGAGCTTGAGGACAGGGACTTTGAGCGGGGCCAGCTCAGACTTGGACGACGAAGGGTCGGTGGCCTCTTCGGTCTGTTCGTCCTCTTCCTCGGCCTCATCATCCTCTTCGTCCTCAGCCTGTGGAGGACCGATCTCTTCGACTGTCTCGCCAAAAGCCTGAGAGATGAGGCGGGTTTTCATCTGATGAAACAGCTCCCACAGCATCTGGGCCTGCTTGTACTCTGACGAATTCTTCTGTAAATTAATCAATATTCATGTTATGAAATTAACAATCAGATGAGCATTTATATTAAAAAAACATTCAGATAATGTGTCAATATTCACAGAAATATTTAGAGGAAAGTTAACTTTGAAAAAACATTCAGAAACACTTCAAAACATACAGACAAGTGTGCTGATGCTCATAAACATATTCAGATAATATGTTCATGTTCAGATATATTGAGACAAATTCTTGTGCAATTGATTGTATTAATATTACAAAATATTCTGATAAATGCATAAAATTCTGATATATATACATATAATTATATTTTATATACATATATAACTACTAATTTAGAAATTCCCAGAAATATTCAGACAAATGTTTTGGAATCCTCATAAATATTCAGATAAAACCATACGTATTCAAGTCAGTGCATTAAAATTTAAAATTAATAAAATAAATGCATTAAACTGCAGCATATAGCATGTTGGAACGCATAAGGCCAATCCTAAATGCAAGAGAATTACTAAGAACATGAAACAATTATAACATATCAACAAGAAAATGTATTTACAGCATAAAAAGCCTGAGCGTTTTTCACAAGAAGTTCGACATCGGCCGACATGGCTTCGACATCGTCGTATTCCTCTGACTTGAGCTTGTGTTGGATCTTGAGCAAGTCCATTGGTGTCGTCACCGTCACATAATATTCTGGCTCCGTTCTAACGAAAAACAAATGACACCCTATCACAAAGGTTATGATTGGGAATGCCTGAAACAATGGAAACAGTAGCAGAATTTTGATAACTTAAAACAACGGCAAATCCTGTTTCTCTAAAACAACGGCAAATCCTGTTCTCTAAAACTGGCAATTTTAGTTTCAGTTTCTGCTTCAACTGTATAGCCAATGGAAATTCTACTTTTCTCTGTTCTTGAAGTTTCGGTTTCAGTTTAATTCTCAAACATGTAAAAATAGTAGTTTAATTTCAGGTTACAATCGGTTTGGTAATGGTAACAAAATGGTTATCGACTAGTTAGTTATTAACAACTTTATTACCTGCGCTTTGGAACTCGAATAAATGGCTCGCAGAGCAGTCGTCCATCCTCTGTCTTCTGACTTCGAATCGCCTCATACAATTCCTGACAAATGTCTTGCTACAAGGTAACGCAACCATGTAATGTAACTGAAAATATATCTCTAATAAGATATCTCTAGCACCTCTAGCTCATGAACTGTTATACAAATATTCACATAAACATATTGCAAATTAAAGTTTCTCTGTTATTTTATCCAGATCACTTGTTATATTCACACACCAGTTAACTGTGCATACAAATGTTACAATAATTAATGGAATCTATACTGACAAATTTTTATTCAACTTCAGCAATATAATTTTAAGTTTTTAAACAACAGAAACTAAACATAACAATCGAATCAAACACGCTATCAATTTTTAATAAACTTTATCAGTGCACAACAGTCTAATGGTTAGTTAACTGTCAACTGAAGGTCGGAGGTTCAAAACCCTGACAGGTCAAATAATTATATAGAAGTTTCTGTTCCACCTGTGCATCTAGCCAACTAAGCGATAATGAGTACATTGACTGTACACTGTTGGTGGAAAGATGAGACAGCAAGGGTAGGACTGGGCACCTGCCCTCGTATGCTGAAGCTAAAAATATTATTGCAAACACTTCATATTCAGGTCTGTCCCAGGGCAATCTCAATGGACTGCTTCCTCTTCTTATTAAAATAAATGCAAGGTTTTAAATATATTTAGCTAAAAACAGTCATAATTATTTTAATCAAATCACTGAACATTTTAAAATGCATGCATTAAGATCTTACAGGGTTGTAGTTGATAGTGGCTGGTTTCCTGCGCCGCTTCTGGGTCGAATGACACAGTGGAGATGGATTCTCTTCGCTCCGTGTGTCTGTGCTCTGACTACGACGTCGCTTACGAGCCGGAGGCATTTCCTGTAAGGTAACCAAATTTATGTAGCAATTTCTAGAGGTACATAATCCAAAGATTGCAGGTCTAAGCCTGTCGACTGAATACTCGTGACCTGTGTGCAAAAATCAATATCAATGTTCATTGTTCAATGATCATGGGTTTGAGTCCATGTAATAAACCTGGGTAAAATCGTAGTTTACATTGCTAAATTATTTTATTTTGTCAATTTAAAATGGAAGCTAAATTTATTAAAATAATTTTGGCCTAAATGGAAGTTGGAATCATGAAACTAATTCTTTGTTTGAATAGAAGCTGGATTGAGGAAATAACTGTTTCCATACACAGAAGCTGGATTGATTAAACTAAGTCTTTGCTTTAATAGAAACTGGATCGATGAAGTTTTTTGCTTGACGAAAAAAATTCTTGCCTAAATAGAAGTTTGATTGATGAAACAATTCTTGGTTAAACAGAAGTTGGATTGATGACAGTAATTCCTGCTTAACAGAAGTTCGATTGATAAAAAAATTTCTTTCTTAAACGGAAGCTGGACTGATGACAGTTATCATGGACATTGGTAGACTGCGTACTTACCAACGTCAAGTGCATTGAAGGCATTAAGATAATTTAGCAACACAAACTACGGGATAACCATAAACCTGAACAAGTTGCTCAAGACCTATCAAGGAAGATCTGTTTTGCAAAACTGACGATTTTCGTGTAGCATGGTATGGCACTGAATTTCGTGTTGTATTTATTGTACTATATTATAAATGGTATATTTGTTTTGGATCATATTATATGTCTGATTTGACTTAACAGAGTAAAGCCAACCTTTATGAATAAAGGCATAAATGGGGACCCTGCCAGTGGATCATTTTACTTCCTTTCGCGTTTACCCATTGACACCCATGCATGCGACTTGGGTTTCGCTCCACTGCTCCAGCACCAAAACATGAACCAACGATTTCTACCCTAGCACCAAGCTGTCTCCTCGGTTCCCTCCCCTCCGGATTCTGACCTGGTACTGCAACGGACCAAACAATATCGCTTTCCGAACTTGACTTGAAGATGGTCTTCCAGACGCAGCTCTCCTGTAGACAAGGCAGTGTAAATCGTTGCCACCTAAGAACTAGGAAGTTTCTCGTAATCATCGACGTCGATGCTCACGAGTTACAATCGCAATTTTTTACCCAAAACTTATGCTCGAAAGTAAGTAAACTCGTTGTAAAGATATCATCTCCGTCACTAATCGACGAACAATTAGCAGTAGTTAATACGGGTATTGTGTGTTAAGTCACAACGTTTTGTTAGTTTTGGTCACACATCTTCGGGACATTTCGCTGTCCTAATTCAAATAATAATCCTGTAGACAAGGCAGTGTAAATCGTTGCCACCATATGCATAACCGGCGCTAAGCGGACGCCATAAACAAAACAAAGACAGTTCCAAATATTCGAATCAAAACTGCTAATTGATGCACAGATGATTCTAAAACAATGCGTACTATTCGAATTGACAACGTTTGCAGCCACGATCTTTTTAGGTAAACCTTAAAGGCACAAATAACCTCTTAATAATGATAAAAATTACAGTCCCCTAATATCGTTAACAGAGTTGACAGATTTGAAATGTCTCACAAAATTTTGTAGCGCATTACTACGAATGATGATTATAATGTTAATAATTGTAGGGCATTTTGCAAATGACTGTGCTTACAATACGCCTATCTCTTGCGGGGTTAATCGAAATATTAAGAATTTCAAAAATTCATCGTATATAAAACTCATCTCACTGTGCTATGACTATTCACATTAAACTAGACCACAATTCTCTGTTTTTAACAATAAAAAATATCAACTCACGTACAAAAGTTACTTTTTAATTACTCATACTGTGCTATGACTAGGAGTGTAGCAAAACGCGCTCTCTTACAAGACCTGTCTAAGCTGTCTTGTTAAAGCGCGCTGTAAATTTTAATTTGTAATGTTTTGTATAGGACTAAGTACCCTGTCATTAAGCATAGTGCGAATAGCCTAGCCTATATTAAATTTTATCCTTTAAGGCCTAGCTCATGCGAGGCGAATTCGCTGTTCCAAAATTTGGTAACTGCAGTATTTTGTGTGCAACAGAAAATGAATTGATACACATTTTTGCTGCGATTCTGACCTATTTGCACTCACTTTATCAATCGCAGCAGACGTTTTTTAAATTATAGCTGGACCACCATAATTAGGCTATTGATTAGATCAGTGTTCCCAATCTGGATGCCGCGGTCGGCAGTAGGGACACAAAGGTGCCGCGAACCTGCTCTAGGGGCCGCGGCTGGATAATAGGCCTAATATTTGTGCGGCCTTTTCAGTAAAAAATATTTTAAAATACTGATTATCACTATACTGACAAGTCTGATATGGGCTTATAACTATTTTCAAAACTAAAGTAGGCTACTATAAATTTAAGAAATAGTCGCAAAACTACAGTTGCAAGGAACGAACGCATGGTCAGTAGGCCTAGGCCTACACGGGATCTTAAAAGGCGTACCGGTACGTGCCTACGTGGGCCCCATTGAAACGGGCAGCAGCGAAGGATCTCGCCCTATTAAAACGGGCAGCGGTGAAGGATCTCGCCCTATCAATTCACTGAAAATAAGCACGGTCTAGGCCATACTGTCGGTATTGGAAAAACTATTCCCAACATTGTAAGACAATCGGATGATCTTTGTTTTCAAGGTCTTTTGACATTAATTTATTGTCTAACATTAATATCTCGGTATCTTTAAGGCAGAGAAATTCTCAGTCAAAAATAGGTTCGCCGGGTTGTGGGAACACATAGGCGTAGCTACATGGAGGCAGTTGCCTCCTCTTGCATTTTTATATACTGGAAGTTGGAACTTCTATTGACCAATGACCCCAATAACCAGGATTTTGCCAATGGTCTGTGAAGTTGCCTCCTCTTGAATTCAAGTCTGGCTATACCTGCCTGTGGGAATCCAAGAGTCATAATCAACATCATATGATAATCGGAAGATCTTCTAGTTCAAGGTCAGTTGACCTGTTAGGGTTAACCCATGGTTTCCTAGGAAATGCAAGTGTTAGAATGGTGGTGTCGATTTCATGCTTTTCGGAATCCCACAAAGGTACATGAAACACTACGAACATCAGATGGCCTTGTCGGTCAATGTCACTTGACCTGCTACGGTTAACCTTTGGTTTCTCATGAGCTGCATGCAATAGAATTGTGATTAAGGTTTTTGTCAAAGGATCACAGCACTTTCATAAAAAAATAACAGTCATTATATGGTGTGATTAACAGAAATACGGGTACAGAAAATTTTCTATAATACTTACCTTGAATGTCAAGGTCATTTGTACTGTTACAGACCAGTTACTGGAGAATGTAACCAAAACCTAGTGGACAGGCACATGTCTTTTGGATTCCTTATAGGACAAGTCACAAAACTAGTATGGACACCCGAGATAACATGCCGAAGACTTATTTCTGCAGTGGATATACAAATGGTTACTTGGAACATCATGGTGAGCAACATCACATGATCTGTAAAATATAATTACCACACAGTGCCAAAGTTCTTTCTACTTTCCCAGATTTTGATGATGTTCTATTTAGTTTTCCCAACTTCTTTGATTAATTTTTTCACTATTTCCCAGATTTTGATGACCTTTTAAGTCTCCAAAAATTTTTGGAATTAAGAATACAGGTATTATTACCTGTTTTGGTTTGGCCCAAATACAGATGGTGTGGCTAGATTTATCGCACCCTCCATCCACTCTCGCATATCTAGCAGTTGCATATCTGAAGATGAGCTCACCGATAGCATGCAATGACCATATCTTACGAGGTCAGTGCATTGTTTGGTTTCCCCACACGTGACCTCCAACCCCACCCTTGTTAAACCTTTTTTCTCCCATTGAAGATACATTTCCCCATTTAAACTGCTCCTGTCCCACAGCTCTTCTTCCTCACTGGTTCACACTATCTGCCATTGAAGATACATTTCCACATTTAAATTGCTCCTGTCCCACAGCTCTTCTTCCTCACTGGTTCACACTATCTGCCATACAGTGAAGAATTTTCCAATTGATATTGTTAACCATAAATCCAACAACTAGATCTTCACTTTTCTGAGGACTACAAAAGTGTGCAACAAACATTTTGTTACCCCTTGCCCTTCCAAGCTATACAACAAAACTAAACTAAACCTTGAAAGTCGATTGTCTCGATGGTAACATTAACCTTTTTGAATGTGTTTAAACGTCTTTTCAAATGTACAGCAGTGTGTCTGTCGACTGCCATTCACACCGTATTTGCAACGCAAAAACAAAACATGAGCATTTTTTCCGACAACAGTGCCAGGGATATCCGGCTGACACATCAGCACAATTGCAGCTGTGAAAAACTGTCTATTGTTGGGAAAAGCACAGCTGCTTTAAACTGTACAGTCCGAGTAGCATGTTTTCTGCAAGACACCTTGGCATCAGCCAAAATTCAATGACTGTTGAGTGATCTACAAAATAAACACAAGCAGAATATATATATAAGGGGTCATTGCATAATTACGTAACGCCGAAAATGACCATTTTGGACCCACCCTGTAACGCTTCGTAACGTTTCCCTAGACCCACCCACCCACCCTCCCCAGCGTTACGTAATTATTGGTACGAAAAATCATTTTAGATTTACTATGTGAAAGGGCAAATAATTCATATTTTATAGCGAATTTTATATGGTATGTAAATTTGACAGTAGGCCTAAAATATACATAGTCTAATGTTTTATTTATATAAATGACAAGTTTTACGTTAAGAGTTAAAAGTTTTACACACTGCTGAAAAGTGTCATGGACTAAATTGCTTATTATGCCTAATAATTAATCAAAAGTAAGATGAACTAATTATTTGCTTTCGTCTTAGCACTTCGATAATTATTAATACAAAATAATATCACCCAGTTTTTGTCGGGCATCAATATTAAATGTTTGAAATTCGTGTCCACGACGAAAAATATGCCTTAAAGTGGTTGTTCAAGGTGAGAAATCCAAGGAGAATTACCACGTTGTTCCGGCGGTAAAACTATGAAAGATCCAAACAATTCGAACAGCGATTTCCAGTTTACACAAACGGGAGAACAGATAGGCCTATGTTGATCTGAACTTTCACTGGTGTCTGCTATTATAGGCCTACCGGATCTTCTTCGGCTACTTCGGCAACTGTCGGTATTGGATCCTTCGGCGGCAGTTTATTAAACACTACGTAGTGTTGATTTATAGCCTACTATTGCGTGTTTTAGTTAAGTTTTAAATCAATGGCACGAAGTTGGAACTTCGATCACATCGTGTCTAAGGTGTCATTCGATGTTAATTTAAAATTCATTTATAATTAAACTGTTGGTAAAAGCGTTACGTAACGTTCAGCTCGACCCACCCACCCACCCTCGTAACGTTTCGTAACGTTCTCAAGGACCCCACCCACCCACCCTGGAGCGTTACGTAATTATGCAATGACCCCTAATGTGAAAAATGGTTGGGTAAAAGCAAATGCAAATGACGACAGCATAATGGTAGAGGAGAGTTGTATATGTAAATGACAACTACATACGCAAATGCAGAATAATAAATGTCAGAATATGACTTGTGTGCGAAAGTGGGTAACTTGCACATCGCAATTATATATTTTCTCCCACTGAAGATACACATCTACCCCAACCATTTTGCTCCAGCCCAAAAAACTGCAGCCAACCACGACAGAAAATTGTATAAATCCTTAAAAGGATATAACGGAAAATGCAAATGAAATTAAAGGTAAGAAGTAAACTAAAAGTGAAAATACAGTAAAGCAAAAGAAACTTAAGGTAAGAGGCAAAAGAAAATAAAGATAAATTTAGAAGTAAATTGCTCATATTACAAGTTTGCAGGAGTCAATAATTCAAAACTACTGGGAATTATGGAATCAGTGGAAAACGAATCGACATATAAGTTTTATTATATAGTAATTTTCTTTAAAATATTACCTGTGACGGGTAAGTTGTGTAGATGATATGTTGATCGGCTGACGATAGCAAGTTCGCGCTAATCGTTCCTGAACAAATTTATTAGCATTTATCAGTCTATTGATTTATTTACATCTGTAATTATTTCATGTTTATCCAAGTGTCTGCACTGAAAAAATAACTGTTTCCATATTTGTTTGCTCAAGTTAATTCTGCTTCTTTTTTATACACATTATTTATTTATATTTCCTTACCTAATTTATTTTTCCTTCATCAATGTGTTTTCTCAATTCTCATTTACTTAGTCTTTTTATTTCTGTTTTCCACTTGTCTGTTTATTTACTTACATTTACTTGTAAGAGCAGATAGTGAGTGGTGAATTGGACGGGGCATAGCAAGCATAACCATTATTTCAGCCCACAACGTCAAAATCTGGATCCAAGCCATAGCCAGATCTTAGGCTTCACACTTTCCTCCAACAAAGAAAACAAACCCTGTCTTCCACAGGAAAAATAAATTCACATAATAAGCATGATATTTGTAGAAATTACCAAAAGTGTCATCCCCACTTAATTCTTCCATGTTTGCCTCCACCTGACCAGCACTGACACTTCCTTTCTCTCCTTTTGTTGACTGAAATTTAAAAAATCCATAATTACATAACCAACAAGAATCTGTCATTAATAGGTCACATTTAATTAATCACTGCCAATGTGCTACAAATAGTAGGTCAAAAGCAAGTAATAAGAATCAATGGCCCTCATCCTCATTGTTTGTTAGTGGTAGTACACGAGTTTACATGCCTCAGAAGCTTGGTGAGACTGAAAGATCTGTTGGCTGAGGCAAAAAATATGAGCACAAGTAAACACAACTACTTTTTATTAACTATTAAACCGATCAGCCCACAGAAACATGTACTACAATCCAATGTCAGAGATACCAAACCAAAAGTACAACCAAACAACTTGAAATATACCACACCTCTCGATACTTCTGAAGGTAGACTTTGAGCGGTTCAACAAAGTTGTCAAAACCAAGGGTCTGCATTGCAAACAGAATGTCTTCACCATTGATTGTCTTGCGTTTTTCCTGCTGACAACGCTCACTGGCCCTGCAATCAACCAAAACACCAATTAATCAACCAATCACTAAATAACCTAATGAATGTTATATTAACCATCAACCAATCACTAATCAGTAATATCAAATCTTAATTAATCAATAATCACCAATCAATCATCAAATATTAATCAAACCTTATTTGTTGATTGGATTCTAAAACGTGATCAATTTAGGTCAAAAGATCTAAAACTAGGCAGATTATCAATCATTAATCCGTCATTAAGCACAAGGTTAATTAGTCCTCAATCATCACATCTATTGTTAGTCCATCATTAGCTGGTTAATCCATTAATCTGTCAATCATTACTTAGTCACCCATTAAGTGGTGATCACTGATCAATCAGTAAGTAGTTAATTGATCATAAATATGTCAATCATCATTAATTAGGGAACAACCGGGTAGACATTTTCTACCGGGTAGCAAATCCGAGTATTTGGATGTACTATTTGCCGGATCCGGGTACGAATAAGTACCGTTTTTTCATGTAATAAAAAAAAGATCAGCATAAACATTATTTTTTTTACCTGTAATAATGAACCAATTAGATGTATATACAAATATGACAGCGACTGTAAGTCTCTATTAGTGTATTAGCTTCTCATTGCAGACGTCGCAGTTTGCCTTTGACTCGTCGATAGCGTTGATGGTAAAGAAATTCCCTGCTTAATTTCGGAAGTGACATATTTTTTATTTCTTAAACTGTTAATAAGAATACAAGATTAAAATTGTTAATTTGTTTTGAAAAACCGGAAATGAAAGATATCTATGACTATGAGTCTGCTGAGACTATGACGTCATGTGCAAATTAAAGAAGTTATAGTACGAAGGGCTAGAACAATGACAACCAATCTCAG
This sequence comes from Aporrectodea caliginosa, assembly GCA_020284085.1. Classification (NCBI taxonomy): domain Eukaryota; kingdom Metazoa; phylum Annelida; class Clitellata; order Crassiclitellata; family Lumbricidae; genus Aporrectodea; species Aporrectodea caliginosa. Next base: position 1,423,846 of record JACEVL010000397.1, read on the forward strand.
CGCTAAATAGCGATTTTCTGTTAAATACTTAAATTGTTGCAGAAATTTAGTTCAGTTGTATAATTTATTTGTAAATTGTAACTATAATCTTGAAATTGATCGAATTCCAAAAATGGTAGGTATTTGCGTGGGTATTATTTGCCGATTAATAGTTCCGATAAACCCGATATCCGGCCGGGGCAAATGGCCGAAGCGATTTCCAGTTGTTCCCTATCATTAATCCATAAATCACTCAAACCTTCCATCACTTTATCCCTATAAACATTCAATGAAGCAACAAACCATCAAATAAATGATTGTATAATCAGTCATTTGATAGTTTGATCATGCAACCAATCATTCATATTACGAGGAACTCCCTGCCAATAATTTATTTCATTCATCAGTATTGTAGAAATAGACATCCTGTAAGTACGAAGATTAAGACTTACTCGCTTGTGATGAAGCTAACAAATTCTGAAACACATTCCTGAACACAGTCTTTTGCTTCCTTTGCTACCTAAATAAGAAATTTCCATTTTAAAATCTGTTGAATTTAATTAATTGCACAAAACATGCAGCAAGTGTCTGGTTGGTTCAGAGGATTGTGACAAGCACTGATATTGCAGAGGTCAAATTTCTACTCCTAACTGAATTCCTTTTCATTCTGGAAGGATAATTTCCACCTTGAGGGAAACTATTTTAGTTATTACTATTAAATTCAATCACTAATTTAATTAAATCAAATATATGTTAAAATTGAAACTGGAATGGTAAGGTATTTGGTTGTAAAGCACTGCATTTTATTAAACTGTTTAAAACATATTTTAACAGGTGGGTTTTAACATATGTTCAAGATAAGCACTCAACTAATCAGAAACAATGCCTTTCTGAAGTTCTCAAAAGATGCTATATGTTCAGACAAATAAATACATAAAGATCTCACCTTTCCCGTTTTCGGAATGGACTTCTTCATAATCCGGGCAACATTTGCAATAGGAAGAAATCGATCCTGCATGGATTGAAACAAAGTGGCATTACCAACAATAATCAGAGGATGGAGAGAAGGAAAAAGAAGAGCAGCTTATGCCAACCACGATAGGCAGACATGACTAAGTATTGGCAAAATTTTCTTTTGCTCAGCATATATGAAGACCTATGCCACTTGATTTTCCCAACAATGGTGTACTCATTTTATTGCCGAGTTCACTATGGAATGGAAGTGAACATAATCATTAAATATCTGTTCTGATGGGATCTGAACTCCAACCTCTGAGTTGATAGTCCTAACCAGCTTACTTAGTTGCTTACTTGGCCAACACCAATACTGGCTCTACATAAATAACAGAAAAATTGCCTCTGATTCAAGTATTGATGTCAGGCATGTAAATCCCATATAATTAGAAATCAAAAATGTATCTTTGACATATTACAGCAGAGCCTCCTCACAACAGGCTTCAGTAAAACATGATATGATGTGATATAATGTGATCCAAGACATGGACCTCAAATTTAATTCTGCTTTTAAAATCTGACCTTACTACAACCCAACTTCAATATAAGGTGTTTCTCGATATATAGTCCCCAGTGTTCTAATGAGTTTCTCATGTGTATATAATTTGTATCTCCACTTAATTGAAACTGCATATAATATCAAATTCACGCCTGCAATGAACACAGACCTGTTCACGTAGTGGTCCGACTTCTCCATGATCCGACCCGTCGTGCTGACTGCCCTCTGTATCTTGGTTGCCTGGCAAATTCAAAACAAAAGCACCATGAAACAGGTTTATATCCTATGCTAGTTACATAACAATGATCAAGCTTAATTAATAAAAACTCTGTGGTCATGGATTAATCTATATATCAGTATAAGCACAAACAAGACAACACTAGCCCACGGACTAGACAAAATTTCGCCTGACCAGGATTTGGATCCATATACCACGTATCTAACCTACCCTTCTACAGAGCCATTACCATAATGCACAGGGTATCAACCTGAGGTCGTTTCAAGTGAAACTGTAGTACAAAATCATGATCCACGTGAGAAGCCCAGTTGAAATCCAATTAAAAAAAGAAACCAGAACCAATCAGCCACTAACGTCATAGCTATAATTTGTAAAAAATTAATCTAAACTTTCGATCTCATGAAAATTTTATCTGATTGCTATTTCTGATCAATCTCATCCAAATTTTAAGCTTGTGAATATATTTCTATCCAGGTACTGTTTATTGATTGTAATGGCCCATTGGATTAATCGCTTGATTTTATTGATTAAGAGATGCCCAGCCGTAATGCAACTGATTGATCACCTACCAGGAGAATTCCAAAAATCCTGCTTACTGTCAATGCCATACTGAGCTGTAGCAAAGAGTGAATCCCCAAGTCCCGTTCCATCGCCGCTGTTTTCGGACTGGTCCATCGCCTCTCAGATTGCTTTTCTGCCTACACATCAAACACATGTCAAATTGCACAATATATTATGTGCATCCATGCTTATATGTATCTGAACATTTTAATTGTAATTTTAAGAACTTTTCAAAAGTGCCGTCAAATGGATTTCTAAGAGATCTAAAAAAGTGCATCTTACGAAAAGTTCCAAATGTTTTTTGAGCTATTTACCTACCATTATGGTACATAGAGACAAATCATAAAGGAACTTAATCATAGCCAAGGTATTTTTAGTCACCACTTTTACTTGTGCTGATGTATGAAAGTGAGGGATCTGTAGAGTTCCCCAGGCAGATGAGTGAAGCGACTGAAAACCTCACCCCGTACCAACCGGTCCAAACAACGCTCTTCCATAAGCCAAGGCAGAGCCGACTGACAAGGCTGAACACAGAATCTAGATCTGAACACTTGATTCATTGAATTTATTCATGAATCAGATACTTTCCTCAACAAGTAGCCAGCACAGTGCATTTCTCATATATTCTGAATGAGAATTTTGGTAAATTGGCCACTAGACCGGTGGTACAGTTCAGAACAGACTGGAGCTCACGAATTCAGAATTTTGGAAAGCCTGCACAGATGGTATTGCAGTAGTCCAGACATATCAGTACAAAGAAATTGAATAGGGTCATTGCGGTTTTGCTTTACTGACACAGCTGATACAGCCATGTCCTGCAAGAGTTCCTATGGTCACTGTCGATAAGCATGCTCCGATCATGGAAAGGAAGTTCAGGAGACCAGTCCGGAAATGATGAAATGAGCCTGAATCTGTTCAGTACAAAGCTACAGATATTGCATTTTGGCAAGGTTGAGATAGAGTTGATTAGCTGATACATCACGACCTCTGTGACAGCGGTGGTCAGTAAATTATGACAGCCAAAAGAATCAGAAGGCTGACAGCTGGAGTAAAGCTGGACATCACTGGCCTATTGGTGGACACGGGGTCCAAGTGCAGTGATGACTTGAGCAAGATCTGCTGCGTATGAACGTACAGAAGCTGTCCAAAGACTGAGCCTTGGGATATATCGAGAATGGCACCATATATGAGCAGACGGACTCTGCAACCATCATCATCTGCCCCTGATCAAAGCCATTCACCAATTGGCTTATAAATCCATTCGATGTAGTGAGAGGTGTTATGTTAGAGCCAAGTGTCTCAACTCCACCCTTACGTCACAACTGCCTCAAAACTTAAATTCAAATTTATAACCGTCAGCACGTAATACATGCAATACCAGGCATGCTGGGTTTTTTCCGCATACACTATTCAATGAAACTCCGAGTTTGATCTTTCACGATTGTAAAAATGTGCAAAAAATTAACCAGAAAAATCCACTGACCATACTTTACGGCTGAAAAAAATCTACGAATAACAGACGCCACAGTTAAAAGAAATGACACCAAAAAGGCGGCATTTCATGCAATCGCCGACATAAAACGAAAACATTCTTACACCCGTACGCCATATTTACAATCGACCGCCATTATCATCGTTCAGCGAATTTGCGCAAAATTATTCGCGTTTTTCTCCACACTTTTAACCGAAACGTTTTAACCATAATAAGGGCAGATTTTTAAACGACGACCGATTGGCCGAATAAGTGTAAATAAATATCCCACAAACCTATGGACATAAGTCTCCAACGGTCTTTGTCAAATGGTTGGGCGATCGACGAACCAACGAGCGACGACGATTTGAGGTCAACGAATCGAAGCAACGACATAGGCACGGCGACCACTCTCCATTCTCAAATCCCAAGCTCTTGCTAGATAAATCCCAAGATCTTGGGAAGTTCCCAAGGAGTGGTCGCACTGGACATAGGAAATCGACCAGAGCTCTGAAATCGACCAACGACCAACGACGACGTAGCAGTTCCGGTCAACAGTGCTAAAAATAGAAGTACTGCGTTCGCCAAAATCTTTGGCGCTCGCTCTTCAGCAATATGAACGACCGCTCAATATATTTTTAATCAATTTTCGTTTATTAAAAATAAGCTCTGACAAGTACGCAACTTATACATTGACAAGCTAACGTAGTCGTTTCTTTCGATTTGTTTATAAATAAAGGCGATTCAACTAGTCTTGACGAATTTTCTTAGGCCTATTTGACTATAATTTCACCTCCGTCTGACGCTCTTGTTAGCGCAATTTTTATCGTGATTTACACTGCATGTACACAACTGGCGCTGAAGTAGGCTATCTTTCGCAAGAATAATATTGGCATAGATACGCACCCGTCAGGGCCGTCACTTGCAATCCAACAGCACGTCCCCTGAGGCTTAACAAACTCCCGTTAAAAAAAAACAAAGCATCGGCCGGGATTTTAACCCTGCACACAGAGGGAAAAGCAAAGGTTATAGTCGACTGTTCCATTTTGTCAATTGCCTTTCTATCATGTAACTTGCTCCGGTTTGTCAGCATGTTCTATTAAACGAAGATATATCGAACTATAGCTACATCAATGAATTGAGTACATTCTCTTCCTTGCCAAGCTCCATCTTTTCTTGGGTGCTATAATTATGCCTTTCGGTCGCATCATTCCAGGCCGCAGATTCCTGCACTCTGCTGTGCCAGGCGACCTAGTTGTCACTCCTGCCAAACTTTCACCGACCAGCATTGTTGCTGTGGTACATCCATCTGTTGGACAAGTTGAGATAGCTTGACTCTGAGCGACACTATAAAATTCGTCATTACAATCTACCAAAGTAGAGAAAATCAACCTATCATAACTTACCTTTTTCAGTCCGTTTATACGAAGTGCACCCCTGTGCTATTTCCACGGGGCACTCCACTGCATCGTGGATATGCAGGTGTTGCGCCTACGCATTAGGGAGCATCCATAAAGGACGTCCGCAATGAGGGGGGAGGGGGAGGTCACCCAAATGCGGACGAATGCGGACAAGGGGGGAGAGTGGGGTTATGACCAGTGCGGACGTCCGCCTAAGATGGCCTAAAAACGTATTCTCACTATTCTGACGAGCTCATTCTACTTGTAAAAACTAAACCCCAAGAGAGAAATCCATCGACTGACTTGATGTGTTCGTCACTACCAATATTTACATGTATTATTATTGCTAAATAAGATAGAGGTTGGTCCGTAATAATAGTCCCAGATAGAACTAGTAGTTTATTAATGACATTATTCACAATGTTGATGTTTTATTTTGTAAATTTTTTGGTTTTCGTGTGCGGACGTCCGCAAAGGGGGTGGGGGTATGGCTAAATGCGGACAAGGGGGGGAGGGAGGGGTCCAAAGTGGGTCATTTTTTGCGGACGTCCTTTATGGACGACCCCTTATCGTGCTTTCTCCAGCAGAATCCCATCCTCTCGGAAAGCACTATATTCATTCATCCATCCATCCATTCAGGATATTTATATAGCGCCTCTCCATAAGCCTACTCAGAGGCGCTCCCAGCCCAGCCACACAGAAAGGACTTTAGCAGTTGGTAGACAGCAGGCAAATTATTCCGGGCAGTAAGCGCAACAAGAGCCCATTCGAAGTGGAGGGGCCAACAACCGAGAAGGCATATCAATATACTGTTTTCTTTGACTTTGCTTAGTCAGAGAGAACTTTGGATATTTTTATGAGGCGCTATAATAAATGTTTTGATATATTAAATTCAATGGAATGATAAAATGACAAGCGAAGAATAACACTGAATTGCAATCATTTTCGTGATTCATTGTGGCGTGCTAACTCGTCTCGTTCAACTTGCAAAATAAAATCACTAGCAGAAGCATAAAATTGACAGCACTAGCATACATTAGTCATGCTAGCATAATGCTAACCATAACTTAGTGATCACAAGATCGAAAACCAGACACCTAAATACATGTATGATTATATCACAAGAGACCACATCGAACTGTTAGAGAATTTTTTTTATAAGATTCTGATCAAATTCAGTTTCTCGAAATAAAATTTCCTCTGTCAATAGCTGAAAAAGTGGAAAATTTAGAAGAAGTTTCATTATCACTGTGAAAAACTCAGACAAATCAAACAAAATTTTGGAAGCTATTGCTATCTATTCAATCTTCTTTTGAAGATGTCACAAACTTTACCTCTGAGAAAAATTTGATCAATTCAATTAATGCTGTGAAAGACCTCGACAAAATCAAACTACACAATGCAAAGTTTAATCCAATTGAATTGTCAGCATCTGACAAAAATCAATTGGCATGCTACTAAAAGAATTCAATCTAATCAGATGACGACACAAAACTTGATCATAATTTTGCCTGCCAGCTGAAACACTGAATAAAAAAACAGATGTTTTCTTGAAACAGATCACTCAAATCATACTGATGTCTGCAAAATTTTCAACTCCATGGAACTGAATCGCAAATAAACCTCCAAAGAAAAGTAGAAATGATGATAGCTCCAGAAATAAAAAATCGCCATCACAAGAGTTCTAATGGTCACTGCAAAATTACCTCGCATCAGAGCATTGTAATGCGATGAACTACGTAATACCAATCAGCATACCCATGTAAAAGCACTCCCTCCAAGAGGTAATTTCATGTACTCAACTCGGCTGTTTACAATCCCCTATAGAGTCTCTAGATATATGGTGGTTCAGGACTTAAGGATAGCGTAGGGCACAATTGCAATTGAATAACCTTTCCTAATAAGTCCAAGTGCCTTAGTGATAGGTGACTGATTATAGATTAACCAGGACATTAAACCTAAACTTAAAGACAGATCCATTAGCAATCAGCTAAACATACTGTACCAGGAAATTATATAGCTTCCAGTGTATTTCCATGCAAAAGCATTCAAACACAAAGAAGGTACATACAGTTTAACAGTTTTCAAACTACTCTCAAGTTATGTCAAACTGAATTTAATTTATATTGTTACTGGGTTTCTCTTTAACTTAGTTTGGGTCTACTTAACTAACTGAGACAATTAGAAATGAGACTCTTAAAATCACAGGAGGAAGGGCTCAATATCAGAACAGTAGGGACTCAAACACAAGGAATAGGGACTCAGAAGAGAAGCTCAAAATCACAAAATGAGCACTCCAAAACTTAAAATCACATGAGTACAATTTTTAAACTGTGCAAAAAGTCCACACCAATTCCGCGTCGTCCCAAGATCAGAACTAGGAGCGTCCTGCTGCATTGGGTGCTGCAAGGCGCTCGGCCATTGAAAGGGCGTAGCGAAGTCGAGTGAGGAGCGTTTTGCAGCAGCCGTGTGTTCCAATTAGCTGCAGACGACAGGTAAATGCTTCGCGTTTGTCGTTGATGTATGTGACAGCGGCCATCAATGGACAGATGATCACCTTCGAGTGATCAGAAAAGAAGTTGACCTACAAATAAAATACACCCGTGACCTATCGTTATTAGTTCTAATTCTTATTTTTAACTCTTGCTATTCATTAGCAACTTGTCATTTCCTTTAATTATAACATTATGTATGTTTTAAATGGGAATCACATTGAATGCCTTATTTGCATATTCGTCCCTGCTGCAATCATCATCACTTCCAATATCATCATCAGTGCTACTATCATCACTAGCACTATCGTTATCAATTAAGATCACTGTTCCAATATCACTATTAATTATGATCATCGCCATCTCCATCGTCAACCTTTCCTCTGACTTGTCTCAAGTCGCATTCTCTTTCTATTTCAAGACACACCTGTTTTAGAAATGCTCACAGCACTTCTGAGGCATCATAAAAGGTACTACATAAATGCTCTGATACACAATGACATGTATCGTTCATCATGCATCCCCCATATCATTACCCACCCAGTCACTCAAATGACACTGTTCTCTGCCCAGACGTACATACCTGTAGAGTGCCGTTGCTAAGGTGAAGAACGATGGCGCTTCTTGTGCGAAACCAGGTGCGCAAGAAAGGCAACCGTGTCATCTTGTCCCCTTCACGTGGATTTAGATTCTCACCCGCCTATAGAAAACAAACAATGTCAAAAGGTAAGATAAAGTCAGAAGTGGCAATCCACAGTTAGGTAAGGTAAGTGGAATAAAAAGATTCATCTGCCAAGGTCAAGTGCTCATATTACCCTTACCTTAACATGTCTTACCTTCACAAAAGCTACAATTGAAAAGCTAAAGTAAGACAAGCCAAAGTTACGTGAGGTTAAGTAAGGCAATAAACAGACTTACTTGCCAAGGTAATCATGAAGGTTAATATAAGAAAAGCTAAGGCTAAGAAAGCCAAGGTATGCCAGATTTAGGCAACTAGGCAAGGTAAGGAAAAGTTAAGGTAAGAAAAGACTCATCTGCCAACGTAATAATTCAGGTAGTCTCTTCATAAGAAGGTATCATATGCATGTGATTAAGGCATTAAGCCATATACCATGATCAGATGTTAATCCTTACCTTGACCAGGTGATCATTCATGTAGTCTCTGAAGTATTTGAGCAGTGTGACCTTCTTGTTGAGCAACTCCGGATATTGTGAGAATGTGTGAAAATGCTCATTTCCATTCTGCTCGATGTACTGCATGTTTCTACACAGACAAATGAAACATTCTCTATATTTCAACCACAAATGAAACATTCTCTATATTTCAACCATTTACTGGCCACAGACGCTTACTTCAAATAATCGTAAATACAAAACAAACCATTAACAGTGAATCAATGACTAACAACTCTATCACCTCGACCTAATAAGCAAATGGAAGAGATCACTCTGTTACTCGTAAAACTAAAACTAACTCCATCTATCTTACTCAAACACAGCAAATGATCCACTCACTGTTTGCTACTTGATAAACTAGTAGTAACTTTTCCTACTCGGCCTTAGCGAATTGAAGACTCGATATGCTATTCGTCGAACCAAACCGAGTCTCGTACAGTACATCACTGTTACTTATCCACTCACTCTTCATCACTTGTTAAAAAAGTAACTTTTACTGAGCTCACTTTCCATTACTCATTTAACTGAATGTAACTCATTCTCATTCACATGCAGAAAATCAATCAACTCACTCTAAATTACGCATCACACTATAACTCGCATTATCCTATTCGACCATAGCAAACCAATCAACTCACTCTCCGTTACTCGTCAAGATAAGCCTCGTGATGTCGTTGAACAAGACGCCGATACTATTGTCACACAGTTGGTAACCAAGTCCATATTTGTCACTGTAGTCGACCCACTTACTGACCCAGTAAATCGGGACAGCAGCCGGATCCTGAATATCCTCTGCAATAACAACCAGCAAACTAGGTCAGGTCACTCAGGTAAGGTCAAGGTATTGTTAAACTACACTTTGTTCAGTACAAATGAAAATCAATTTGGCAAGTTTGAGATCTGGAAAAATAATTAGGTAAATCAAGCTGATGCATTAAAAGATACACACATTAAGGACAAAGCTGGGTGGTCACATAATATTGAACAATGGTATGATCAGGCTGAAACTGTATTAAACAATGGTTAACGCAAGGTATAAGTACTGAATGGATAGGTCCGACTGCAGTATAGTAAGTAAAAATATATTAAACATTCTGGTATTGAGGCTTAAGTATGGTATGAAAATTAAAGGTAAAAGCATGGTACAATAAGGTCAAACCATGGTGTTTAAAACTGGTACTGGTGGGTAGTGAAGTTAAGCCAAGTCAATCCTTGGATGGGTGATCATTCAGAGAATACTAGATCTGGGCCAACTAAGCTCTCTGTCCTTTAGGGGTCGGTTATCAGGTACAAGTGCAAGTTGTAAGGCTACAAATGGTGTCCTATTGTTGTCATTGTCAACAACAGTTGAATATCTCAAGCCAGAATCACAAGACTAGTAGTTTTTACACAGGTAAATAAAGTGTTATCTATGACCTATTAAACAATTACACTTAAAATTACCTTGTAAAGCAGTATCATCTTTGAATTAACCTCCTAAAGATGTATTAATTACATTTTGACTAATTCAGGCTTACTGTTACCTTGTAATCAAATGTGTTTTCTTCACCTTCAGTAAACAAAACGTGAGAAGCTCACCTGATTGAGCACCATTTCCCTCTAGTTCCGGAGGATTTAAATTCAAGACGCTACGGAGAACAGACTGCAGCTGACCCAGATGGAAATCGGCTGGAATCTCATCTAGCAAAAAATTCCCAAGGAGCACATGAATTAAAAATGAAAAGACGTAAATTCACTTCATTCATTCACTGTAACAAAACATCAATTAAGTCACCAATGAAACAATAAATTTAAAAATTAAATTTGTTTGCCAAACATAAATTAATGGAAAAATCAAGTATAAATAGCAAATGACATGAAATTAATATAAAGCAAAGAGCAACAGGGAGATACATCACTTCGATACATATATTCATATACAAAACCAGCACTATAGCAGAAAAAAAATGATCATTGTGAAAATAAAACAGCCAGCATCCTGATTTCTTGTAAAAGGCCTCTAAGATCAAGATTATAATAAAAAGCAAAGGAATTAAGAGCAATAAGTAAGTGACAGTGTGTTTAAATGTGACCTTGGCAGAGGAAAGGGACCAGTAGTTGCTTACTAGATCAGCCAGAAAATGGCCTTTTAAGTTCAACGATGAACACTGCTACCAACTGTATTATGCCACATGATTTATTAAGGCTAAATTTGGGTATCAACACATCGGGTAGAGATGGATTTAATTTTTATATGCATTTTCCCACCAAATGATATTTTATATTTTCGTAAAAAGTCCATACATTTTTAACCAAACGTTCTGAAATTTGTATCCTGATTTCCAAAGGCATAAGCTTATGGAAAATGTTAACAAGTCCATTCCCAACAAGTGGACATGAAATTAATATGGAAAATGAACCAACAAGTGGTCCATTTTCTTAGCAAAGGTCACATGTTTAAATTTTGTAACAAAACACAAAAAGGCGAAAGCACTGAAGCAAACACTAACAAATAAACAAAGTATACTAAAATGTAAAACAAACAGTTACTGAATAAAGAATAACAAAATTTAAAACAGAAACAAAAAGATGTACAGTAAAATGTAAATCTAAACGAATGAATTAAGCACACTAAGATTTAACACCAAGATTGAAACTGAAATCAGTAAATGTAAACGAGTAAGATGACCAGGCAATACACACTTTCTAATTTCAGTTCATCCTGTTCCACTTGTTCCAGTTTCATGGTGTCACCACCAATTTCCAGTCGCTGTCCGACTCCAATGCCACAGTCTAAAATACAATATTACTCACATTGGTGAAACGAGAACGCAGAAGAGCCAGCCGATATCCAACAGATAACCTACCGTAATCTAATGGCTACTACAGCACCAGCCAGGGTTGGGTTGGGAGCGCTCGTGAGAAGATAATCTTGAAGGGGAGCTATATAAATCTCAGAAATAAATGAATGCATTATCATACTGATAAAAGGCATCAATCAATGGTCGCATCCAGTCAAACTGTAGCAAACAATCATAATAATTCAAACCATTAATTCATTCTGAGAATTTAGATAGCGTCTTTTCAAGAAACCTACTCAGAGGTGCTCCCAGTCCAGCCACAGAAATGTGACTTGAGGACTAATAAAAAGCAGGCGAGTTTGACCGAGGCAGCAAAGCGTAGGTATAGTGGGAGGGCCTCAATAAATTGGACAAGCCCGGTCCAAGTCCACAAAATCACGGCAATGAGAAATCATGCTACCATTGATATAATAATCTTTTCTTTATTGAAGCGCCTGACAAACGCACTGCGCTGTACATTTACATGTTATGCAATTTAAATCTTAACTACTAACAAAACAGACAGCCTGCAATACACGGCGCTAATAGCAGCCTACAAAGCATATCCGCCCTACGGGACTCGAACTCGGTACCTCTCACTCTCCATGCCAGCTTGTTATCCAATGCGCCATCGGCCCCCCGATAAACAATTTCAAGCAGAGAAGTCTAAACTTTATGAACTTTAGGTCTGAATGACACTAAGAAAGTGACAGAATGCACAGAACCAGAAAAAACAGAGATCAATTTTAAGCATATGAGTGCAAAGATCAATAGGCAGAGAGACAAATTTTTCAGATTAAGATATCGATTTGTAAAGATTGAACGGCAGACATGAATTAGATTTTGAGATATTTTAGCAAAGGTCAAGCGATAAGATCAATCAATTGCAATTCACCATTCAACTGCGAAAGAGGTTTCCTAGGCATTTCAGCCGGCTTGAGTTGATCGAGTCTCGGAGCCAATGTGAGGCAACTTGTGGGAAGACCAGCAGGAAGACAACCTAAAAAGAACAACAAGCAACACAATAGCAGACAACCGATAAATCGTTATAGTTACAAAGAAAAGGCAACTCAAAGGTAGCAATGAGACAACCAATAATGATAAAAATTTCTCTGAAATCTCAGTCAACTCACCTGTCATGGAAATTCATCGCCATAAAACCCTATTTAACTCACGCAGAACAGGAAATTTGTCTTCAAACTCCTTTAAACTCATACAGGACTTAAAATTCATCTCCAAATCCTTGCTAACTCCCTGAAGAAAAACTGTCTTGTAAAACTCATCTAGCTCTTCTGGGATTTAAACGTCTTTCTCACGCACCAATTGAACAAACTGAGATGTAAAATTCATCTCCTAAAATCCATCCAAATAATGAATGGCTTAAAAACTCACTTCTGAAAGTTATTCAACTCATCTGAGAAACAATCTGTCACCAAAAGCCCTTTCACTCTCCTGGGACAAAAAAGAATCATCTTGAATGACACAATGAACTCACCTGATGTGAAAAAATCATCTTCCAACACCTGCTCCATGGTTGGCCGAGATGACGGATCAGGCTGCAAGAGCTTCTGAATCAGATTTCGAGCAGACGGACTGACACGAGATGGAATCTGATAGTCGTTCTTCTTGATCTTTGCATAAGTGTCCTTGAGGCAACTGGTTTCAAATGGTGGTTTGCCAACCAGAAGCGTGAAACTGCAATCAAAAAAGTTTAGCATGCTGAGGCAAGTCCAGGTATGTTAGACTGAGCCTCAAAATGCTAGAAAGATTCTAAGAATTACTAGGATTGCAAAAGCCAAAAAGATTCAGAGCTTGTAACAGTGATTTAAAGCACACTAGAGCATTTCTAAGTAAATTAGAGTGATTTTAAATAAGCCAGAGGAATACTAACCATGTTAAAGTAATTCCAAATCTATTAGAGCCATTTAGAGTATGCTAGAGTGATTCTAATTATACTAGAGATCAGGCAATTCTAGACTATCCTATAATAAATCTACACCACAATTCTAAGTAAGTTAGAGTAATTCTCATTATGTCTGGAGCGATTTTAACTACCGGTATGCTAGATTCTATCTACTGTAGTAATTCTAATAAAGCTAGAGTGATTTTAACTTACACAATACAGCCGAGTGACCAAGCATCTACTTCAAAGCTATGTCCCTTCTTCCCAAGAACCTCGGGCGCTATGTAGTTGGGAGTCCCACACAACGTCCTGTAAAAATTGAAGCAATTAAAAAACATCAATCTTCAAACCAATCAACACACCAATGATTCAATCGATATTCCCTTTCAGTTAGTAAATAACTCAATCAATAAGCCAGTCAACAGCTCAATTAATAAACTAGCACCATTAACAGATAGAAACCTGCCATTTTTGGAATGCTGCAACTAGTTAATACATGGATGCATATGAAGAAATCCTTAGACATTTCAGCATGGTCCCATTATCAAGCATTAACATTAACACATGGTGGCACAGGTGTACATTTTATTACCATTGCCAAATGTCATGAAATTTTACCTGATACCTTACCACAGATTTTCAAGGCATCTATTCCCACCTTCTGTAAAACAATCCTGTGATTTTCTAAAATTTTCAAATTTTTTTAGAAACTCAATGAAAAACTGATAACATTTGGCTAAAGTAATCAAATATACACCTGTACCAAAATGGTCGCAGCGGCTTCAGCTCCCAACATCTCTGCATAAACTGGTCTTCACTGTAAGAATAATATCAACAAACTTTTTTCTTTCTCCAATAAAGTCGAGTCGAGTCGCGAGGCCGAAGTCGCCAATCTTCACCTCCATATCATCATTGAGGAAGAGATTCCCAAGTTTTAAGTCACGATGAATGATTCGTTTCTTGTGCAGAAAGTCACAGGCGAGAACGATTTGCCGCACGAAATAACGACACTCAGGCTCTGTGACGTTACGACGTCTCTTGTGTAGCTCCATGAGCGACTGTTTAGAAACATTTCATTCATAAACTTTTCCTTTAAAAACGTAATAACTTACATTTATAAGTTTCATAAGTTACATTTGTAAGTATTCCTTGTATTCAAGTGATTTACATCAGTGTTGGGAAAACTGTATTCATTTTTTATTTACAAACACTTTATTGATGTGCAGTATTTAGTACTATTTACAGACATTTAATTTACATATCTATTAGTAGGTGAGTACGGCAAACCTACCCTTAATGGTTGGTAAGACAGGATATACATAATCCTTACAAAAACTATATTCACTGCTTATCAAAAAACATTTTGTTTACAGCATGTTCACAAACATTTTATTTACATAGCTATCAATAGGTAAGTACAACACAACTATCCTATACAACCCTTACAGAAACTATATTTACTTTTTATTTATACACATCCCACTCACAGAATATTTACAACCATTTAATTTACATACCTCATCAGTAGGTAAGTAAGACATACCTTACCTTAACGGTAATTAAATAAAGACATACATTACCCGTCTTCGGCAGAGTTCAAGTACGATGTAGACATTATTGTCATCCTCGAAGAAGCTCTTGAAACCAACGATGTGTTTGTGGCCGAGGCTGCGATGAATTTCAATCTCTTGCTTCATCTGAAAAACACCCAGGAACAAGGTATGGCCGTAAATCAATGTCTGTTAAGTCAATGTAGGTTAGGCACATAAGAAAATTTAATGCAAGTCTAAGGTAAGGTAAGTCCAGATAATTTGAGGCAATTAGGTAAGTATGTAAAATAGCCGTCATATGCATTGCTGGGCTGAAAGATATCACGTCCTCAAAAGTATGAATTGAATTGGTGACTGTAACACTAACTTTGAATGCATAATGACTGACGTTCGATCTGTTGGACAACTGTTTTCTTATTCAGTAACCAAGTGATGGGAAATTGCATATCCGCTTAGAATGGACTCACATACCGAGGTCAGTAAACAAAATTTTGACACCTCTAATCAAGACGCAACACAAGTAGAGGCAAAATACCGCAAGTCCAGGCAACGTACGTCAAGGCAAAGTAAGACATTGCAAGGTTAGAATAAAGAAATATACGGCAAATGAAGCAAAGTAAGTCAGAAAACTTAAGTTAAATCAGATAAAGTAAAGTGATAAACAGCTAAGTTAAGTAAGTTTGTAAACAAGACATCCAGTGTTTCTGGTAATTTAAAGCATTAGAAGTCATCTTCTGCTTAACATACTTTTTCTTTCTGGTGCGGCTTGATGAGAAGAGTCTTCGGAACAACTTTTCCCGCAAAGATTTCCTGCGTCTGTGCATCGGTCAGCTCGTAACATTTCGCGAAACCACCCTGTTTAACAAAGCAACGGAGTAACTACATTATCATTGTTGTTATGACCATTGTCTTCATTGCTGCATTATCACCTTGTATTATGACCTCATGTCAACGTAATTTACGCATGGTTCACTAGTGGAGCTAACGGATGTCACAACAATTTCCACATCATCATCATTTGGTGGTAATGCAATAAACCTGTAATGTGTTTACCATTAACCAGAACTAATTCTCACTCCTAAACAACTACCAAAGACTTTTAGAGACCTTTATTATAATAAACAAGACATATGCTCGAAAAAATGTTTTCCAAACAATGTGCTTTGTCAGAAGAACTCCTGCAGATATGTTGGAAGCAAATCAATTCCTGTTTATAACTTTTTTACTGGTGTCTTATCATTTTGCTTTTACAAAGCATCCACATGCTGAGTACCTAATCATCGTCTGTTGATACGATGTTCATGCACAACAGACAGCATTTTACATTTATGGTCTTCTGAAAATAGCACATGTTGACGTTTTATCACTTATATATTACACGGTTTCCACTGAGTAGAGTCAAATCTTTTAAAATTTGTATAAGATAGCTGGATTGGTTCAGGAAGATGGGCATAAGTACGTTTGAATACACCCGTACCCTTTCTCTCGCAATCTGGGGTGGCCATATTGTTTACAAGAAGGTGGCATTCTCCCTTTGTATTGTCACCGAACACCAAGTCATCACTTATATTATGCAATGAAGATTTCAAACGAGACGACCAAGAATATATTTTAAGAACACCAAAAACTGCAAAATTAAACGGCCCTACAAAATCCTTTTCCCCAGTTGCATACCTTGCCAAGAAAGCGACCCTTCTTGTAGGTCTTTCTGGTTAGGGGGTCGTGGACAATATCGGGAACTTCAGTTTCCCTCGGGTCTGCCTTTGCCGTCGACGCCATCACAGATAAGGGAGACTCCAGAAAGATCAACTAACAGTTTTCAATGATAAATCTAAACAATAACCCAGAAATAAATAGAAAACTGTGCGGAAAACTTTAAATTAACTGCACTAAACAGATTTAAACGTCGCCCATGCAATCCATAGGTACCCGCGAATAAGTTACAAAGGATCTCATTGGACGAATGGCAATGTAACACTCATTTCTATTGGCTGATTAAAGACTCGATGTATAAGTGTTTGAAAGTAAGTATGAAACTAAATCAGGAAGTTGACAAATTGTTGGCGCTGGAACCAGCTTAGTCACAGGCGCTCAGTCAAAACAAAACGATAGACAGATAGGTCAGATTCGGTTCCAGGTCCTGGTCCAATTGTCAAGCAGGCAGACAGTCAGACGGCTACGGTGTATGGTGTCAAATAATTTACATTGCGAGAGGTAAGGGAAAGAGAGGTAGGCCTATAGGCCTACTATTAGGCTAGGATATTAGGCTATCTGAGTGTTTCAGCGTTAAGTGAAAGAACTGCGGTTAGGCTACAATTTACCAAAGATGCAATTGCGAAAGAAGTCAGCAATAATATTATTGTAAACGTTAATTAGAGAATTTCAACATGTAGGCCTAGGCTAAATAAATTACAGGTAGAAATCTCGAGATTACAGGTAGGCCTAGGCTAAATTGGAATTAATCCTACGTAGCCTACATTAAGCAACACGTCTGCCTACCATCACAAGTATCTCGCTCTGTTTCCGTGTGTTGTAGGCCTATTGCAGCGGCGCCGCTAGGATTTTAATTGTGTACGCACAATCAGCATGCGACCATGCGTAGGCCGGGGCCCGGGAACGAAAGTATGTGGGGGTTACGCAGAAACAGCGTCCGAACTTTTTTGAATTTCCACACTAATGGTAGTCGTGTTTGATTATGACTGCAGACAATACTAGTAAACCAGACATTTATCGAAATTAATATAAAAACAATAGCCAAGAATCCCATAAGCCTTAAGGTAGCCTATAAACATATTGCTGACCAGACACAATTAGCGGAAATTGTTAACAAATGGTAGCCTACACAAACCAAGCAAGAAGGAGTCAACAACCGAATCGTGAAGCCATGTGGTAATTACGTAGTTTTACTAAATGTTCAAGGAACAAAACATTTTGAAATTTGATATTTTGACATTTGAAAGATAACACTCGAGAAAAGCCATTTTAGGTGTGCAAATATAGGCCTAATATTTGTACAAATGTCATATTAACAGTAGGCTATATATATTATACTCATTATAATATGATAGCATTAGCCTATATATTATAATAATTATAATAGTAGCATTAGTAGGCCCTAAATAATATCATTAGGCTATGCCAAACATCAGGCGCGTAACTAGCATTAGGGCCTACGGCCCTACGCAATTAGGTCTACGCAACTGCGTACAGATTTTAACAGCTCTCAAAAACTACAAACCGTTTAGATTACTTATTGACTTTGTAGAATACTATTATTCGTTAAATTTTTATTGTGTAGACTTTGTCATAGTTGTAAAAAAAGGTTTTTTTCGTTTTTTATTTTTCGTCACGTTTTTTCCGTTTTTTATTTTTTCTATGTAACTTTATTTATTTATTTACTGTCTGTTATTATTTGTTTAATTTAATTTTGTCTGATATCCCTCACGTTGTCTCCCTCTTTTCAAGGATTCATCTAGTTTAAGTCACTATTTAGTGTCATCAGCAAGTTGAGAAACAAACAGCACAGTAGGCCTACAGGAAATAAAATTTATAAAAGTTATTTGAATTTCTAAGTTATCAAAAATGCGAAATGTTGTCTTTGTACACAGTAATGTCTGATTAACTGATAAACTGACTGATATTAAGTTCTTATATAAGTCAGAATTGTAAGTACAATTTTTAATTGAGTATACTCTATACTTACAAAGTTTAGTTTGTTATTGTTTATGTCAGCATGGACCTATGTGGACTTAATGTATACAATTTAAATTTGAAAAGATTTCAATATTTTTTTTATTTCTCAATTTCTTATTAAACCAAACTTATGTAAAAGAAATTAATTGTTAAAGATTAATGTTACTTGGTGTTTACTAATAAAGGTACATTATTTGCTAATTAAAATTAAATTGTGTAAACAAGGTTTTAATTTTAAAATGCAGTAAAAGATGTAGCAAAGTCAAATTATTTTATTTAGCCTATCGTTTTTTTCTCGTTTTTTCCGTTTTTTTTATTTTTTGGAAAAACACGACCTTTTTTCGATTTTTATTTTGATTTGATCGTTTTTAACAACTATGGACTTTATTATTGTGAGGTCGGCAAACATTTTCCTTCGCAGACGCTAACTCATGACTCTGGAAATTTCGTGGCACTTCTGAAATTTCGATCACAGACCCACAGTAGCTAAAAATTATCGTAGCCTACGATAATTTGACATTAGCCTACGATTCGTAGGCTAATATCATAATTATGTTCCACGCAATGCCCAGTACATAAGTTCGTTGATTCAGAATGTGTGGCCAGTAAACTCGAGACAGCATTGTCGCAGAATGTCGTGCGGGCAAGGTCTACACTATATTGCTTGATATGAGCGCAGACATCAGTAGCAAAAAAACAGATATCGGTCTGCTTATCAAAGTTGATGGCAGTAACAACCCCGGTTCTGAGAATGTGGTAAAAGAACAATTAACGGCTTTCATCCCAACTCGCGACGCCACTGGCGAAACTATTGCGACAATCGTCGAGCAGCAGCTATCTGAGGTCGGACTCGAAGAGAGTAATTGGAAGAAAAGGAGAAAGAGAGCGAAATGGAGGGTAGGGAGGAAGAGAGCGAATGGAGGAAAGGGAGGAAGAGAGCGAATTGGAGGATAGAGAGGAAGAGAGCGTGGAGGATAGGGAGGAAGAGAGCGAAATGGAGGAAAGGGAGGAAGAGAGCGAAATGGAGGATAGAGAGGAAGAGAGCGAAATGGAGGAAAAAGAGGAAGAGAGCGAATTGGAGGATGGGGAGGAAAAGAGCGAATGGAGGAAAGGGAGGAAGAGAGCGAAATGGAGGAAAGGGAGGAGGAGCGAATGGAGAGGGTAGTGAAGAAGAGAACGAAATGGAGAAAGGGAGGAAGAGAGCGAAATGGAAGAAAGGGAGGAAGAGACGGCAATGGAGGGTAGGGAGGAAGAGAGCGAAATGGAGGAAAGGGAGGCAGGGAGAAAGAGGGTGAATTGGAGGAAAGGGAGGAAGAGATTGAAATGGAGGAAAGGGAGGAGGAGCGAATGGAGGAAAGGGAGTAAGAGACCGAAATGGAGGAGAGGAAGAGAGCGAAATGGAGGGTAGGGAGGAAGAGAGCGAAATGGAGGAAAGGGAGGAGGAGCGAATGGAGTGTAGGGAGGAAGAGAACGAAATGGAGGAAAGGGAGGAAGAGAGCAGAAATGAAGGAAAGAAAGGAGGAAGAGAGCGAAATGGAGGAAAGGGAGGAAGAGAGCGAAATGGAGGAAAGGGAGGAGGAGGAGCGAAAGGAGGAAAGGGAGGAAGAGAGAGAAATAGAAGAAAGGGAGGAAGAGAGCGAAATGGAGGAAAGGGAGGAAGAGAGCGAAATGGAGGAAAGGGAGGAGGAGCAAATGGAGGAAAGGGAGGAAGAGACCGAAATGGAGTAAGGAAGAGAGCTAAATTGTGAATAGGGAGGAAGAGAACGATATGGAGGAAAGGGAGGAAGAGAGCGAATGGAGGAAAGGGAGGAAGAGAGCGAATTGGAGGATAGGGAGGAAGAGGGAGCGAATGGAGGAAAGGGGGAAGAGAGCGAAATGGAGGAAAAGGGAGGAGGAGCGAATGGAGGATAGGAGGAAGAGAGCGAGCGAAAAGGAGGGCAGGGAGGAAGAGGGCGAATTGGAGAAAAGGGAGGAAGAGAGCGAAATGGAGAAAAGGAGGAGGAGCGAATGGAGGAAAGAGGGAAGAGTGCGAAATGGAGGAAAGAAAGGAGGAGTGAATGGAGGAAGAGAGCGAAATGGAGAAAGAGGGAAGAGAGCGAAATGGAGGAAAGAAAGGAGGAGTGAATGGAGGAAGAGAGCGAAATGTAGAAATAGGAGTAGGAGGAGCGAATGGAAGGGACGGAGGAAGAGAGCGCAATGGAGGAAAGGGAAAAAGAGAGCGAAATGAAGGAATGGGAGAAAGAGAGCGAAATAAAGGGTAGGGAGGAAGAGAGCGAAATGCAAAAGAGGGAGGAAGAGTGAAATGGAGGAAAGCGAAGAAGAGAGCGAAATGGATGGAGGAGGGAGGAAGAGAGCGAAACGGAGGGTAGGGAGGAAGAGAGCGAAATGGAGGAAAGGGAGGAAGAGAGCAAAATGGAGGGTAGAGAGGAAGAGAGCGAAATGGAGGGTAGGGAGTAAGAGAGCGAATGGAGGAAAGGGAGGAGGTGCGAGTGGAGGAAAAGGAGGAGGTGCAGAATGGAGGAAAAGGAGGAGGTGCGAATGGAGGAAAGGGAGGAGGTGCAAATGGAGGAAAAAGGAGGAGGTGCGAATGGAGGAGGAAAAGGAGGAGGAGAGCGAATGGAGGAAAGAGGAAGAGATGCGAATGGAGGAAAAGGAGGAGGAGCGAATGGAGGAAAGAGAGGAGGAGGAGAGAAAAGAGGATGGGAGGAGGTGCGAATGGAGGAAAGGGAGGAGGTGCGAATGGAGGGAAGGGAGGAGGTGCGAATGGAGGAAGGGAGGAGGAGGAGCGAATGGAGGAAAAGGAGGAGGTGCGAGTGGAGGAAAGGGAGGAGGTGCGAATAAAGGAAAGGGAGGAGGTGCGAATGGAGGAAAGGGAGGAGGAGTGCGAATGGAGGAAAAGGAGGAGGAGCGAATGGAGGCAAGGGAGGAGGTGCGAATGGAGGAAAGGGAGGAGGAGCGAATGGAGGAAAGGGAGGAGGTGCGAGTGGAGGAATGGGAGGAGGTGCGAACGGAGGAAAGGGAGGAGGTGCGAATGGAGGAAAGGGAGGAGGTGCGAATGGAGGAATGGCAGGAGGTGCAAATGGAGGAAAAGGAGGAGGAGCGAATGGAGAAAAGAGAGGAGGAGCGAAAGGAGGATGGGGAGGAGGTGCGAGATGGAGTAAAGGCAGGAGGAGCGAAAGGAGGATGGGAGGAGGTGCGAATGGAGGAAAGGGAGGAGGTGTGAATGGAGGAAAGGGAGGACGATGCGAATGGAGGAAAGGGAGGAGGAGCGAATGGAGGCAAAGGGAGGAGGTGCGAATGGAGGAAAGGGAGGAGGTGCAAATGGAGGAAAAGGAGGAGGAGCGAATGGAGGCAAGAGGAGGAGGAGCGAAAGGAGGATGGGAGGAGGTGCGAGTGGAGGGAAGAGGGAGGAGGCGCGAATGGAGGAAAGGGAGGACGGTGCGAATGGAGGAAAAAGAGGAGGAGCGAATGGAGGCGAGGGAGGAGGAGCGAAAGGAGGATGGGAGGAGGTGCGAATGGAGGAAAAGGAAGGAGGTGCGAATGGAGGAAAGGGAGGAGGTGCGAATGGAGGAAAAGGAGGAGCGAATGGAGGAAAGGGAGGAGGAGCGAATGGAGGAAAGGGAGGAAGAGACCGAAATGGAGTAAGGAAGAGAGCTAAATTGAGAATAGGGAGGAAGAGAACGATATGGAGGAAAGGGAGGAAGAGAGCGAATGGAGGAAATTGGAGAAGAGAGCAGGTGGAGGATAGGAAGGAAGGGAGCGAATGGAGGAAAGGGAGGAGGAGCGAAAGGAGGATGGGAGGAGGTGCGAATGGAGGAAAGGGAGGAGGAGGTGGAATGGAGGAAAGGGAGGAGGTGCGAATGGAGGAAAGGGGAGGAGGTGCGAATGGAGGAAAGGAAGGAGGTGCGAATGGAGGAAAGAGAGGAGGTGCGAATGGAGGAAAGGGAGGAGGTGCGAATGGAGGAAAAGGAGGAGGTGCGAATGGAGGAAAGGGAGGAGTGCGAATGGAGGAAAAGGAGGAGGTGCGAATGGAGGAAAGGGAGGAGGTGAGTGAATGGAGGAAAAGGAGGAGGTGCGAATGGAGGAAAGGGAGGAGGTGCGAATGGAGGAAAGGGAGGAGGAGCGAATGGAGGAAAAGGAGGAGGTGCGAATGGAGGAAAGGGAGGAGGTGCGAATGGAGGAAAGGGAGGAGGTGCGAATGGAGGAAAAGGGAGGAGGTGCGAATGGAGGAAAGGGAGGAGGTGAGAATGGAGGAAAGGGAGGAGGTGCGAATGGAGGAAAGGGAGGAGGTGCGAATGGAGGAAAGGGAGGAGGAGCGAATGGAGGGTAAGGAGGAAGGGAGAGTCAATTCTTGTGTTATAATCAATTGTGTAAAATACACCTTGTAAGTGACCGTGTCTCAGATTTGACCGTAATTTTTACTATTTTATAGTTTGATAATTATGTTTGCACATCATATTGAAATTGTCAGAAGCCTATCGCCATGTACATGTATCTGCATTGGTTCACCATCATCATGACCACCACCATCATCTATTTCTGACGCCAGCCATTGGGCGGCGATGGGTACGAATAAATGATCTGTATTTTCCTCGGTCATTTGTCAAGTCCATTGTTTCCCTTAGTGTCAAAGTGATGTTTTATCCTCATTTATATGGTTTATCCAGCGTTGTCTGGCTCTGCCTTAGTGTCTTTTCCTTCGAATCTTACATGTAGTGCAGTGTGTGGTATTCGGTCAACTGGCATTCTCTCGAAACCAGCGAAGTCTTCGTTGAACGACTTTGTCTAGCAGAGTTGTTTCGATCCATCATGCTGGAGGAAAGGGAATACAGGAAAGCTTTTCTTATTTTCTGAAGTCTT
>JACEVL010000397.1:1452500-1477500 GCA_020284085.1 Aporrectodea caliginosa
TTTTCTTCTCCTTGTTTCGTCCTCCTTCTCTTCATCCTCGTCACCTTTTTCTCATCCCGTTCTCATTCTTTTCTCTTTCCTTTTCTCCGTCTATTCGCTCCCTCTTCCGCGTCCTCCTTATCGAACCGTGCTATGTTCCTAAATTCTTGCTGTTGATAAGCTACATGGTATTCGTGCGTGTTCGAAAATTCAGACAAAATTCCACGGTGTCTATAAATTCAGAATAGGCCCCTGTTACACGATGTTCGAAAATTGCGAGGACACTACACGGTGTTCCTAAAATCTGTATTCAGGTTGGCTAAGGATATTCCCGAAGTTGCTGATCTCTTCAAGAGAGTCGACATCGAACACCCGGAAGGACCAAAGTTCGCAGCCCACTCCCTGCGTATCCTCAACGCTCTGGACATGGCCATCAACCTCCTCGATGATCCACCTGCGCTTGCGGCCGCTCTTAACCATCTGGCTCACCAGCACGAGGTCCGCGATGGAGTCAAGAAGGCCCACTTCAAGGTCAGTAGGCTATGGTATAGAATTTGACGGAAGTGGCCATGTAGGAAGGGTATGGTACGAATTGATGCCTCATCTCATCTTTCTCTGCGTCTGTAATTGACTTTCCTTTCATGTATTATTATTATTATTATTATTATTATTATTATTATTATTATTATTATTATTATTATTATTATTATTATTATTATTATTATTATTATTATTATTATTATTATTATTATTATTATTATTATTATTATTATTATTATTATTATTATTATTATTATTATTATTATTATTATTATTATTATTATTATTATTATTATTATTATTATTATTATTATTATTATTATTATTATTATTATTATTATTATTATTTTTTTTTTACCCGAGGTATCAATGATCCCTCAGGATTTGGAAAAAATTAATTTAGGAGCAGGGGACAGTGTCTGGAAAATCAAGCCTCGTCGTCTGGAGTCGCTGGAAAGGTCCCGTTATTATTATTATTATTATTATTATTATCTTTTTTTTATTATAACAAATTTATTTCTTCATAAAGCCAACAAACTTATGTAGGCCTACAGACTGATTAAAAGTAATTGTTTTCAATATTTTTATAAGCCTTCGTTCAGTTCTGGGCATTTTTATTATTATTATTATTATTATCATTATTATTATTTTTTGTTGCCCCGATGTATGCAGGATCCCTCAGGGACTTCAATATTTTCTATTGTAGAAAATAAATTGTCTGGAAAGGCCCTACTCATCTGTCTCGTGGCCGGCGATTTATTAATATTATTTCTATTTCTATTATTATTATTTTGTTACCCGAGGTAGATACGATCCCTCAGGTGATACAACAATTGCGGTTATATATCCAGATGTTAACGGTTACTCATTACGTCTACCTCTCTGTATACATCTGGCTCTGATTGCCTCCCTTCCCATTCCGTCTCGGTTTTTGTCTCATTGCGTCTTCTCTCCCTCTCCCTCTCTGTACTTCCTCTGTCTCCATGGGTACTAAGTACACTAACTTATCGAATCCTATCCTGTTACGAAACTTATGTCAACCGACCTGACCTTACCTGACCTTGTGCTATTTTTCTCTGCAGAGATTCGGAGAGATCCTGGCCGGTGGACTGCCGCGCGTCCTCGATGACTACGATGCCTTGGCCTGGAAGTCCTGTCTCAAGGGAATCCTTACCAAGATTTCCTCCAAGCTCAACGCCTAAGAAACCATCGACCTCCCATGACGCACGGACCGCCCACGTCGGACATCCGTATATACGCCTACAACAACGGCACCACTACTACTACTACAACTAATAATAATAATAACAATAATAGCAAACGATTTAGATGGAAAAAATAGTATCTTTTCGAACAGTGCCTTACAAATATAAAAATTACCCCTCTCCCGTTGGCAGCGCCGTTCGCTATGACTCTTCGTAAATCGCATTTTCCCGAGTATAAGTCGCACTCTTCCCGTGTATAAGTCGCATGCAGCTGTAGACCTATAGTGCGGTGGAAGTGATGGTAATAGGGTATTATTATTACTGATCGTCGTTTCGGGGTGCGGGTGGGTGAATCGAGACCCTGTGGGGGAAGACGGGCTCAAGTAGAACCGGCCAGGCAGCTTATCATCGTTGGCTCCCAAGCTGCCTTCTCGCTTCTACTGCCACTACTCACTAGTAACACTAAGAGCGGTTGAGTTGTTTTATTTGTTGGAACTGTTTATGCAAAGTCTACGCTAAGGAATGTAATAAAATAAAGAATCAATCAACAAAGGTTTATCTTCTTCTTGATCTTAATTCGGGTCCTAATGTTAACGGGAATTTACAAAGGACTTGCCTAAGAGTGTCTTAAAACCTGTCCCACATAGGCTAACAGTTATCCAAGGATTCGAATTTATTAAATGGTATAACTGTTTTACTATATATTTTTTATTTTGTAAGTATTAAATCGGATCCTTTTGAATTACTTTCGAACCATAGTCCATTTGCCGCATTAAAATCAATTTGAAACAAGAAGTCATGTATTAGAGGGTTAACTAAATCCCAACATCACCCTAACCGCCTAACGTATCCTAACACTGTGTAGTCGACCCTACGATTCTATAAAAACCAAACCCTACGTTTTCCTACCCGAGAACACACGATACTCAACTAGATTATATTAGCCTATACTAGGACGAAACTTATCGCGCATTGCCCTATTCTACATTACGATGCCCTACTCCAACATTCCATAATTGTCTGCTTTCATCTTAGCTTATTTGGAGCACCTGACAGAGTGACGACTGACAAAGACACTGAGGTTGGCACAGTCAGCTGAGAAGCGCTTTGGCCTTAGCCCTGAGACGCTCCGTTGGCCACCAAGCGAGTAGTAGTAGTTTCAGTTTAACGACACTGTGTGATAACAAAGATCATTAGCGTCGCCCTCCTCCTTCATCCAGGCTTGGGACTGGCCAGACTACGAGCAGTGGCGGAGTACCCCACCAAGCGAACTCACGCAGTGGCTACAAATCCAAGGCACTCAGTGGCCTGATATGCCAAGTCACTCAGTTAGCTGTTAGACCAAGTCACTCAGTGGGCTACTAAGTCAAGTCAAGCAATAGGTTACTAGGCCAAGTAACGCAGTTTGTGGGTGGAGGCATAATGTCTTCTGACAGTGTGTAAGTAAGAAGGTGGCATGACATAGGTATGCTGGAGTTCAGTTCGAAAGCACGACAAAGAAGAAACAGAGGACCAGTAAGGAGAAGACGACAATGACGGCGAAGGAGTGGCAGAATCGAGAAAGTGCTCTGATTCCGATGTTGCTACATGTAAAACTGATTAGCTTAAGATTAAAGAAATTAAACTGAGCGTGGTTGTCGGTCTGCCATTCTATGAAATCTTCATGCAAACCGCTGAAGCCTCATCCGCCACTAAGAATTAGACGAATTTGACCACCGGCTTTCCCAACACTCGCATTCTCTCTTACCTTATCCTACCGACCTACCCTATCTTAAGTTACCATACTTTACCCAGAAATGAAGCTATTAATTAAATTCTGTCAGTACTAGGATAATAAATAAGTTGATCAGCAATGGCACTCATTGTGCTAATAATATCTAGGCCTAATCGAAGTGCTAATATCTTTATATTTATTTATTTAAATTATAATCAGTAGGCAAGTTAGCCTGTAAGTACACCAGTACCAGTTCGTATACACATTGTACTGTTCTATCAAACACGAGGTAATAATAATAAGCCAAAAAGTATAATAATCAGATTCAAGGGCAAGACGATGGAACAAAGTGTAATTAAATACACAGCAACAAATTAATCGAATACAAATGCCCCACTTTGACTGATGACAAATATATTTTCGAGTAGGCTACTCGGCAAAAACAAGCGTTCGCTAACCGTTTACACGTAAATTTACTCACTTCTATCAGTGATGGACAAAAGTTAACTAGAAAGTTGAAAACCTTTCGTTAAACTTAAATTTTTCACTTAATTAAGGATGAAGTTTAACTGGAGAAAAATAGTTTAGTTGAAACCAAGGTTAAAATTAATATTTTAAAGTTATTAACTGAAAAGTTTAACTAAGAAGTCAGCAACTGCGCAACTATCTTCCGCAATGATTGACATGACTAACTGGTTTTATTACTCAAGTCAAGTGAACTGCATTGCATTGCACGATACATCATCGTTTGCATTAGCAACTGTCTTTATTATTTTCTGGTAGAACTGCAGTAAGACTATATTAGTCTAGTACACATTACATAGTTTAGAGGTGAAATTGTCATTGACGCTCTGTATTATTACAGTTCACTTAACCTCTGTTATTGTGAATACGTTTGTAAAGAGTTTGTTAAAAAGTTGGTTAAAGTTAACTAAATTTTTTAGTTTAGTTAACTTACTTACAAAATCAGTTGACAACTTTAGTTAAACTGTTTTATTTTAATTGAAAAATAGTTGAAGTTTAACTAAAAAAATAGTTTAGTGCCCATCACCGACTTCTAATAATTAAAGTAACGATTGTGCCACGCACTCACTCGCTAACAGATCATATACAACGGTTGCGATCGTAACAACCTACAGTTAAATTAACCACAATGTGACAATTCATTAACTGTTAAACAAAAACTTCCAAGTACTTCCTGTAATGGGCGTTAAAATATTCGTCAGTCTGATCACCCGCAAGTGCACTGAGACAATCAGCGCTGACCACCGGAAATGGTTGGCAGCTGGACTGAAAACAATCACTATCTTTAACCATTCACTGATAAATCACAATGCTTTTCGGTTCGGCGATAACTACTAATGTCATCGAAGCGGATACTCGTTGAGTTTGTCCACGCAAATGGCCGAAAACATGTGACTGTGGATCTCAAGTAACGACTGTTGTGAACTCATTAATTGAGAGCTCAATGGTCACTCAAGTGCATAGTCATTAACAGCTGTCCATGCCAGAGATATATAATATCTATGGTCCATACAAATGGTGTGATTGTGGGTGGTGGGCGGTCCTGTGATCCAAAGTAACAACGATTCGATCATCGCCGATCGGTTAATTAGCAGTAGTCGGATTCGTAGTTGTACGTGATCTCCGACTTCAGCGATTTGACGGTGGATGGCGAATCGGAGGCGACGGTACGTTGCGAAAGGTCATGACCTCGCCTCGGATGTGACGTCACCCGATATACGTGGCGACCGGAAGCGGATAGGTCCCGCGTTCGGCGGTCGAGATGATGAACTTCCGGTGGTTGGTCATCTGGCGACAGAAACCGGAAGCAGACATTCAAGAACAACATTAACGACCAATGATTAACGGATACTGATTATCGTCAGCGAACAGCCT
The DNA here is from genome assembly GCA_020284085.1 of Aporrectodea caliginosa. NCBI lineage: Eukaryota > Metazoa > Annelida > Clitellata > Crassiclitellata > Lumbricidae > Aporrectodea > Aporrectodea caliginosa. The sequence goes on from JACEVL010000397.1 coordinate 1,457,838, forward strand.
TTCGTCGGTTTATAGAAGGCGCTGTATATAAGGTAGAGACGCAGAAATATATTTGTGGGCGATGACTTGACTTCCCTGGTGTTATTCATATTTTTAGTTTTAGTATTATTAACGTCAACGTAGCTATGTTTAGCGCCTTCGTGAGGTTCTTGTAAGGCGCTATATAAATGGTCATATACATAATTGAACTCATCGCCCAGCTTAATGAGCTGGTGCTCAGCGCTCGTGAATAAGCTGTTGCTCAGCGCTTAACTTTAGAGTAGCGCTTTAGACAGTTTGTAATTTACGATTACAATAATTATTACCATTGTCCATTAAATCTAGTGAGTCTCGTACCTCCACCTGCTCCTCCACCTCCTGCTCCGGAAACGACCGTCTGCTTCGTATCGTTGGTCATAAGTGAGTTGATGAAGGACTTGCGAAACCGAAAGACGCGAACTTTGGCCTGACCCGCAAAGGGGGCGGTCGAGATGGTGTAGAGGATGGGGTTGACGGCTGCGTTCAGAGGCAGGACAAAGACAGCCACCCAGGCGAAGACCTACAACGACGGACAGACAGACAGACGCATGGAACCGTTTTGCCATGTCGTTTGATGCCTCCTTGGACATTATACATTGGCGCGATAGAAGCTACAAATTAAATTAAAGTAAATGTTTACGACACGCGGGCTCATTAATACAAGTTTGTCTAATTAACTTGTAACAGCTTGTTATTGAATAAACTAGCGCCGGTGAATAAGCTGGTCTCAACTTAATAGCGCCGGTGAATAAGCTGGTCTCAACTTAATAGCGCCGGTGAATAAGCTGGTCTCAACTTAATAGCGCCGGTGAATAAGCTGGTCTCAACTTAAAAGCGCCGGTGAATAAGCTGGTCTCAACTTAATAGCGCCGGTGCATATGCTGGTCTCCCTGATGTGACTTTTATGTGGCTGTCTCATACAACAGTGACTCATACTAGGACGTCTAGGAGCACACATACAAGTCCCATGCAGATATAAACAACGTTTACCTGCGGCGGAACTTAAACGACTTATCTATGAGACGCGCACAAGTCACATTCGAAAATAGAAACCTTCACCTGTGGCGAAACGTGCACTACTTATCTCCGATACGCATATAAAATTCGCATGCGAATATAAAGGATACTCTTTTTGTTCCACGAGTTAGGACCACTATGGCCCAAACTAGATCTTTTGCCTCTGTTGGGCCCTCTCTATGGAATGCCCTCCCATCCTCTCTACGTGTTACTATTCTTTCTGGGTCTCTTCCTACAGCCTTCTCCCACCTCAAAACCTTCTTCTCTAGGGGTTCTCGCACTGGGAGCGCTACTGAACGGTCACTGCTGTGAGTGGCGCTATATAAATTTATAAATACAATACAATACAATAAAGGCTATTGACCTGTGGCGGAACTTTCGCTCCGTTGAGTGACGCGATGCCGAGCAGAATGATGGGAACCCAGCAGCAGAAGTCCGTCAGAACGATGAGGGTCATGCGTCTGGCCATCGCCCGGTCGGACTTGAGCTGGGTCGTCGTCAGGCGACAGGCAGCCCTTCGAGTCTGACGGGCGATCACGAACATCCACAGGTAGGAGAAGAAGATGACGAGGAAGAGGAAGAGGTTCAGCGCCAGGAAGAGGAACACCGAGTACTCCCATCCGGACGGTTTATCCGGCGTCAGGTGCAGCGCCAGGCAGACCCCCGAACGGCCGTAGAAGCCCTCGAAGTAGTCGAGATCGGACAGCGGGAGGGCGGCTGCGAGGAAGACCCCGACCCAGACGGACCCCATCACGGCACGGGCCTCCAGCATCCGCAGCCGACGGAAGCGGAAGGGGAAGATGATGGCGACGAATCTATCGACGGTGATGACGACCAGGGTGAAGACGCAGATCTCGCTGGAGCAGGTGGAGAGGAAGCCGGCCAGACGACAGAGGGCGCTGCGTCGCCAGGTGGCGTCGTGGACCATGTAGACGCCGCGGAAGCGAAGGTCAACGGCAGCGATCAGGAGGAGGTAGACGCCCATCAGAAGGTCACCGAGGGCAAGGTTCGTTATGAGGAACGAATGCACCTAGAAACAGACGACCACATTTCTATCTGTCATGTATAAATAATAAAAGTGTTTCAAATGGCCGCGCTGCTGATGCAATATTTCATACTACGAGACTGAGGAATAATACATTTAAGCGATTGAGTGTTGGTACAGCTACTGTATTACAATTATCGTAATGGTAAGTTATTCTTTATTTTTCAAAGTGAAACAATGGTTATGAGGAACGAATGCACCTAGAACCACATTTCTATCTGTCATGTATAAATAATAAAAGTGTTTCAAATGGCCGCGCTGCTGCTGATGCAATATCTCATACTATATATTATACGAGACTGAGGAATAATACATTTAAGAGATTCAGTGTTGGTACAGCTACTGTATTACAATTATCGTAATGGTAAGTTATTCTTTATTTTTCAAAGTGAAACAATAATTAAAAACAGGGTAGCAGATCACTCTGAAATAACTACCCCTAATCATTAGAATTGATGAATTTTTTTGTCAGTAGTTAAAAGAGGAACAGACAAAACGTAGGTGAAAACTTGTCAAGTACAATTTCACGGGAAAAAACAATCAGCGGCGCTCACGACCAAACAGGGAGATCCCACGATCAAACAGAACAGACTTCCAGCATTTGCGAAACACGGAAGACTGATGAACTTACTACTAAGTTTTAAAAGGAAGACTAAATACTATTCACCACATGAGAGACATTTGCCGAACTCGAGCACAGATGCTTTGCGCGGTATAGTCTGTGGGCTACTAATCGATTAGATTCAGAGGTGATTAGCTAATCGATTAGACAAACAGTCGAATTCTAATTCTAATCGATTAGCTACAAGATTTTGCTAATACCAATTCTAATCCATGAGCAAAGATCAGTTGCTAATTCAAATTCTAAACGATTAGAATATTTCAGTAGCTAATTCAAATTCTAATCGATTAGAATATTTCAGTAGCTAATTCTAATTCTAATCGATTAGCAATTTAACTAATCGTGCCCATCTCTGTAGTATATTCAATTCTTCCAATTCAATTCACTTTATTGATCCCAGTAACAGATACAAGTGTTGAACAACATACAGGGTGGGCCATAAAAAAGGAACCCCCTACGCATTTTTGCTAATATTTCGGCCAAAAGTAAGAATTTGTAAATCAAATTTCACAGGCTGAAAGGCAATTCATATCTACGTATAGCGTCCAAATTTCACCAAACACATTTCAAACAGAACAATAGTTATATCACTTTTAGTGAGTCCACCCACTGTTTTTGATGGTTCAAAAACTGTAACGCAACAACAAGCAACAAAAAACGATTTTACTAAGTCACTTCTCAAATAATTGTTTTCAAACAAACTTGATATTACCAGATACATATTATTATTACTATTTAGAAAAGAAACGGGGGGTAACTGCACGTCACTGTGACGTCACTTAGCAAGAAGACGATCAAGTTGGTAAATAAAGAATTTTTCAGGTTAATAATTTTTTATTGAAACAATGATTGAAATTTCTAAAGGATCAAGATGGGCAAGGTGTTGATAGACAAAATGCGTATGCAAACACTCATGAGCAAGGACTTTGAGCAAAACTCTAATCGCCGGTTGCCCGGATAGACAGTGGAAGCTGAGTAGGGTTAAAAAATATGCCTCCGCATTCATGAAAGGGGATCGGCTGTCTGGAACGTCGTAAAGGCAGCGGAAGGTCGAAATCTTCCGCACTCCAACAAATGGATAATCACGTGAGCTATCATGCTGGAGAATACCACAATCTGCGTCCAAAGCTAAAATCGATAAGAGAATTGAAGGTCGATGAAGTTGATGTCTGAAGATTTACCTCTGGAACCCATCAACAAAGACATCAAAACTTTGCAAAAAAGACTCAGAACATGTATGGGCACTGGTGGTGGACACATTGAACACAAGTTGTGAAACAATAATCAAGTTTGTTTGATTACAATTATTTGAGAAGTGACTTAGTAAAATCGTTTTTTGTTGCTTTTTGTTGCGTTACGTTTTTGAACCATCAAAAATCAGTGGGTGGACTCACTAAAAGTGATATAACTTTTGTTCTATTCTGAAATTTGGCCATTATCGTAATCTACCTTTAAGCTTGTAGCATAATTTCTAATTCTAATCTTTTGGCCGAAATATTGTAAAAATGCGTAATCTACCCTGTATATAGATAAAGTTTTCTAGAGCGGCGAATACCTTGCTGTCGCGGGAGTCTCTGAGTCTCCAGAAGATGACGACTGAGTTTCCGACCAGAGAGACAGTGCCGAGAATCCAGAGGCAGATGCGAAGGACGTGGTTGGACATGAGGTCCTCGCACGACGAAAACTCATCCGGTTCCGGAAGACAGGTTGCTCCATCTGGCGCCAGGCAGCAGAAGCGAAACTCGTCTGTGTGTCTAGAAAACGAGGAAAATGATGATGACGACGGCTATGATGACGACGGCTAATCTAATCAAATCAAATCTGTTCTAATCTGATTATAATATAATATAGTCTAATCTTATATAATTTAATCTAATCTAATCTACAGACTCAACGCCTCTAAGAGATTCCTCGGAAGAGTGACATATAATGCACACAATAATAATAATATTACTAATAGCCAAAAAGAAAGAACAGATTAGTGAAGTAAAGAAGAATCGATTGAAAATATTGCAAATAGGAGTCTAATCTAGTTGTTATAATTAACCAGTTAAGTAAATTAAGACGGCTAATCTAATCTAATCTAATCTAATCTAATCTAATCTATTATAACCTAATCTAATCTAATCTAATCTAATGATGGTAATGATGGCGACGACGGCGAAAATGTGATAAAATTATAACGAGAATGAAGAAGACAACAACGATTATAATGATGCGACGAAACTCATAAAGAAAATGATGCCAACGACGACGACGACTACGATGATGATGATGATGACGACGATGACTCACATGGTTTGAATTGATGGTAGACTACGAAACACGTGATCATCGATTGTCTCAATCTTGTTCCGAGTCAAATCTCTAAGACAAAGAAATCATGGCTGCAGGTAATATTTATTTGCATATTATACTATTATAGTGCGCCATGATTGACTGTCTGTCGACCCAGAAGGAGACGGTTCAAAGTGCCCCCAGGTTAAGAAGATATTTCAATGTTTCTGTTCCACTAACGCCATCTATCGGATTAACTCATAAAATTGGTGCATCGACCACAGTGAGAAGAAAATATGATCAGGGTGGAGACAGTCTCCCTCCCTTATCAGAAAGTGATGGGAGCCAAGTCGTTATCAAATTCGTAGCCATTGTTGCCTCTCATGTTCCCTACATCTTTAAAAAATAATTAATAATAGTCTAATTGTTTGGTAGGTTTCTGTAGGCTATCCTTTTCAATTTAGCCTTACCTCATACCATGCCATACCATACAACACCATACCATGCCATATCATACCATACCATACGATACATGACGAGATAATTATCCCACCTTACCTTACCTTATAACATACCATTCCTAAAAGCCTTTGCTTGACTTACAGTAGTCTAAGTTTTGGTAGACCATTGAACGTTCCCTGCTGTATGTAAAGGAGTCGGTTGCTTGAGAAATTCCTAGAAAATAAAGTAAATAACTAAATAAATTACTCATTCCACTTGACAATTAATCAATAAGCGAATGAACGAACACAGTACAACTGGAACGTTACAATGGCCCCATACACTCGCTTTGTATGAACGAACGAACGGATGGATGGACGGATGGATGGCATGATGGATGAATGAATTGATGGATGGATGGATGGATGGATTGATGGACGGACGAATGGATGGATAGCTGGATGAATGTTTGAAGGAGTCGGTTAGTTAGGCCAGCCAGTCAGGCAGTAACGCGTCCAGCCAGCCAACCAGCCAGTAAGTCAATCAGCCAGTTAATCAGCAAGTAAGTAGGTAAGTAAATAAGTAGGTAAGGCAATAATTAATTAATTAATTCATTCATTCATTCATTCATACAGTCAGTCAGTCAGTCAGTCAGTCAGTCAGTCAGTCAGTCATCCCGCCAACCAGCCAGCCAAATAATCGGTGGCGCCATCATAATATGTGATATACTGACAAAAAAGCGATCTATCTACCGACTGATGTCATGCGTAGTGATAACCAGACACTATTTCTTTTGTGAGTTACATGTTTGTATGCATACATTCATAATATTTTACTCACAGACTGAAAACGCTGCGTAGACCGAAGAAACTGTTTGGGAAGATCGTCACAAGACCTTGGCCACTCAGGTCCCTGCAATCAGACAATTCCGTCGTTCTCACGGTATCTCACCACAGTTCATTGGTCCACAAATTTTGATAATACAATACAATACAACCGTGTATTGATATTGATATTGTCCTATTTCCAAAGCTCACGCGACCATACGACAAAACATCGATGGCGCTGAGCATTATTGTGAGTGAAGGACTTGTCAAGGTCCCTAGAAAGTAACTGTCTCGGACGAGGATCGAACTCATACTCTACGCGTTACAGACCAGTCGGCCACCGTGCCACATAAACTGACTCTGTGTGAGAGGTGCCTAAAAGGCTCTATATAAATGTCCAGATACTTAATTACACACACACACACACACACACACACACACATTATACAACATAAGTTCAGCAGGACATATTATGTAGGTACGTTTAGACCGGCTAATGCCAGGCAACGAATGCTCAAGCATTACGTGAACCTCGCGTAAGAAATAAACTCTTTGTCTACTCAACTGTTGAGTGTCTGTTTCGTAGCTCTCTCAGTCTCTGTCGGTCTCTGCCTTAATACGTCTCTCTCATGCTACCTCTGTTCTTACGTCTCTCTGTCTCTCTCTGTCTGTCTATCTCTCTATTTATCTGTCTGTCTGTCTGTCTGTCTCTGTCTCTGACTCTCTCTCTAGGGTGAATGCACTGCAATTGCTGGTAACAAAGGAAAATCGATAGATTTTGAACTCACAGAGCTTTGAGTGAATTTAGACCAAGAAAAGCGTACGGATGAATCAGTTCAATTTTGTTTCCGGCCAGATATCTGAAAACAACGGGCGCTAAAATACAATTGATCGTAAATGAACATTAAAACGCCCCTTCAGTTCCCTCCCCTCCCCATCCCTTCCTTCCTTTCGTTTTCCTTTCGTTTTCCTTTCCTGTCTTTCCTTTGCCTTCCCTTCCCTTGCCTTCCCTTACTATCAATTGCCTTCATTTATTTTTCCTCACGTCCCTTCCCTTTTCTTAACTTATTTTATCCTCACTTTCCCTTCCATTCACTTCTTTTGTTCACTTCCGTTCAATTCGCTATTCGTCCCGTTCCTTCTCTTCACTTCCCTTTCTTTCTCTTCTCGTTTTCCTTAACGTTTACTTTACTTCCATCATTTGGGTCTTCTTGGCTCCCTATGCCTTCCCTTACCGTGTTGTTTTCGTCCATATTCTGTCTTTCTAAACCTCACCTGCCTGATCTGGCATTGTACTTGCGTTACATAACAGAGAAGTCAAGGAAATGGTACAGAACATAGAGAAGTGTCATTGTTGCACTTTAAACACAATCACTCTCACTTACATCGAGTTGACGTTGCTCAGACCATAGAACGTTCCATTCAGTAATCTGCGGATGCGATTATTTTCGAGATTTCTGTTCAAAAATAAGAAAAGCTTATAAGCTTACTCAGTTTCTGTTATAAGCTGAAGAAAATGAGAAAAACACGGTTAAATGCTTCAAAGGTGAATTAGATTGAAAATCGGTTTAGACTAAGTAACAGTTTCCATTACAGGTTAGTGCTTATAGATGTGTAAACAGTATTAGACAAACGGATCCGTTTAAGTATGGATAACACTTGATCACATCTAACTACACAGAACAGATTGGGCTCAACTGGATGAGACTATGGTAGACTGAACTATACCTGAAGTAAAGTAGGTCGTAGGGAGTCTAAGAACTATATGCTGTTGGACTCAATGATGGATAAAGGGAGCAGAGGGGCTTCAAAGAAGTTAAGGATATGGTACAGAACACAGAGGTATGGTGCCTTTGGATTCCTGGACCAGCCAGGCTAACAAAAGCAATAAACTGTATTTCTTATAGCATACTCGCTATCGTATTTTTTAATTTCTGAGACATTTTGTATCATATAATAAAAAGGATTAAGTGACACGGCTCGCGAGTTCACGTACTGATCCTCAATTGATCTCCATTGGTCTGGGTCCCACCCTCATCCCTCCGCTGCTTGATGTCTTTCTTATTCCCCCCGGTGCTGTAACACTGAAGGCGCCTCTGAATAGCTTGCAATGTACTGTCAGAGGAGCTTAATATAAATTCTCAGATACGATACGATTTGACATAAACGATATTAAGTAAGTACGATTTGACCTTTCGGGTGATTTGAGTTTAAGACCTCTGGCTTATTCTATACGAAACTGTTCTAGACAAGAGTACAGAGTATTAACTCATGCCACAGTAGACTTAATCAAATTACAATGGACTAAACTGTACTATAGACCAACTTAGGCCTAGTTAAAATTAGACTAAACTATACAATGACGTAAACTTCTTACAAGGTTGTAAGTCGATACAACGAAGCAAAGTATTCCTGCCCAAGATGGTCCAGCGAATTGTTGCTAATATCCCTGCAACAGACAGCAATTATACCTCAGAGAACTCTTTAATCCAGAAAAGCTACATGTACATGGCAATATACAAATGTTTCTACTGCATAATATTTCACACAAATGTAGATAGGGAGCCAGTGGAGTGTTTCTGTCATATATACTGAAATATGAGAGAATCTTGGTAGGCTGCAGGCAGTGCAGGCCACTAGACACTTTCTATACCAGTGCCACACTCCGAAGAAAGGCAAGGTGCTGAAACCAAAGACAAGTAAGCCATGTTAGATCAGAGATAAAGTAAGATATAAGATATTAAGGAAAGATAAAGTGAGATGAGTAAGGTACGAAAAGATAACATAAAAGTCAAGGTAAGGTATGATAAAGAAATGTATAAGTATGGTAATAAAAGGTAAAGTCAGGTAGTGAAAGGTTAAGTAGGGATGGGTAAAGTAAAAGTAAGACAAGGTAAGGTCAATTAAAATAAGGCATGCCTAGAGAATGGTAAAGTAAAAGCATAGCGCAGTAAAGCATAGTATTGCATGGTATAAGGACTTAAAGTACATTAAAACATAAACTATAATGCAGAAGTTCAGCGGCCATACAAGATTAGCCTAGACTTCATTATCTTAAATTAGATTAGATTAGAACGTAGTCGATTCAACTCTCTCTCTCTCTCCTTAAAACCTATTTCTTCTCTCGGGGTTCTCGCACTGGGAGCGCTACTGAATGGCCTCGGCTGTGAGCGGCGCTATATAAATTACTAATTACATTACATTACATTACATTACATTACATTACATTACATTACATTACATTACATTACATTACATTACATTACATTACATTACATACTAGACTAAATAGACTGCAGTACAGTAGTCAAGACAACAGTAGATTGCATTGGACAAAATTGCATTACATTAGAAATGGTGAATAAATGTCTTCAGTCATTTTTGGAAACACGATAGTTTCTTGTTGACGGAAACTTCGCCTAACAAAGACAAGAATTCGTCTCATAAATAACGAAATTACGGCTGACTCCATCAGACTTTATGGTGCGCTGTGTACTCACAGAAACGTCACGTGGATGAGCCCGTCGAAAGTGTGACCATTGAGCGTGCTGTTCAAATAGTTTCCGCTAAATCGACTGAAATGAAAAACAATTGTTTCATTTTAGTCATTCATTTTGAATGAGCGATAAGTCGAGCATTAACGGAATACTAATTCGGTGAGACAACCTGAAACTACATGGTGCGATTTTCAGAGATTTATAGGGATTAACCGTTTGCTGGGCCACACTATTTAGAGATTTATAGGGAATTTACCCTTTGCTGGGCCACACTATACATCCCATGTGAGATGATGTTTCCCCATACACTTCGTTCCTGACCATAGGTCTTTCTGCTTCACTGCATCCAACCACATATCGTTGGTCACGGTGGCAGATTGGTTAAAGCAAGCGATCGCGTTGTAACGCAGAGAGTAGGCTACGGGTTCGAGCCTCATCTGAGACAGTTAGTGTGTAGTAACCTTGAGAAAGTCCTTCAATCACAAATGCTCAGCGCCATCGATTGTTGTCTGTTCATTAGATAGTGGTGCTTAACGAAAGCGTGATACTATTACTGCTACTGCAAATGCTGCTGCTACTACTCCTACTACTCCTACTATACTTCCAATAGCCTACCACCACGATCATCACGACGATCACCACGACACCACTGCCGCCGCCTCTGCTACTGCTTTTATTATTATTTATACTACTACTACTGCTACTGCTACTGCTACTTCCACTGCTACTGCTACTGCTGCTGCTGCTGCTGCTGCTGCTACTCTGCTGCTACTGCTACTGCTACTGCTACTGCTACTGCTACTGCTACTGCTACTGCTGCTGCTACTGCTGCTGCTGCTGCTGCTACTGCTACTGCTACTGCTGCTGCTACTGCTACTGCTACTGCTACTGCTACTGCTACTACTACTACTGCTACTGCTACTACTACTACTACTGCTACTACTACTACTACACATCAAACATCAATTGATAGTCACTTCTAAACAAACTGCATTCTGGAATCACAAACCTTTGGACGGAAAACATTGAGTAAGAACAAAATATTAAACTTGAATCGAAAAATAAAAGAGCAAAATAGAACAGACTACAACTGACTGGACTCTACTACTTGACTGGAATGAGATAGAGCAGATTTGGATAGATGGAGATGGAGTTAGATATTACGGAATTGGAATCACGTGAACACCAACTGCTGACAGTACTTGAGAAGGAGGAGGAAAAGGACAACGACGACGACGAGGAGGAGGAGGAGGAGAAGGAGGAAGGCGCAGGTATGGGAGAAATCTCGACATTCATTCATTCATTCATTCTGGAGATTTATATAGCGCCCCTTCAAGAAATCTACTCAGAAGCGACAGTACTGGACCATCAATAATTTCGGAGATGACAGAAAAGTAATTTTCATCAACGCCTGTCATTTCCGTGACAAGATCGAACTAGCTCAGACAGTCACAGACGATCCACTTACCGATAATCTTAATAAACTAATTAAACCATCAATCAAACTGTCAACTCTTTGATTGACAGATGGGCGGTCACTCAATCGAGAAGCTAATTTACAGATTGTTTCACTTGGACGTTGCCTCATACATAGGCGTATTTAGGGGTTATGGGTTCACCCCGCGAAAATATAATTGCCGAAAAATGTCAAAACTGACCTTGTCCTCTGCGACCATATCCAATGGAAACCCCATGGGCGTATTTAGGGGTGGTTTTACGGGTTCAACCCCCAAATAAATGCATTACTGTTATTAAAAACTAAAAATGTACAAAAATACGACCATTTCCAATGGAGAATCCCCCAAAACTTAAAACCCATCCGAAATTTTTCCTGGGGGTAGAAATGAAACCCCCTCAAAAATTATTTCCTGGCTACGCCCTTGGTCTCAGACTTGTAGAATCATAGCCATCTGTTTGCCGTCATGTTTAATGTTATTACCTATTCCTATTTTTGTGGTATGCAGCCTTGAGAGCAAATGCTTGTCCACAGCAATGTCTGGCCATGGCCCACTGTGTCAGCGCTTCATAACCAGAAAATCGATGCCTGTGACCGTTCTGACCACATTAGTGTCTGCTATTTAAAGCTAAGCAATACGAATTCTTCCGTCGTTCGTTTTCCTTTTACAAAATTTGCGGCAGATGTCATACATCATCATCACCGTCGGGGACGTCATCTTCTTCGGCAGTCGTAAACAACATTACTTTGCCTAATTCTCCCTTTCACTTATTTCTAATATTACAACATATGATAAATTATACTAGACCACACAGCAATGCCTATTCCAGACTATACCTAAATATAGATAGGACAGGACGGAATCAGATGGAATCGGATTGGATCAGATTAAATTAGACTAGAATAGACAAGATCTGAAGGTAAAGAGCTTTCGTTAGGCGCTAAATAAATGGCCATATACATAGAAACAAAGCTTACATTCGGTGGAGTCCTTCCTCGTGACGCATATCCGGGATTCTGGTGAGGTTGCGTTGGCTGCAGTTCATCTCGACGTCAACGCAGAAACATCGGTCGTCCATGACAGGACAGGAATGAGCTGAGACAATACAGTGCAATATATAGTACAACACAAAGTAACACAATACAATACTGAACCATAAAGAACAATGCCATCGGTAAAGTTGAAAGGTAGACCAAAGAAGAGTGCGCTATAGGGTAAAATCACTCACAGTGCAACATAACAGAGATGGGTAACTAACCGATTAGATTCTAATCGATTAGCGCTTCCCAAAGTGGTGGTCCGCGGACCGGTGCCGGTCCGCGAGCCCTCAGTTGCCGGTCCGCAAAGTGAGTCAAGAAACTAGTCAAATTGTCTCAGAATCAAGAAATGGCTATTTTATTTTTAAAAGTCATAACAAAAAAGACTTATTAGACTAGAATTTAAAGGGCAGTAGACAGGGTCGGATTAAGACTTTCGGGGGCCCTAAGCCAAGAGCCGGGTTAAGACATCCGGGGGCCCTAACCGCAAAGCCATGCAAAAATATGTGTCTTTGTGCACACAGTTCGATCCGTACATAAGCGATTTTTTCTAATTAAATATTGGCTAAATAATAACACATGCATTTACCATTGTCAATTTGTCAATTAGGACCTTGGTACAATCTGTTTTTATATTTCCTGATATTTGGGGCCCTCAAAACGTTGGGGGCCCTAAGCCATGGCTTATTTGGCTTATACGTTAATCCGGCTCTGGCAGTAGAGTCATATATTTTGCTAAACTTGCATTTAAATCAATTTTAATACATTTTCAGGAACTTAGGTGATTGAAAGCAAAAAAGAGAAATAATTAATAAATTTGGCAGCGGTCCTCCTGCACTGGGAAAAATTCCTGCCGGTCCGTGACACTGAAAATTAATTCCTTCCGGTCCGTGACACTTAAAAGTTTGGGAAGCACTGGATCATTAGCTAACCGATTAGACAAACAGCTAATTTAATGCTAATCGATTAGCAATTTAACTAATCGTGTCCATCTCTGCAGCATAAACGCCTAAAATAGAATCGTAATCTCCAAACTTCTAAAGCTCCACTCGAAAGCCAAGCACAGGGCACCAGCTTATTCACGAGCGCTGGATAGGAATGAACTAAAAATGGACTATAGTCACTCTACTAGTCTAGACAATGATGTATGATGGTATACGATAGACTTGGATAGGATAGAATTCAATGCATATTAAGTAAAGCAAGACATACGATAAAACATAAAGTTCAACACAGTGCAACAAACGATTGCATTCCATAAATCTTAGAGCACCGAAACTGCAAGTCGACCTTCATCATCTTTCGTTCAGTTTGACAACAAATACCAGATCTGATTTTCGGCCAACCGCAGCATTTTACTCTTTCTCAATATTCATGCACCCGTACATCACATAACAACATCTCCATACCAGACAGTTCTATCGACGGGATAACAAGATTTTAGAGACAGTCCATTTCCCATCCTTTCCTCAATCTTTACGACACGCTTATAAAGACGTCGACCCGCGGATCACCGCGTAAAGAATATGCAGCTCATGGCGCTTGTAAGTTAATATCGTCGCTGCCGTATGGGACGCCGAAGAGATATTAATGCGAACGCAGTCCACAGTGACGCGTATATCACAGTTCTTGGCAAGCGTCGATGCCAACTTCATCCATCAGTATTTCACGGGCGATACCGTATAACCACCTCCGAGTGTAGTTTGTGTTTAACGATGCCGTATCATAACGAAGATGATCAGAGTCGCACTCCTCGTTTATAAACGCTTGGGACTGGCACCACCTGAGTGCGGTAATGGCGGAGTTTCTCTCCAAATGATTAGCCCATGCACAAACAAATACAGGATTCTATAGAGTTAGTTTCGAGTGTTCAACGGCTTCGTATGGTTGGTGATTGTTGGAGCAATTGACAAACAAACCTTCAGTTTTAAATCTTCAAATTTCTATAAAAATGGCACAATACAGTACAATAAAATACCATACCACAATTTTTCAGCTATAATTAACAGAGAAGTTAATTATGGCTAATTAACCAATTATAACAAACTGTCCCAATAATCAATCAAGGACTAATTAACCTAGTCTGTTGATGGCATAAGTAATTATTAAGATCGATAAACTTACGGCAGTTGAATTCGTCGTTGTGTGTCGCTTTGCAGTCAATGTTTCCGTCACAAACAGCTTTCGAAGAGATGCAGTAACTGCGATAGCACTTGAACCAATTGTTCGGGCAAGAGAAAGACACTGGGAAAACAACACAGCAAAAGACAAGGTAAGAGATGGCAAGACAAAGACAAGGTATTAAGAGATGGCAAGAAAAAACAAGGTAAGAGATGGCAAGAAAAGACAAGGTATTAAGAGATGGCAAGAAAAGACAAGGAAAGCAAAGAAGTGTTGGCAAGACTAGACAAGGAAATGGATGGCAAGAAAAGACAAAGTAAGATATGGCAAGAAAAGAGGCAAGGTAAAGTAACGTACGTTGATGGAAGCTTATTTGGTATAGAAAACAGAAGATAAAAGATAGCAAGATACGACAAGAAGTAACAGACGATAACGAAAATGCAAGATCTTCTTACAGAAAAGGCAAGGTAATCAGTATATATATATCAAACATATTCATGTAATTATTAAGCACTGCATTTATGTATGGCGCCTTTTGAGAGAGCCTCATAAGACGTTGAAACACGACTATACTATATATTGTCTTGCACACTAATAAAAAATACCTGTAAGTTTAGATATAGACATACACAATATATATATATATATATATATATATATATATATATATATATACATTTGTTTCTTTGCTGTTGATGCCTTTTAATGCGTATACACTTATGCGGATAATGGCACGAACGTCGCTCGCCCAACCGACCGACCAACCGACGGTGAAGTGGCCTGCGTTTATTCGCCCGCGCTGTACACCTCACGATTAAGAATGCTATCGACGGGAATTGCCATGCGGGGGCGAGTCCGAGACAACCTCTGACCTCTCGGGGATTGCCCGAATGCGTGGCTTTCATGAAAAAGCGACAATAAAGTAGAGATTGAAGACTATGAATACAGACAGCGAGACTCTCCGCAAACAGTGAGCAACTGAGTTTATATGGCGCTACGATATGGTGATATATATATATATATATGACTATATTCATATATGTATTTATAATCGAGTTGTATTCATATATATTTATATGGATATATATATATATATATATATATATATATATATATATATATATTAGAGTGGTCCACGACAACATGGCAAAATATAAAGTTTCAATTTTTTATTATTAGAGGGTGCCAATGGAGTCCACTATATAAACAAATAATTCAGGTGCAATTTCATCCACATTTGAGAATATTTAGGGGTTGCGCAAGTGATTAGAAGTTTCACGCACCTTGAGTCATTTTGCTCTACGATGGGCGCTCAAAGTCTCATCAAGATTCCAGAAGACTGGGCTTTCCAAGTAGCTCATAGAGAAGGTCAAAGGGTTTATTTGGCAGGAGAGGATAGAATCTTGATTCATAAAATGGAAAAGAAATTTATTAAAGCAAAGACCTACATACGAGCAGCGTCAGAATCAAAGAATGATATGGAAGTTTTAACATGCACAGTAGGATCTGGAGTCGAGCAGCAGTGATAAGGACAAATCTGAGGAAGGCAGTTACACATGTTGTGGTAGTCCATAAAAGAAGAGGATGAAAAACAACAATCATCATCTACACAGCTTAGCAAGAGAGCCTCCATGACCAAGCAGGAAGCTGAAGCTTTGGATCAAACAAAAGTCACTAACATGGCAGCAACACATCCACTTCTATTGGCTCCAACTGTTCAATCTCAAAGACATGAAGTTCGTGACTCGCATATGAGTCGCAGTTCTATTCGCCAAGCTTGAAGATTTTATCAAAAAGAGCGTGCTTCTATGATCAAAAATGAATGCTATCCAGATTTTGCAATGGTTGTTCATTGCCCGACATCACTGGCTGCGAGAAGGTAGATCGGCTGCCTATGATTGTCTGGCGTTGGAACAGAGCAACTTCTTCGTGTCCCGAAGATTAACGCAGGCACTGAAAAAGCTTAGGCAAGCGCCGTGATCATCTACACAGATGACTGGCAGCTGAGAAGGAAGATTAAGGCGAAGTGCTTTGACACCACAACGAGCAATACTGGACAGAAAGCTGGAACGTGAACTCTGATAGATAGGGACTTGGTCGGAACTTACTTCATCTAACACGTCGTCACTACGTGATGTAAATTGCTGCTGAAAAGGCATTCAGTGCCATGAAAATTGCTTCTTGAATTAGTAATCATCTTTTTTGGAGAGCACCAACTCATGGAATTCACTTTATAGCGCCTGGAGTTTTACTCATTCAAGATGTGGAAGTTCCGATCAGTAAAATGTTTCGATCTCTTTCAAACTGAAGCCAGTTGTGACAGAGGTATTTTCAATTTCCTTCTATTTGTCTGTGATGGTTTCAAGCATGGTTTCAAACTTCCTGTCCTGTCTCGGCTTCTGCAATTGACTGAATACAGAAACCAAGAAATTCGGCAGGTCACCACTACAGCATTCCACAAGAAAGTTGGAATGAAAATGAATATTATCGTGAATCACAGGCAGTCGTCATGGCACTCAAAGTAGTCAACGACACCGCAGAGAGAAGTGTAAAGCTAATCCATGAGTACAACTCAATCCTGACAAATGACGAAGATCAGAAACAGTATTGGCTTCAAGTTGTCTATGCTCATCGCAATCAATTTCCTGACTCGAACAAGAATTAACACATTGCTGGCAAGTTTGGCAGGTGCCGTTGCCAGTGCTGAAACGACCACTCAATGAAGACAAATTAAAATATTTCTGACGTTTTCCCTTTAAAGCTAGCATCTTGCCTACCCAAAATGCTAAATTTAATCACAGACTTTAAACGCTGAAACGGCGAATACATTGTCATGCCTTTGTACTGATGTTTGTTTGCCATCAAGGCGCAGTGCTGAATTCAAGTATACATAACATAACTTTGGGTGGCTTGCGCAACTCCTAAATATGGGTCAATTTTGCTCAAATTTTCAGCATGTTAGTCTTTTAATTGATGGACTGCAATGGTGGGTTCTAATCTTGACCTTTCGATAAAAAATTATTTTGGACCAGTCTAATATATATATATATATGAGAAATATGGCATGGCGCGGAGTTAGTAAGTGTGAATACATAACGACGTTTTAGATACGCTCTACATTGTTAGATGAAAAGCACTGTAAGAACCTTAGCAAGAAACCGTTACATTTGTTTTGATTATGGTTGTCTACAATAGCCTGGAATAAATTACCACACGAAATAATACGGGGGCACGGTCAGTGGCGGCTCTACAGCAGGGCAAGCCAGGGAAAATCATATAGAGGAGCTAGAAAAGTTGCACAAATTTTTGCACTTTATTTTTTACCAGGGCATTTGCCCTGCCACAAGGCTGCCAGAATTTTTGCACTTTATTTGGGGCATAAATCGCCCCTGCACTGGTTACTTGTATGACTGCCCTGGTTGTGCCCTGGTTACAAAAAATATGTCTGGCGCCGCCACTGGGCATGGTAGACGATTGGTTAAAACTCTCGGTTTGTAACGTGGAGAGTATACAGGTTCCAGCCTTTCCTCAGACGCCATCTTGTAAAGACCTTGAGTAAGTCCTTCATTGAACAGATCTGCACCTCATCTTATACTGAATCTGCACGCGTAATAAAATTTGTGCAACTTTTCTAGCTCCTCTATATGATCTGTCTCTCTGGAAACCGGACTCGGATCTACCCTCGACATCTCTGAACAACCTATCTGACATGACGCAGCGCTCGTGATTGAGCTGGTGCTCTGCGCTTAGCTTTAGAGTAGCGCCTAAAAATTTGGAGTTTCTCGAATAAAGCTGTTTACACTCACAAACAGACTTGTGTTTTGAAGAACAGTGTACCTTTCCTCTAGCATCTACGGAATTTATTGCCACCGACCATGCATATTGCATAACCAACAAAATTTTCTCTTTGAAGATTTTTCTTTTACCAGCTAATCGCACTTTTAAAATAAATTAATAAATTTGCACAATAGTAATATCTGAATAATAATAATAATAATAATAATAATAATAATAATAATAATAGCATTGGAAACCATGGGTCCCATCAATGCCCAGGGCAGGGAGTTCCTATCAGAACTAGGTCGGCGTTTGACCATTGTTTCGGGGGAACCGCAGGAGACAGCACGCTTGTTTCAGCGTCTTTCTATTTGCACGCAGCGGTTTAATGCTGTTGCATTTCGAAGCACCTTTTTGCAATTGACCGGTGAGGATGACCGCTAACTCCAGAACGAAAACGCTCTTCATATAGTTTCTAAAGCCTGAGGGATCATATATACCTCGGGCAAAATATTTAAAAAAAAAAAAAAAAAAATAATAATAATAATAATAATAATATAATAATAATAATAATAATAAGGCACATTCGCACAGTTGACCGAGAACGAGGACCGCTAACTCCAGAACAAAAAACAACTCTTCGGATAGTTTCTAAAGCCTGAGGGATCATATATACCTCGGGCAAAAAAAAATAATAATAATAATTTTAAACATTAATATTAAGAATATCAACGAAGACTAGCTTAGAAAAACGCAAAGTAAAGTTGACGGATCACATTTTCCACAAGAAAAATGTGATAATGCAGTAGGCCTACATACAGTAAGATACGATACAAACAATAGAACACAACACAATACAATAAATAACAATGCAATTCAATGCAATACATTAAAATCCATCAGATACCGTTGCATCCGGGCATCGACTTACCGCAGTCGTTAAGATGTGAGTTGTCGAGACAACCGATTGTGCTACCATCTGTTCGTTTCCCGGTGAAGCAGAGTTCGCTCTTCGGAATGCACTGAGAATTCTTACAACGGAATTCATCAGCAGCACATGGCTTCGGCTCTGCTATGTACAACATCACACACTCAGGAAATGAGAGGAAACGCAAGGCAAGGGATAGAACCGCAAGGCAACTTGAAGGCAAGGAATAGTACAGCAAGGCAAGGGATAGTACCGCAAGGCAAGTCCACGTTAAAGCCACCAATTAATACGAAGTCCCAGTTTCGACAGATATGTAGCGTAGCCCGCAATTGAGGTAAGACACACATTTTCGATATTTTTTATTGCATTAACGCACAGTAATTTAAATTCGACTCCTGCAATAACTTGTAATCATCCGTTCATACTATAACTTGCAATCATACAGCGTACAAAACACGTTTATACAGCGTCGTAATAAAGTCACGTTCATAGTTAGACAAAGGAAATCAAGGCACGTGGAGGTAAAGCAAGGTTGCAAATATATGCACAAGGCAAACTAAAAGCAACCAAAAACGTATAAACTAAAAAGCGACCTGAAA